>LFYR01000964.1:84024-198561 GCA_001185155.1 Zostera marina | reverse complement strand
AGGGCGATACACGCATGTTTCTTGTGCTCTCTTCTGGGGGGAGTACTGGTGAGACATGCCTGATTACGGCAGTCACTCCCAGCAACGCCTTTCAACAAGGACTAGGGTTCCGTCGCTTTGGCCGGATCCCCGGAGAGCTCTCACGGTGCGGAATACGTTCATTGTCCAGATCGCCGAGTTAGCCCGTAAGTCGCCGATTCGACAACCAAGTCGCCGACATAAAGGATAAGTCGCCGAGTTAGGGCTAAGATCGGCAGTATGGTAGACTGCAAATCTTGCCCCCGGAAACTCGACGAGTTAGCCCTAAATCGGCGACTTCCATACCTGAATCGCCGACTTACGACCGTTACTCGACGACAGCCAACGTCATAAATATTACCATATATGACCATAGGCGCGATCTCCGCCTTTGATTGCACCCTCCGAGACCCTATAAAAAGGGTCCCAAGGGGACACTCAAAGGCACGATTCAAGTTCATCTCTCACACCAGAGCACCACTACGAAACTCGGCGAGTCTCACTAGAATCGCCTAGTTTCCACTTGCAGGTATTTGACGTAGAGCGCGCGTCGTGGACTCCAGAGCCTACGGCATCACCTCGCACCACCGCGAGCCCTGGTAGCAGATTCAGTGCTTCATCAATGGAGACTCCGATTCACGCTGTTGCTGCTTCCACCGACACCAATGGTGCGTTGTCTTTCAACATCGGCCACTGGTTCAAATCAACGATGGTTCCAGGAGATTATTTGTTATGGAAGTCGACGTTCGAGGATGTGTTATTTTTGAATGGATTATCCGATGTGGTTGAATCGGATAAAATTCCCCCAGAGAAGATAATGGTTGGAGAAAGACTGGAAAATAATCCAGAGTATCAAACCTGGCGGAGTCGTAACAGATCCGTATTTGGGTGGATTACGACCACCACAGGTGCGACCGGTTTCCAGCTAATCCAGAAGTGTACTACTGCTCGGGAGGCGTGCATGGCTTATACTTTAGGAACGACTCGCCCCAATAGTACCTGTGCTTCAAAAGGGAATTCGTGATGAATTGCGACATATGAAGAAAGAAATCAATCAGTCAATGCCGGATTATTTGAATAAAATTAAACATTTGTATCATGTTCTCGCCAATGCAGGAAGGCCGTATGACGACATTGACATCGCGATCACCGTCACCGATGGGTTAGGACCGGAGTATGATGGCTTCGTCACCTCTCTTTATGTACGAGAATCGACGACGTTTACACAGGTGTATCATCTCTTGATTCAAGAAGAGAGATCGGTGAAAAAACGAAGCGAAGCCACTGCTGGTGCGAGTGCGACGACGTTTGCTGCCTACTCTTCCAAGGGACGAAGTCGAGGAGGACGCGGATGAAATCGATTTAATCGGTCAAGAGGAAGGGGGCGTTACATGCCCGATAATCCGATTGCGCCTCCAACTTACCCGGTCATTCCAGCCGTTGCGAACCCTTCCGTAAAATGTCAGATTTTCTATAAGTTGGGATATTCTGCTCGAAATTGCAACGACCAGGCAAACTTTGCATACATCGCTGGTTCTATCGTCGATACTAATAACTACACCGAGACTCCGATAGATGATACATGGTGCTTGGACTCCGGAGCTTCTCATCACATGGTGCCAACGACCGACGCTGTGACTGAAATTCAGCCATACCAAGGTAACTTTTCAATAATAATAGGTAATGGTAAATTATTAAAGGTAACTCATACTGGAAATGTTAAGTTAAAAATTGGTGATAGAGTTTTTGATCTTAGAAGGACATTATGCGTACCTGAATTAAGGAAAAATCTTATATCAATTCAGAAATTGACGTCTGATTATCATCTTGAATTTAGAATTTCTTCAAATTGTTTTTCTTTCATTGATTCACAGATGAGGAAGACAGTGCTGACTGGTATTAGCCGTGGAGGCTTGTGCCACATCAGGATCAAAAATAACCAAGGGTATGCCTATACATCAGAGGTGTGACACAACCGATTGTGTCATCCTTCATCCCAAACTATGAATGTCATTAAATCAAAAACAGAAATACAAATGGAATCTATTCAAGATTGTTCTACATGTCCATTAGGAAAATGCAAAAGATTGTCATTTTAAAGAAGATCGAAATATGCAGGTCAACCACTAGAGAGACTCCATATTGATTTATGGGGACCAGCATCTACAACATCAAATTATGGGAATAGATACTTTATCCTAATTGTAGATGAAAATTCAAGATTTATGTGGTTTATTCCTATTAAAACAAAGTCTGAATTTTTTGTAAAGTTTAGAGAATTTCGAATAAAAGATGAAAAGTTTTTCAATTCTCAAATTAGGTGTATACAAACTGACAATGGAGGAGAATTTATAAACTCAAGATTTAAAGAATATACTACAAGTAATGGAATAACACATTATAAATCTTGTCCATACACTTCTGCCCAAAATGGACTTGTTGAAAGGAGGCATAAAACGATTTTGCAAACAGGAAGATGCATCCCAGCAAAATCTGGTATCCAAATAATTTTTTGGAAGACGTCTTATCAACAATAGTCTTTACAATCAATCTTTTACCTACACTAGTGTTAGGAAATAAATCTCCGTTTGAGATTTTCTATAAGAAGGAACCAAATTATAAGTTCCTTAAAACTTTTGGTTGTAGTAGTTTTCCACTAATACTTTCTCAAAAATCAAAATTAGATCTTAGATCTTGTGAATGCATTTTCTTAGGATACTGTTCAGATCAAAAAGGATATAGGTGCTGGAATTTTACCAACAATAAAATTTATATATCAAGACATGTAAAATTCTTAGAAACAACTTTTCCATATAAAAATCAGGAATTATATAAAACAGAAAATCAAGAAAATGAAAGAACAATTGACTTTCAACCTGTTTCATTTAACTTAGTAAATTCAATCCAATTTACGACAATTAATCCACAAGTATTACGGTCAAGTGAATCACATGAAGTAATTAGCTCATTAGGAGAATCGAATAGATTCAATCAGTCACAAGTCAACATTCAAAAAGAATCAAGTAATCCTCGATCTAATGAGGTTAATGCACCAAACTTAGTAGGATCTAATGACGAGATAAGATCTAGAGGTGTAATACCTACTACTACTGAGCCACCAACATCCAATTGAGATTGTATATGTTGTGAGGCGGTTTATGGAGAAGTTAAGAAAGAAATTGTACAGTTTCTGTTTTTTTTTTAACTTTGAGTTTTTTAGGTCAATGATGAAGCACGAAATCTGCTACCAGTAGGCTTGCCGGGTTGCGAGGAAGGCCAGAGGCTTTGGAGTCCACGACGCGCGCTCTACGTCAATGTACCTGCAGAAGTGGAGGGGAATCGGCGACTCTCTTGGGAGTAGGCGATTCGGGCTCCTTGGATTGCTCTGGTGTGGTGTTATCAAGTGGGAATGACTTAGGAGTAGAGGAACCCCAAGGACCCCTTTTATAGGGTCCTGAGGGACGTTTCCCCATTCATTAGCGTGGGGCCCACTCCATTATGGTGCCCAATTAAGGGTGTCATAATAACGTGGGCCCTCCCAAGTAACGGCTGGGAATCAGCGACTTAGGTATGGGAGTCGCCGATTCAGAGGTGGAGTCGCCGAATGCGTGGATTTACTATTAGAATCTGATTCTGGCCGAAGCGACAGAATTCGTGGATTCACTTTTAGAATCGGGTTCTATCCGAAGCGACAGTATGTGTGGATTCTGGCCGAAGCGACAGAATGCGTGGATTCTGACCGAAGCGAAATAATCTAGTTCACTATCAGAACTGATGTTTATAGTCCACCCTGATCAAGAGCGACTTTACGTCCGCAACGACGGTTACCCCATAGGCCAAAGCGCAAGATGGGTCGAGATCATTAAGGCCAAAGCGACAAAATGATCTCCAAGTGTTGAAGAATTATTGAAGCCAAAACGACAACATAATTCTTGGTCCATTAAGGCCAAAGCGACAAAATGGACCTGGATCTATTAAGGTCATAGCGACAAAATAGATCCGATTCTGGCCGAAGCGACAGAATCATGCCTGCAAAACAAAAAACAACCTGCAAAACAACTATATCAGTCTAAAGGATATATTTATTGATTTACTGACCTTGCCGTGTGGAGCTGCCTCTCATGCTGCTCCTCCTTATGCTCAATAAATCCTTGATTGATCTGGCCGAAGCGACAGATCTATCATGCTAAAAAATGTGACAGCTTTTGGCCGAAGCGACAGAAGTGCCGGGAGAACTTATGATACTCCCCTTGGATTTCGACAACTTCTGGCCGAAGCGACAGAAGTGTCGGGAAGAACTTGTGATACTCTCCCCTTGTGACATCTGGTCAATCAAGGCCGAAGTGACAAGATAGACCGACTCACTATTAGAGTCCGACTCACTATCAGAGTCTGGTTCACTATTAGAACCTGGTTCACTATTTGAACCTTTACTGTAAAAAAGAAAACATCTTGCAAAACAACTAGATCAGTCCAAAACGCATATTTAACTTATTGAACTTACCGTGCGATTTTACCTTCCTTGATGCCTCTCCTTTGCTCAAATTGATCCTTGGTAAATCTGGCCGATGCGATAGATCTTACCGTGCTCAATTTTTGACGACTTCTGACCGGAGCGACAGAAGTGTCGGGAGAGTTTGTGATACTCCCCCCCGAAAATTGACGACTTCTTGCCGAAGCGACAGAAGTGTCGGGAGAGCTTGTGATACTCCTCCTCGAAATGTGACGACTTTTGGCCGAAGCGACAGAAGCGTCGGGAGTACTTGTGATATTCTCCATTGAAAATGTGACAACTTCTGGCCGAAGCGACAGAAACGTCGGGAGTACTTGTGATACTCTCCATTGAAATGTGACGACTTCTATCCAAATTGACAGAAGTGTCGGAAGAGTTTGTGATACTTCCTCTCGAAATGTGACGACTTCTATTTAAATTGACAGAAGTGTCGGGAGAATTTGTGATACTCTCCATTGAAAATGTGACGACTTCTGGCCGAAGTGACAGAAGTGTCGGGAGTACTTGTGATACTATCTATGGAAATGTGACGACTTCTATCCAAATTGACAGAAGTGTCGGGAGAGTTTGTGATACTCCCCCTCAAAATGTGACGACTTCTATTGACAGAAGCGTCGGGAGAGTTTGTGTTACTCTCCCTCGAAATGTGACGACTTCTATCCAAATTGACAGAAGTGTCGGGAGAGTTTGTGATACTCTCCATTGAAAATGTGACGACTTCTGGCCGAAGCGACAGAAGTGTCGGGAGAGCTCGTGATACTCCCCCTCTTGTAATGTTTTGTAATTTTTTGGAACTCAATCAATTATTTTGCTTTCTTAATTAATTGTTTATTTAATTTATTTTTTGAATTGTAACTAAGACCTGAAACTAGATTCACAAGTCGTAATTTAGCCAATCTGGACGTAAATTAGACTCTGCTAACCCTATTGCTAGCCACTCTGGGCGTAGACTTGGTCGTACGAATCGTAAATCAGTCTACGGCTAAACTCGCGAAATAAATTAAACTTCACAACTAACCAAGACTCGCAAAACTAAGTGACGTAATGAGTTGGAGATACAAAAATTATCGGGAATAGGACTTAGGAGTTTTTGAAAATCTAAGACTTTATATTTCATTCCCTAATGTGTAGTTGAACCCTGGCCGAAGCGACAGAGTAACTTTTTACCCTCATCAAGGCCATAGCGACAGGATGGGATTGAATCGTATGTGGGTACTTAGAACCTCTTAGGGTTAGGTTCATTTGTACTTAGGACATGATTTGTGATCATCACTTAGACTCGTGGGTCGTAAGCTAGGTTTGAGCGACGGGTATCATCCAGCCAAAGCGATGGGTGATATATGAGGTTGAAGAGACGGACGTCATCCAGCCGAAGCGATGGATGATTGATCCGTCTGAAACAACGGGTGATTATTCTAAATATGATACTGTATATATCTCTATGGATTAAAGAGAGATTTATTTAGAATAATATCACTATTGAGAATACATAAAAATAGTATGAGCGACAAACAAAATAATCGACATATTTTTGTCGCTGGTTGCCACTGACAGAAACATAGTCTGCATGGTTACTCTGACCAATCCTATCTCTTAACAAGTGATAGTTCCTCACTACTAGCGTGATGCACTTGATTGCGAGTGTGAACTGTGGCTTTGGTTGCCATCACTGTCATAGGATTGAGAGTGTGGGCTATGATCATAACTGTTACTGGGCCGTGAGTGTGTACTATGACTTTCGTGGCCGTAATTGTTACCATACTGAGAGTATGAGTGATGACTTTGGTGGTCATAACTGCTGATGAGAAGCTCCTCTCTGTACCGAGGAGGACTAGTCGAGGTTTCAGACTGGGAACTTGTATCCTCGTATGTATCTTCTTTAGCATAGCGAGGTTTTTCCGGCTGGGCGGCTTGACTCCGTCCAGCTTATTATTGTTCTTCTCTTTTATCTCAATGAACGATTGAGCTCGTTGGAAGAGGTCGGGGAGGGTCTCCACTTTATGGAACATAAGGTTCTGGGCCAAAGGGGAGTAGGGTACTAGCCCATTCATGTACCCCGCTATGTCCAGACTCGGGATCAGGTCGTTCACTTCTGTCATCATCGAATTGAACTTAATCGTGTAATCCCTCAGAGACAGTTTGTTCTGTCGTAATGCCAGTAGTGCGTTGGCACTGTGTTTTATTCTGATCATTCCCACATGTTGGGCGATGAACTTCGAAGAGAGATCCGCGAAGCTGGAGACCGAGCCAGCTGGCAGACCAGAGAACCACCGATAAGTGTTGCCTTTGAGAGCGCCGGGGAATGCCCGACACAACAGTCCGCTATCAGTGGTCTGCGGTTCCAAGACACTAAGGTAGAGGTTAATGTGATCTTTTGGATCACTCGAACCGTCATACGCTTCTATCTTGGGCACCCGCCAGGTTGGTGGAAAAGATTCTTTCAAAAGGTCCTTGTGAAAAGGAGCACTTTTGATTCCCATGAGCTCGATCGGATTGCTGGCGACCGCATTGTCGGCCAGCTTCCGACGGAGATCTTCCACGAACTTTGTTGTAAGAGTCTTGTGAGTGCGACTCTTGCTAGGTCCAGCTTTTGCCTTAGGAGGTGCTGGAGATTTCCTCTTTTTCTCCGTAGATGAAGGATAGTAAGACCCAGATTCACCCGCTCCTTCGCGGATGATGGTCTTGTTGCCCCTCGCTTTCTCGAGGTTGCTAACTCTTTTTTTTATGGAATCCATAAAGTTAATCAACCTCTCTTGTAGCGCAGGAGTTAGGTTCACTCCCCCATTTGATGGGAGTGATGAGGGCACCTCATGTGTCGAAAGTGGTATATTGGAGGTTGGTATAGTACGGGAACCAATCCTCCTACCAGAAGTTCCTACCTTAGTAGTAATGGCGAGAGCTTTCTTTTTATGATCCTTAGTAAAAGAAGCCATAAATGGGATGATTGCTTTTATCGGGTCGAAGCAACAGACTACGAGTGGGAGTTCTTCCGAAGTGCCGGACGCTATGGGTAGGTACCTGCCCCCCGGGTGTCATAAAACAGAAAAATTTTGTACAATATTTCTTTGTAGTTTTGTGACTCTCTTGAGCAGTACTAGTAGTCCCCAAAGTTTGAAATTAGCAAAAAATATCGCAAATTTTTTGCAATTTTTCTGCTGAAAATCGTGCCGCCGGAGGTCGTTTTCGGGATGCCTGTTTAGTCCACTACGCGCGCTCTACGTCAATGTACCTTCAGAAGTAGAGGGGAATCAGCGACTCTCTTGGGAATAGGCGATTCAGGCTCCTTGGATTGCTCTGGTGTGATGTTGTCAAGTGGGAATGACTTGGGAGTAGAGGACCCCCAAGGACCCCTTTTATAGGGTCTTGGGGGATGTTTCCTCATTCATTAGCGTGGGGCCCACTCCATTATGGTGCCCAATTAAGGGTGTCATAATAACGTGGGCACTCCCAAGTAACGGCTGAGAATCAGCGACTCAGGTATGGGAGTCGCCGATTCAGAGGTGGAGTCGCCGACTCCCCATGAGCCAGGATGGTAGTCTACCAGAACTGACCACGAGGCCTAGAGTCGGCGATTCACCCCTAGAGTCGGGGACTTGGTAGTCCTAGTCGGTGATTCCCAGGCGTTGCCTTGAGTACTTGACGTAGACACTTCATCCGCATTTGTGGAACTCTCCGGGGGTCCGGTATAAAGCGACGGAACTCTAGTCTTTGTCGAAGGGCGTTGCTGGGAGTGACTGACGTAATCAGGCATGTCTCACCAGTCCATAATGTAATTTATCTGTTTTCTTTCTTTCTTTCTTCTGTTGTCCAAAAAAAGTTGATATTTGTGGATAAAGTGAAATTAATAAAAGACAGAAATTAAAAAAGAATATTGATTGTAATTAGAATGCATTAATGTTATCATTACTTGTTAAAGGATCGATCGAGTTTATTAAACACGGGAGTTGTTGAAAACCATTACTCCAACTCTTCTCCAAGTCTTCATAATAACATGGCCTGTAGAACAAGCTAATGAACCTTCACATGCACCTGTATTTTTAGAAATTTCAGAAGGAAAATTTAGACATTACAAGGTAGGAGTTGGTGTTCAATGCATGAATCCAGTCAAAAACATTAATCCAACTCTTTTCCAATTTTTTGATAAACAAATTGCACTCTTGTTATCACATTTAAAAGCTACTGTTTCTAAAGCTACATCGTAGTCGGATAATGTTTGTTTCATCCACAAAATTTGAGCGCATGCATTAGATATTGTCATATATTCTGCTTCAGTTGTGGATAAAGCAATATTATTTTGCTTTTTACATGACCATGCTACGAGTAAGCTTAGATTTTATCCTTAGATTCTATTTATGTTATGAGCATGATTATTTCTTTTTCTTTATCCCTAATGATTTCTTCAAAATTATCTATTTTTAACTTTAGTGATTCAACCTTATCATCATCTATCTCCTTAGGTTGATTTTCTTCAGATTCTAGATGTTTAAGTAATTCAAAATTTTGACTCTTAAATGTTTTCATTTTTTCTTCTTCTTTTTCTAATTTACTTGAGAGTCTTAGATTTTCTTCTTTTAATAACATGCATTATTTTTGTGATTCTTCTAGCTCAACTGAATGATCTATATGAGATTTATTCATATATTCTATTTTTAATGATTTATTTAATTTCTTTTCAGTTTTATATTTCATCATTAACTCTAGATATGCTTATTCTAATGAATTAAATCTAATATTTGCAAAACTTACCTCAGAGTTGCTTTCATGTGTCATGAGGCAATCTTCTTGATCTGAATCGGAGTCTGTCCATTGTGCCTGATTTGCTTTTTCTTTCTTCAGCAGGGGACATTCAGGTTTGATGTGTCCAAGCTTGTCGCACAGATAACAGATGGGTTCTTTTGAATCCTTATGATTCCTGCTCATTTTTCTGTCGGATTTCTGATGGAAAGACCTTGAGTCTTTCTTCTTTTTCAGATATCTTCTCAGATGATTAGTGATCATTGCTAAATCATCATCTGATGCTTCACTGTCAGATTGACTCTTGAGAGAAATGTCCTTTTTTCCTTCTTTTGCTCTAGAGATGAATCTTTCCTTTTCACAGGCCATCAGATTTCCACAGAGTTCCACAACTGTAAGTTTGTTTAGATCATGAGCCTCTTGGATAGCATTCCTTTTGGAGTAATACTTGTTTGGAAGGCTTCTCAGAATTTTGCTTGCTTACTTGTTCTCAGTTACTGAATCTCCTACTCCAGCCAGATCATTGACTATTTGTGATAGTCTGATTTTCATTTCTGCGATAGTCTCGTCTTCCCTCATAGAGAATCTTTCGAACTGAGAGGTGACATGTAACAGCTTGTTTTCTTTAACATGAGAGGTTCCTTCATGCAGATCCTCCAATGCTTTCCATACATCGAATTCTGTTGTACTCAGATTCATTGAGTGTTCCGTATAGAGCATTCAATGCTCTTGAGTTGTTGTTTTCCTTAAGGACATCCATTTCTCCCTAAGTCTCTTTTTTGCTTGTTGGAATTTCATAATCTTCCAATATGATCTTCCAAACTCCATTGTTGATTGACTTCAAGTATAACTTCATCTTGTTTTTCCAGAAGTCATACTTTGCTCCGTCGAAGCTGGAAGGTTTGTTCGATGCAAGACCAGTGTTGTATTCACCCATTTGGTGCCATAGTTGTTGTAAAATGTTAGTCTGACTTCAACGGTACTTGGCTCTGATACCACTTGTTGGATCGTGATCCGAGGCTATAAGGGGGGATAATAGTCTCTTTTCGATTTGCACAGGTTAAATGCGGAATTACCTGTAATCATTTAATACATAAATGGTTGAATAATAATAATAGTATAATACTATTATTGATTTAAATGATTATAATATTATATCTTATAATATAATATTATATATATATAAACTCACTCCGAATCACAGATGGGCGGTCGTCCCCTGCGGCACGTCTGTGATCCGGAGTGTATATATATATATTTATATATAACAGTACAAATCCCATTATCAACTCTCCAATCCATAACAGAGAACTTCTCCTTGGAGAACATTCTCGGCTGTGGAGGTTTCGGAGTAGTCTACAAAGGAAAGTACGAAAATGGGTTACTTCTAGCCGTTAAGAAAATGGAGTCGTTTCCGCTCTCTAGAAATTCCAAAGCTATAACCGTGGGAACGATCGATTTCGGTTCCGTGGGAACGATCGATGGGTTCCGTGGGAACGATCGTGGGTTCCGTGGGACTGCTGTTCAGGTCTATCTTTCCCCTCCTTACGTCTTCTTCGCCGTCAACTGCATCATCATCGTCATCTGGTTTCTCTCAAAACAGATTAATTATAAACTCCAACAACAGTCCGATACCACTGGTAAGTCGAAAAAGCTCCCAGACGATCAAACTCCAATTTTCTCCCAGATTCAATTCCATTATTCTATTCCGAAGTTGTCGAAGACTCCATCGCAATCGCAATCTTCCTACCTAACTTCTGCTACTTCCTACCTAGAAGGAGATATCATGAGGAAAAGCAGAGGGCCATCGACGGGATACTTCAATCCCACACCAACTTCGGGGAGAGAAGATAAGATGATTGATGGGTTTGACGCAACGTGGAAATCTATAATGGTGAAGAAGAAAAACGACGCAACGTGGAATGTTTTGCCGGAGGTGAAAGAGTTGCGGTCTTCATTAACGATAACGAGAAATCCGATGGGTTTCGGAAATGATACCAGACGGGAACCGTTGGAACTGAAAACCGGTGAGGAGATAGAAGCTTTCATCAAGAAGACCAAGGAACGATCGTGGGAACTCAATTTCGGTTCCGTGGGAACCCATCAATAGGTTCCGTGCTGCGAAATCGAGTTCCGCAGGTTCTGGAATCGAGCGTATCGCAGTTCTGGAATCGAGTTCTGCAGGTTCCGTGGTAACGATCGAGTTCCGTGGAAATCGAGTTTCATGGAACTCGAGTAGGAGGAAGAAGAATGAACGGCCGAGAATTCGAACGGACGGCCGAATCGGAGGTCCGCAAAAGGGACCATTCGAAAAAGCGACCGTCCCAAAATCGCGCCTTATATAAACTTGCCTTTTCTCTTGAATGTTTACTACAGTATAGATAGTGCTTTATAAACAACTGTAGTATATAGATACTAAGTTATATTATAAGTGCACTTTATAATATAGAGTAAATGACCAGTTAACTGGATGTATATATGATAAGTAAAAGCTTGACCAGATAACTAGATAGAGATTTGAACAATGAAAAATAACCTCAGATACTTGACCAGATAACTGGATAAGGGATTTGCGCAAAGTAGTCAACCTCTATTCTTGACCAGGTAACTGGAAGAAGGACCCGTTTAATTAAGTATTGTTTAGTTGTTTTTAGATGA
Organism: Zostera marina; assembly: GCA_001185155.1. NCBI lineage: Eukaryota > Viridiplantae > Streptophyta > Magnoliopsida > Alismatales > Zosteraceae > Zostera > Zostera marina. The sequence goes on along the minus strand of LFYR01000964.1, from coordinate 186,638 downwards.
TAAATAAATACTAAAGTTAACAGAGAACAACACAGGAGATTTTATACTGGCTCACCCAAACAAGGGCTAATCCAGTTCCGCCAAACTATCAGAGTTCACTAGCCTAAAGGTTATGGCAAAACCTTAGAGTATCAAGGAAACTCTTAAAAACCTCACTAAACTTTAAGGCTAACTTCGCTTAAAAACCAGTCTTTTACGGGTAGACTCACATCTTAGAGTATTATGAAACTCTTAAAAACCTCTAACTTTTACGGGTAAGTTAGGACCTTAGAATATCAAGAAACTTTTAAAAACCTAGAAATCTTTCAAGGTAGATTCGACCTAAAAGTTTTCCTGAAAACTTTATAAAACCAAACTTAGAGTTTTATGGTTGAGCTCAAAAACCTTCTCTCACACTTTGGTGATATTGAGACAAACCTTTCAACCAAAGTGGACATACACAAGAGATGATTAGAGAAGTGGAATATTAAGCACACAAAACTTCTTACTTGTAAAGATGAACAAGAAGATTAAAAGTAGAAGTTGGAGAACTTTTGAAGCTTTGAGAAGCTAAAACACTTGAGAACTTTTGGAAGCTTGAAAGCAAGAACACTTTGGAAATCTTAAGATGAGGAGTGAAAGTTCTTTGAAATGTTTGGAGTGTGGTGGACAAAAATGGAGGGTTTGCCCCTTTATTTATAGTCTAGGTCATTACTTGTCCACACTTGGATCTTCAATGGGGGTTCCTTGATTCCTCACAAAAGTCCAAGACTTGTCTTCTCTTTTCTTTGGAAGATTCTTTTGTGAATAGTAGATGCTTGTAATAGTAGAAGTTTGTTTTTTGTGAACACGAGATGAATGATGTTAATGAAAATAAGGCAATGACCATAGAAGAATACACCAAATTCAATTCTCTTAATAATTGACTTTATCCTTTCCACTCTACCTTGTGAATTTTACCGAGACGTAGAAGTGATGAAGCGTCAGTGATTGGAGATCGCAAAAGAAGAGGAACAAGTGTACACTAGGGTTTTGGGAATGAGGGTTTCCGTTTTATATAAAATATTAAGTAAAGCAAAGTTTGGAGATAATAGGTTGTTAATTAAATCTATTCTAAGAGAGTTATATATAGTAATCTGTAATTAGGGTTATAACGAAATAATTGACTCAAACAAAACAATGTTTAACATTACAGTCTTTTGAGAGTTAGGATTTAGACGGCGTAAGACAATAATTAAAATGACCAAAAACCCTTAAATGACTAGGGTGAGGTAATGATTTCTGAGTTTTTTAGCTATCGGTTTATCTAAGAATCAACGGTAAATCTAGGCGAAACTATAAAAAATTCAAAAAGGTTCTCTATAGAAAATTTCCCTAAAACTCTAATATCTTTATAACATCATATAATATTAAAATATAATAACTATCAGGTGTTAAAACGTCGATGTTAAAATGTAGTAAAATACGTCAAATTAATCATGTTTATTAGATCGATTTTTCGTCGTACATGTGTGTTAATGTCTTTTACAGTACATTATTTTGCGTCGTACATGTGTTAGTGTCTTGTGCAGTATATTTTTTTAGTCATTGATTAAATATTAATGAACTCGATTTGATGACGACGGCGTATTTTAAATTCATTCAATTAATAATTTAATTTTTTAACCATTTATTTTAAATTCATTCAATTTTTTTGCAAAAAAAAAAAAAAATATATTGGAATGATTATTTTTAGATTTTGATGCAATTTTACCATTTTATTTAGTGGAAATTAAAATCTTTACTAATTTTAGATAAGTTTAATGTGTGCTCCTAATTTTTTTTGTTTATAATTGTTGATTTAAATTTTTATTTTTCTATAAATTAATAAAACCATTTCCAATTTTTATATCATCATCACCTTTTAATTTTTACATTTCAATCGAAAGTTGTTTTCTCCCTGTGAAACTATATATCAATTTCGTGCCGTTCTTATGAAAATTACTGTGAGCAGAAAATACACAGTCATCTCACCGCCATCTTCACCATCATCAAGAGTTAACACGACATCTTTCGTCCCCAAGCTAATTTCAAAGACCGACCAACACTTCAGTTCTATAACGTCGACAGAGAATACTATCAAAACGATCACAAATCACGACATTCGCATCAACAAACAAGTATTGGAGAGAATTATAGGGAAGTTATCTCCATACTTATATGGTGAAGCTCAAAAAATAACATTATCAAAATCTTTGTCTGTGTCAGTTAAATTAAACTATGAATTATTAGTTTCACCCGAAATATTTTTGGAAGAGAACAATAGTGTTATGAAGAAAGATTTGAAGCACAAAATAGTCGTACCTACTAAAATGTTCTTAAAATGTTCTTATGGGACTACGACGATGATGACGATGACGACGATGATGAAAATATCAATGATTAGAAATGAATACATCTTGTCCACTTTGTCGATTTAAAATGAATTTTTAATTAAATAATAATTTTATGTATGGTTTATTTAAGTCGAATATATTATTTTTGTACTAATTAGTACTAATTATTAATAGTTTAACGATTTTTAGTCTTCATGTTTCTTATTATAATTATTACTAATTATTAGGATGCCATAGTTAATTATATATTTTCCTTAATTACCTATTATGGTCTATCCTAAACTAATGTACCACTTATCTTCAACAATTACAACTGTTACCTATTTTATAGTCTAGCTAGATTAAATGTTTTTATCTTTTCCCCTGTCAAGATTATCTCAAATCTTTATTTTTATTAATAGTATTAAATTTAATATTGCTTACACTAGTCATTCTAAATCGTGATCATCTCCCTATATACTTATAGCCACAATTAATTTATTTATAGTTTCCAACCTTCCATACTACGAGTGGTACTTATTTACCGAACTACTCTTCAAAAAATCTTATTTATTACTAAAAAAACAATCTCTGACAACAAGTGACGAACGGTTAACACGAACTACCGAAAATCGAACGACCGACGAGATTTTGGCGCAGATAGCGCAAACAGTGTATTGTACACCTGTACCTGCCGTTTATTTATAATCCAACTTCAAAATCAAATTTTTTATATTTTTCGATTTAGGACTATTTTACATTTATTTTTATCAATATATTTAAATAAAATATCTTTTTTCGATGTGGATCTTAATAACCTAAATATTATCGATTTACACATTTTCGTTGTGACTTTTCTTATATTTGTAAGGATATTTAGTATATTTTTATAACCCTTGTATTTTAAAATTAAAACATATGTATAATTTAACAGGAATTTTCAGGTAAGCTCACTTAGGTAAGTAAGCTCAAAAACACTCACCTCTTCTCAGTCGTCCGATCTTTGCATTTTCAATTTCGTCTAATATTGCTTTTAATATTTTTTATTTTATTTTTATACACACATGAGGAATGTATGACAATATCTGATTTGTAATACCTCTCTATGTCCTACTCTATCAACCCCTACTCTCCAATCTCCTTACCTTTTTTTATAACGGAGTGTATTTTTCGAATGATATACTAGAAACACGTGATATATCATCAGACACATTTAAGTGAAAATATACAAAGTAAGATTCGAACCATGAACCTCATAAACTTTAATATATAGTTCCTGAGACTAGTGAGTAAGCCTGCATATCGGTTGGATTCGAATCGGATATGCAGGTATTTGAATCTAAATAATTATCTAGATATCTGAATCCGACCGAATAAAATCCAGATAAGTTATAAAGATTTATAATTATAACTTAGGTAATTAGGTTTAAAACTTTAAGTGTTTAATGATTTATAATATAAATATCCGAATCTGGAATTCTTAAACGAATTCGGATTTTATCGACGGATTTTTCGGTTATCCGAATCCGACCGAATAAAATTCGGATTTCAATTCAGGTATCCGAATTCGAAAAATCTGAATCTGGATAGTCATATTCGAATTCAAATGCTGATTTGAATTTTGATATACCATTTACAGGCTTACCAGTGAGCTAACCTTACTTTGTAAACTCTCAATACTTACTTGCACACACATCCTTTTCTTTTTTTCTTCCTCTCATTTTCTTCTTTTTAGTCTTCATTTATTTATCATCTTCTCATATCTAACCCATCGTTTTTTTCTTCTTCTTTTTTCCGTTTTTTAAGCAAAACTCTTTTTGTCTATCTATATTTCATTTTTTTCCAATCATTTCTTTCCAATCATTTCGCAGTTCACCGATCATATCACTCTCTCGCTGTTTACCATACAACTCTCTCGCAATCGTTGTTCTTCATTAACATCGTTTACACTTTTTTACTTACGAAATCATTGATTCTTATTTAGCCGACTCACTATTCTTTTACTTATGAAGTCGTTGTTTCATTATTTTACAATTTATCGTTTAAAAAAATCACATGTTGAATTATCATTATTTTTTTACAAATATGGATTTACCAATACTGTTGCTCAACAATTCATCGTACCAAAACATTATATATTCAATTACCATTATTTTCTCACAAACATGGTTTTATAAATACTGTTGTTCCATAACTCAATAATTTATCATACCCAAACTTCACATGTTGAATTACCATTAATTCATTACAAACAGGGATTTACCGATATTGTTGTTTCATAACTCGACAAATCATGGTATCAAAACTTCACATGTTGAATTGTCATTAATTTCCACTAACTATTAAAACGATTTCTGACCAAAAACGAGTTTAGACGGAGTAAGCAAATAATTAAAATGATTAAAACCCTTAAATGACTGGGGTGAGTGTAACGATTTCTGAGTTTTTCGGCTACCGGTTGATCTAAGAATCAACGGTGAATCTAGATGAAACCCTAACAAAATTCAAAAAGGTTGTCTCTTTAGAAATTTTCCCTAAAATACTAATATCTTTATCACAATGACGCATTCTATTAATAGGGTGGAGTGGTGATAACATATTTTTCTATTAATAATTAGTGGAGATTAAAATCTTTACTAATTTTAGATGAGTTTTGTGGTCATAATTTTTTTGTTTACAACCGTTCATTCAAAATTTTATTTTTCTATAAATTAATAAAACCATTTTCAATTTTTATATCATCATCTTCTCTGACCCTCTTTACACATTTCAATCGAAAGTTTGATAACGTCTGCAATGGCATCAACTACATCTAAGTCATGGAATGAATCAAACGATGTTATGAAATTCGAAATGACCTGCGAAAATTGTGTTCTCCCTGAAACTATATACCCATTTCGTACCGTTCTTATGGAAGTCACGGTGAGAAGAAAATACACGGTCATCTCATCTTCACCATCATCAAGAGCTAGCATGACATCTTTCGTCCCCAAGCTAATTTCAAAGACCGACAAACACTTCAATTCCATAACGTCGACAGAGATTACCATCAAAACGATTACAGATCACGTTCACATCAACAAACAAGTAATGGAGAAAATTATAGAGAAGTTATCTACATACTTATATGGTGAAGCTCAAAAAACAACATTATCAGAATCTTTGTCTGTGTCAGTTAAATTAAACTATGAATTATTAGTTTCACCCGAGATGTTTTTGGAAGAGCACAATAAGGTTATGAAGAAAGATTTGAGGCACAGAATAGTCGCATCTACTAAAATGTTCTTCTGGGGCGATGATGATGATGGAAATATCAATGATCAGAAAATGTGTGCAATATGTTTAAATGAGTTCAAAGAGAAAAAAATTATCGTCGTGGAACTTCCTTGCAAACATATTTTTCATATGTGTTGCGTACTTCAATGGTTTGTTAAAAATAATACTTCTTGTCCACTTTGTCGATTTGAAATGAATTTGTAATTAAGTAATAATGTTATGTATGGTTTATTTAGATCCAATATATAATATTTTTATTTCAAAGTTCTTTTTTTGAAAGTAATTAAATTTCATTAGAAAATAAAGGTAATGCCCAAGTTACATAAAGAATAGAAATAAAAACAAAAATAAAAAGAAATGAGCAAAAAGCTCATTGACTCTTTCCCATTAGCTATTAAGTCTAGTTATACAGTGTAAAGATAATATTAAATATCATACCATAAGTGTAAATTCACCCATAAGGGTATAGTAATAATATTAGTTAGTAAATGGACTAATAGATAAATAACCTAGTAGGTTTATAAATAGTATAAACTAATACTAATTAATCAGTTTTTGAGGATTGTATTTTGTATACTTGATATTTTTCTAGATTGAAATTAGGGCTTCTTGTGCTCGTTCCTCTTTCTTCACAATCTGGATACAAAGTTGATTCAACTATCTTTGGACAGTTAGATCTCTAACTGTATCTTCCCCATTGTGTTTCTTTTTCTCCTTTCTTTCTCTATCCAACTTCTTCTATATATTCAGTCTGATGTTTCTATCTATACATCAGTTTTTCTTCTTACATACAGTAACTACATATGTTGTTTCAGGAGGTTGGTCTCTCATACTTCCATCATAGATGTCTCTAAAGGGTGACAATATCTCTTCTTGTAACACTCAGAATCAAAAGAGAGGTTGATGTCTTTAATGACCTTTTTAAGGACTACCTCGGAAGTTTACTAATGTGTTGGGTCTGGGTCTAAGGCTAATTTTAGCTCCATTAAATGTTTTAAACCCAGAGGTCTGAGTCTAAATCAACCAGGCCCATACTCGAAAATTATAATATATATTTTATAATATATTAGTAATTTAGTATAGTTTATGTGGCCAAATACGTCATTTCAGGTGCGCCAGGTCTGGGTCTATTTCAGGTATGCCAAATACGTCATACAACGTAATACAGTAACGAGTACAACTCGAGGATAATGTAACATACAACGTATTGATAAATACAACATCATTATACAGAGTTTAGTTATCAATGAATAATGCATTATCAATCGATGGATTAGGATCTAACGGCCGAAAATTTTTTGACCCATTTTGGCACGTGGAAGGCTTGGCACACCTGAAACTAGCTCTCAATTAATATACACCGTTGATGAAGCATTGAATCTGCTACCAGGGCTCGCGGTGGTGCGAGGTGATGCCGGAGGCTCTGGAGTCCACGACGCGCGCTCTACGTCAAATACCTGCAAGGAGAAACTAGGCGATTCTAGTGAGAATCGGCGAGTTTCGTAGTGGTGCTCTGGTGTGAGAGAGGAACTTGAATCGTGCCTTTGAGTGTCCCCTTGGGACCCTTTTTATAGGGTCTCGGAGGGCGCAATCAAAGGCGGACATCGCGCCTATGGTCATATATGGTAACATTTATGACGTTGTCTGGCGGCGAGTAACGGTCGTAAGTCGGCGATTCAGGTGTGGAAGTCGCCTAGTTAGGGCTAACTCGTCGAGTTTCTAGGGGCAAGATGTGCAGTCTACCATACTGCCGATCTTGGCCTTAACTCGGCGACTTATCCTTTATGTCGGCGACTTGGTAGTCCAATCGGCGACTTACGGGCTAACTCGGCGATCTGGACGATGAACGTGTTCCGCACCGTGGGAGCTCTCCGGGGGTCCGGCCAAAGCGACGGAACCCTAGTCCTTGTTGAAAGGCGTTGCTGGGAGTGACTGTCGTAATCAAGCATGTCTCACCAACCGTACTTTCTTATATAAAATTCCACACGTGATTTTTCCCTCTCCTCGTTGTCAGGCGGGGCGTGGACGAGCATGTTGTTAAGTTTTGTCAGCTGGGTTGCCTTCTTATACCCTTGTCTAGAATCTTTTTGTGATCCTTTGACAGTCGCAACGAACCCGTTTATTGGGTATCGAATGCATTGGTGATAAGAAGACGGGACTGCTTGGATTCCGTGGATGAAGGGGCGTCCGAATATGCCATGAAAAGTGGATTCTACCTCCACTACTATGAAACGACATGTTCGGCTAACCCTTCCTCGCTTGGAACCGATGGACACTTTTAGATCAATAACACCGGCCACTGGGGCAGCGATGTTAGTGAAACCGTAGATGGCTTCCTTACAGGAAGATAGTTCCTCCCTTTTAAGGCCCATCTTGGTAAAAGTATCCATGTAGAGGATATCCGCAGAGCTGCCGTTGTCGACAATCATCCTCTCGACTCGGGAATCAGGACCGATGTCTGCTTGGATCACGAGTGGGTCCTCGTGAGGTTGCAGCACATCGTCCAGGTCCTCTTCGATGAAGTATATTGACTTCTCCTCACGGACCCGCTTTCCGTTGTCTCGAGGTGTTGATTGTGACATCAGCACCTTTCGGGCATATCTTCTATTCTGGCCAACGGATCCACCACCAAATATCATATTGATGGTCTTTCGCTGGCGGTTCTCGCTGTTGTCGCTATCTCGCTATTTGGTTTTCTCCGCAGATGGAGAATAGATGGACCCAGACTCATCCGCTTTTTCACGGATGGTGGTGGTCCTTTGACTCCTCGCTTGCTCGAGGTTAGTCATCCTTCTTTCTATGTTGTCCATGAAGCTGAACAACCTTTCCTCCAAGGTGGGTGGAGCCTTGGGCACTATGTGTTCCTCGACGTGTGGAGGAACCGAGTTTGTTTCAACAGGTTGAGCATTGCTAGGTCCCTTTGGTCGGGATTGCTCGCCCTGTTCCAGCTCAGCTGCTGGCATTTTTCCCTTACTTCTTGTGGCGTAAGGGTGCTTTTGTTTTTCGATGATTGCCATGAAAACAAAAGCGGAGAAGTACCAAAGCGGAGAGGTACCTGACTGAGCCTGTCGGAAAATCAAAAAATAAGTCGGCGAGTTAGGGATTAACTCGGCGAATTTAAGATTTCGTGGTTTTTTCCGAACAAGGTCGTGGACAGCACTCTTAGCTAGCAGACGATATTCCGGATCGGGCGATTCTCAAGGATAAGTCGGCGATTTAAGGCTAAATCGGACCTGAACCGAGAATCGGTCGATCTAACTCGGCGACTTTTTAACAAACTCGGCGAACCCTCTAGGAGAGCTCGAGCCGGATTTTTAAAAAATCGCGATTACGACGGGATACCGGTGGTTCGGTAGTCCCACAGACGGCGCCAGCTGATGAAGCACTGAATCTGCTACCAGGGCTCGCGGTGGCGCGAGGTGATGCCGGAGCCTCTGGAGTCCACGACGCACGCTCTACGTCAAATACCTGCAAGGAGAAACTAGGCGATTCTAGTGAGAATCGGCGAGTTTCGTAGTGAGAGAGGAACTTGAATCGTGCCTTTGAGTGTCCCCTTGGGACCCTTTTTATAGGGTCTCGGAGGGCGCAATCAAAGGCGGACATCGCGCCTATGGTCATATATGGTAACATTTATGACGTTGGCTGGCGGCGAGTAACGGTCGTAAGTCGGCGATTCAGGTGTGGAAGTCGCCTAGTTAGGGCTAACTCGCCGAGTTTCTAGGGGCAAGATGTGCAGTCTACCATACTGCCGATCTTGGCCTTAAATCAGTGACTTATCCTTTATGTCGGCGACTTGGTAGTCCAATCGGGCGACTTACGGGCTAACTCGGCGATTTGGACGATGAACGTGTTCCGCACCGTGGGAGCTCTCTGGGGGTCCGGCCAAAGCGACGGAACCCTAGTCCTTGTTGAAAGGCGTTGCTGGGAGTGACTGCCGTAATCAGGCATGTCTCACCAACCGTATTCTCTTATATAAAATTCCACACGTGATTTTATTCCATAATTTTCAAATAATGATAAACTGACAACTGCAAGTATTTATGGAGGAATAGTAATTGGATTTGAATATATAGTTAGATTTCGTTGTCGGGGAATAATTGACTAAACCAAATTACTTAGCTTATCTTGCTGTTCTGCTATAATAGTTCATGAAATCATGAACTACTATAAATCCCCTCGTACCGCCCTCCCTCCACACACAACTATTATATCTCATCGATCCAAAAATGGCAAGGTATTTAAAAATTTCATTAGCTTTGGTATTTTTTGTGAGTTTGTCCATCATGACACCTTGTGGCAAATCCCAAAACACTCCACAAGATTTCCTCAATGCTCACAACAAAGCTAGGCAATCCGTCGGGGTCGGACATGTTGGATGTTACAATGGAGGAGGAGGAAGGTGATGACGACATAGAAGGGAAGGAGGAGGAGTTGAACATAGTGAAAGGAAAGAGTGAGCAAGAGAGATGTGTTTGGCTAATAATCGATGGATTATTGAGCTCTTCTTATTCATATATATACACTTGATGTTTGTTGTAACAAACCCCTTATAATTGTGAGTGGGGTTTGTTAATTCCTATTTAGACATTTGGAAACTTCTATTGTATATATATATTAGATATATATATTGTGTTTATATATCCAATATGCCCCCTCAAGTTGGTGTTATTGAGAAAACACCTAACTTGGACTTTATTTCGATAAACCTTGATGAGGGGAGAGGTTTCGTAAAACCATCAGTGATTTGATCTATTGTAGAGATATGTATAACTTTTATGAGGCCTGATTTTACCAATTCTCGGATGAAGTTGAAGTTTACCGCCATATGTTTCATACGAGTATGAAAAATTGGATTATGAGATAGATGCTTAGCTCCCAAATTATCCGTCCAGATTTGAGATGATATGTCGGATTTTCCACTCGGCAGTACCACTCTGTTCATGAGTATGAGGGTACGATTTCCTGTGATGAATACCTTGAGAAACAAAATACGAAGATAAGGCTTGAAATTCACCACCAAAATTAGAGTGGAAATACTTGATTTTATGACTAACTTGTTTTTCAATCATAATATGAAAATTTTAAAAAATTGAAGCAACCTCAGATTTATGCTTGATTGGAAAAATCCAGATATACCTTGAGAAGTCATCAAGAAAGAAAACAAAAAAACGATGACCTTCATTTGTTGAAATAGGAGCCGACCCCCACACATCATTATGTATCATTTCCAAAGGGAAGCAACACTTAGAAAATGTAGAGGGAAGATGTTTCCGGCTAGCCTTACCAAGCATACAAGAACTACATTGATTAAATTTCAAAGATGACGAAGGTAATTTATTTTGATAAATAACATGTCGGATAATTGATTCATGAGGATGACCAAGCCTTTGGTGCCACAGATCAATAGAGGCTCGGGTGGAGTGAAGAGATGGTAATGATGCAAGAGGAGACACGATCTTGTAAAGGTGGCCATTATAGACTCCTTGAGCTAGCACCTTATGAGTAGCCTGATCCTTCACAATGACAGAAGATTTATCAAAAAGAAAATAGCAATTATTATCCCTACAACATTGATACACAGATAATAATGCAGTATTTAAGGACGGAACATGCAAAATGTCTTTAAGAAAAATAGAGGAGGATCCACAATTAATTTTCCCATGTCCCACATGTGCAATAGTCAATTTGGTCCCATTACCTAGTTAGGCTGATCCAGGCCCATGGTATGGAATTGGAGAATTAATTGTTTGGAGATTTGGAGTGAAATGGTGTGTGGCCCCCGTATCTGGATACCACGTAGCGTTTTCAGATTCCACCTCAATAGATGCATAATGTGACTCGGTGAAAGTTGTCTGATGAGTGACGGGCTGACGTGTCATGTGAGGTGGACGATTAAAATTATTCATACCTTGGTTAAACTGATTATTTGCACCTTGATTTTGATTTTCAGTTGGGCTGGACCCGATAGTAGCACTTGTATGGGCTATGCCCATGTTGCCCACAAACAGGGCATGGGTCCCGCCGTAGAGCACTAACATGGGAATTAGACCCGTGATTTCCAGAGCCACGCCCCCTTTCACGGAAGCCTCCTGAGCCTCCTCCATTTCCGGCATGCGTCGTCTCCTCAGGCTTCTGTCGAACATATTGGAGGTCGCCTGCGTGTGGTGTGCTGCGACGACGGTCGGCGATTTTCAAAGACGGAGCCGGATTTCGTGGCTTGACATGAGCTCTAGTAGCTCATCAAACTCGACCGGCGATTGACGGACGGCGAGAGATGTTACTACCTGTCCATAATCCGGGTGTAAGTTGTTGAAGACCGACGCATTGAAGACTCGAAGAGGGACCGGAGCGCCAGCAGCCGAGAGCTCGTCGGAGATTAGTTTGGCTCGCCAGAGAAATTTTAAAATGTCTTCGTCGGCTTCGTGACGGGTGTTCTGGAGTTGCATCTGCAACTGAACAATGTGGGACTCGGATGGGCAACCATATGATGACGCAAGTGTGGTCCAGATTTCGGCCGCGGAGTGGAGACCCAAGATCGACAGAATTATCTCTTCCGACAGTGAAGATAAAATCCAGCCCACGAGGAGCTGGTCCTTGCGCCACCATGCCTAGAAATTCGGGCATGTCAGAGAGGGCGCCGGAGATGCAACCATCGGATCGATGAGCTATTGTAATGAGAAACAGTTGATCAATGGTATGAACTGCATCTTCCACACTAAATAATTGGTTGTCGTGAGTTTGATGTGAAGAAAACTCTGAATGGACCCAAATGAGGGGGTTCCGGCGAGAGGTTCCGGCATCTGAGAGCCGGTCAGCAGCGGAATTGCTGGAGGTTGAGTGGTCATAGGATCGGTCAACACATCTGATACCATGTTGGATGTTGCAATGGAGGAGGAGGAAGGTGACGACGACATTGAAGGGAAGGAGGAGGAGTTGAACATAGTGAAAGGAAAGAGTGAGAAAGAGAGATGTGTTTGGCTAACAATCGATGGATTATTGAGCTCTTCTTATTCATATATATACACTTGATGTTTGTGGTAACAAACCCCTTACAATTGTGAGTGGGGTTTGTTAATTCCTATTTAGACATTTGGAAACTTCTATTGTATATATATTAGATATATATATTGTGATTATATATCAGGGACAACATCGTTACAGCTTATGCTCAGAATTATGCAAATTCAAGGAGAGAAAACTGTAAACCACAATTGAAATTATCTGGCGGTCCATATGGTGAGAACTTATTCGCAGGCTACGATAAAAAGTATACCGCAATTGAAGTTGTTGCATTTTGGGTGTCCGAGAAGCAGTGGTACAACTATACTTCCAACAGTTGTGCTAGCGATAAAGTGTTTGGACACTACACACAGGTTGTATAGAGGAACTTCAATAAGCTCGGATGTGTACGTGTGAAGTGCAACAGTGGTTCTATATATGTCATTTGCAGCTACAACCCTCTAGGCAACTATATAGACGAACGTCCTTATTAGCTTGGTTAATTATTCATAATATATGAATTATGGAACATTCATAAAATAAGTTCCTTAAAATTATAAAATCTTCCCCATAAGTCAGTCATATTGTTACTCATCTAATAATTTGTTATTGATGAAATACTATAAATTAAATCCCCTGCCCCCAATCGACTAATTATATAAACATGCTATACTATATTATCTAGATCTTAATTAAATCTAACATGGATGAATCGACTAATTAGTCAATTAAGGTTTTATATTCCTCTAGTTTTTTTCCTAAAGTTTTCTGAGGGTATGGTATAAAATGAACAAAACCATAATTCCTGTTGATAGAAATTACATATGTACACAATATCTCTTTTTGCATATCTTAACCGAAACTGGTCCTAAAAACAGAATGGAGAGAAGACATGCAAGCTTTGCCGACCAGTAGGTAGATTGTTAGAGACACCCACATTTTTCGGAAACTACGGAATTAATTGTCGGAAAAAGATGTAAGTATTTATTTTATTTATATATAAACTAACGTTATTCTGATTTTATATATATTTGCAGGTTAATGAAAAAGTTAAGTCCGCAGTCGACATCACAATGACTCATTTTAAATGCAAACCCAATTTTCCAAAATGCAGATACCACAATTTTTATCCGAACCAAACCCGACTCACCTGAAACTCGGATAATTTTATTAAAAAAACCTTTATATATAAAAAATATTTTAAAAAATTCAATTTCATAAATTTTCATTTCCCTCTCCTCTTTTAGTAACTTCTCAAACCTTAAAAAGATTTTAAAAAATTACTGATTATATTTCCTTTTTACAGGGATTAAAAAAAATTGGATATTTTTTACCAAATTATTTAAATTAAAAGATTTGTTGTGTAATTTTTTTTAAAAGATCTTCAACCTGAACCCGACTAAACCCGACAACCAATTCGGGCTCAGGTACGTGCAATCATTCATTCATGACTACGCTACTATCTAGTTTACTTCTACTATTATGATTACTTACAAGAATCATTCATTCACTCACTACGCTACTATCTAGTGTAGTTCTGTTATTACGATAATTACTTCGATGAACAATTCATTCACCGACTACGCTACTATCTAGTGTACTTCTATTATTACGATTACTTTGACGAATAATTCATTCACTGACTACCCTACTACTTAGTGCACTTCTGCTATTATGTGTACTTACAAGAATCATTCATTCACCGACTACGCTACTATCTAGTGCGCTTCTGCTATTACGAGCACATACATGAATCATTCATTCAGCGACTACGCAACTATATAGTGTATTTATACTATTACGAGTACTTACACAAACAATATAATCACCAACTACGCTACTCTCTTGTAAAAACCATTATGAAATTAAAGGGTTTTAAAATAAAAATAAAGTCTTGTTGGGCTAAATATGTGTTAAGGCCAATTGAGCCATTAAGTTAAGATGTGGGGACATGAGCCATAATTAAATTATTATAAAAAGGAAAAGTGTAGAGGTTTAGGAGGAGATGAACGGGTGAGAAGGATGAGAAGGAAAAGAAGGAAAGAAATTCATCGATTGCAAAGGGGGATTTCAATCTTGGTGTGGAGGTTGTGAGTTGATCGATTAGGTATGGGGTTTAAAATTTGTTCTTATGATTTTTCTGTAAATCTTTAGGGTTAAAGTACTATGATTCTATTGATAGATAGAAATATAAACATTATATGATTAGGTTATGGCTTAGATATCCTAAGTTATGTGTTAAATGCAACAGTTTAAGAAGTGATACATAGATATCCATTGAAGATGAGATTGATAGGTTGATTAAAGTATGGTTGTTCTAGCAAATCTGATAATATTCAGGCATTAGAGTTGGGTTCTTTTTGCTTATTTTGTTTTGCATTTTATGTCGAAATAAACTTGCTAGATTTAATCTATCAATTTTCAGAGATTTGAAGGTGGGTGTTCTGTCCTGATTTTAAAGGTTTTAGATATATTTTGTGATAGATTTTAAACAGTTCAAGAAGTAATACTTAGATGTCCATTGAAGATGGGATTGATAGGTTGATTAAAGTATGGTCATTCCTGCAAATCTGATAATATTCAGATATTCAAGTTGGGTTCTTTTGCTTGTTTTTGTGTTGTAGTTTATGTTGAAATAAACTTCCTCGATTTAATTTAAGTTTACCAATTTTTCAGAGATTTGAAGTTGGGCGTTATTGTAATGATTTTAAAGGTTTTAGATATTTTTGTGATTGATTTCACAACTAATTCTTTGGGGATTCCGTAGTATTATTATCTTATTTTCGTGATTGAAAATGATTGTGTTTGTTTCTCGTGTATTGCCAATTATTTTGATTTGATTTTTATTCTGATTCGTTGTTTTTTTTGTATTCCAGAGTTGTCGAGAGTATTAGTATGTGATGATTTAAATCTAAAATATAGTGAGTTTGTGCTGTTTTGAGAAGGGGAAGTGGAGTATTTTTTTGTGTTTTTTTGCATTGACTGAGGGATTAGAGAGTCATGAGAATGAGTTTCTTAGTCTTTATATTTTCTTTGTTTTAATCGCTAAAATTCTGTTTTTATTAATTGATGTTAAGTTCGAAAGATGACAATGTTGAATAATATTATGAATGTCTATAGAATGATATGAGAACACGACATGACACGACACGATATGAATCTCATGATAAGATAAACAATATGACAAGATCCTAGGCTACAAATAGTTGTTAAATAATTGTTTGATTGTAGTTATTGATACTTTTATGGTTGTTGGTATGTGATGAGAATGAATACTGGTATATTATTCTTTGCGTGGAATCATAGGTTCAGATTTCCATACTGGGTCAGTTGAGACTCACCCATTTTGTTTTGCTATGTTTTGTCGTGTTAAAAATTTATAGGATGGGGATGTTGATGAAGCCATATTGCATTGATATAGGAGGGTAGATCATAGTTAGTATCATGAGTTAGTGGTGTTTCATTTCGACGAATATTATAATCTCCGTTGGTGTATGTTCATTAATAATAACAATGTTCTAGAGTCTTACTAGTGAATGATGGTGTTCTAGACTTTGTTCACAAATTTGAACTTTTATTTTATTGACATATTATCATGTTGATTCTCGAGATTAGAGAAAGTACAACATTTTTTTTTACCTGATTGTGTAAATGCTCAAGTTGATATTATTAACATCTCATATCGTAATTAGAGGACGTTACATCTCTAGTGTACTTCTGCTATTACTAGTACCTACATGAATCATTCATTCACCGACTACGCTATTATATAGTATACTTCTGCTATTACGAGTACTTACACATACAATTCAATCACCAACTACGCTACTATCTAGTGTACCTCTGTTATTACGAGTATTTAGACGAACAATTCATTCACCGACTAGTTATTACTATATTTTATTTTTTTTTGTGTCTAACTTAATCAGTATTCAATTTTCAAACAGTTCGGCCAATACTGAAACTACATTGACTGAAACGAATTCTGTTCCATATTTTCTACCACACACACATTGGTCTGATATTTTCGTCATTGGAAGAAGCACAAAATTATTATTACTCGTATGTGGGTCAACTAGGGTTTTCCGTAAGAAAAAAGTACATCAAAAATAATGGTAGATGAGGTTTTAGCAGAAGATATGTATGTGCAAACAAGGCTTTTCAAATGAGAAATTACTAAATAAACAATCAACTTTTCTTACCAAAAATAATCCCCGCAAAATTTGAAATTCAAGAACTAGATGTTTGGCTTCCATAATATTTCGTAAGAAAGAGGCTCATTGGATCATATCTACACTCCACACCGATCATAACCGTGATCTAACTCATCGTCTAAGAGAAGATTTCTAACCGTCAACAGGAATATTCAGCCCTTCGCACGTAACTTTATTCACGATCTTGATGCTAACAATATCCCTCCTAGTCAATAGTATTCCTACCTAGCCATGCAGTGTGGCGATAAATGTACGTTCACGAAAACTGATTTTTATAATCTTCGAAGAGGACCGTTAAAATACGGAAAAATATAATGTCGATTTACTAATTGATAAGTTCGAAACTATGAAATCAATCGACAATCAATTTTACTATTCGTACCACTATACGAGGTTGACAATAAAGGTACATATTTTAAAACACCACGCCATTTCTCAAATGTTATAATTCCCACTATCCTAATTAATTAATTTTTTTCATCATATAGGATCTCTAATTAAATTATTTTGGGCTGACGCCAGAAACATTTCTGATTATAAAAAATGGGATGAGGCAGTTACATTTGATACAACTTATAACACTAACACATACAAACTTATTTTCGAAATGTTTTGCGGTGTCAATAATCATCTGAGTTCAATGTTGTTTGCATCTGCTATACTATCTAATGAGGTTGCAGATTCCTTCATTTGGATATTCAACCAATTCGACAAGTGATTGGAGTCAATGTTCCAATTAGGGTATAAATGGTGCCCTATTTATATGACTGAACATTTCTCCAGCAGTATGCAAAGTACTCAAAGAAACGAAGGTATGAATGCAGTCGTTAAAACAAAAGTCAAAAAGTCTTCAACATTGTATGAGTTCTTAGTCTTCAACATGTAGTTCTTGCTCAACGAAATAGGCAAGATCAATTAGATCATAACGACTTGGATGCCCCTCCACTACTCATAACACCCTTGCCTATAAAGAACAGTCTTTTGGGGAAATATACTTCAGGGCTTTCATACTATATCAAAATCAAGTTCATAAAAGTCTCTCATTTTATGTAAGACAAGCCTCATCTCACGTACTATTTGAAAATTTAAACTTCTAACATTTTTGGTAGAACCCATAAATTATATTTATTCAAACAAATCTAATTTCACAGGATATTCCAAATCTAATGAAGTATGAGGTCATTGGTCTATTCAGTCAGATACTATCTTCAATAATCAAAGTGGATGTCAACAATCAGATGATATGTTCTTGCAATATGTTCTCGAGCAAAGCTATTCCTCATGTTCTCGAGCAAATAGATGTTCTAAAATCACAAACATCTCTGTCGAGGTAGGGTCGACATATTTTTGTTCATCGTCAATATTCCTCATGGATTTCAAATAGAACTCCATCCAAACTTTCTTTAATAGTACAAAATATTAATTACTAATTATCAAATTTATTACTCATTTTACGGTTTTTATATAAATCATGATCGCCTTTCCTTTAAGCTTCCTCCTTCTCCCTGAGTCATCATGGTCATCAGCAAAAGAACGGACTTTTTGTTCTACTGAATTGTTGTTCGAATGAAATCCATCTTGACTTGCCGATGAAGATGACCTAGTTTAGGTCAGACCAACAGATGAAAGTGTAGAATCAAAATTGTCGATATAGAATTATATTTTAATTATGTTAATTTAATCCCTAATTATGAGAAGGATAAAAGATTTAAGAATTAGTTAAACTGTTGTTAGTTAAATTAGTTAGTTAACTGATTATTAGTGTTGGGTTGTAGTATATAAATGTAGGATACGTTGATAATTGAATTAGTTTTGATTTAGTTTTGATTTCTCATTTGGTATCAGTCGCGAATTGAGAAGAACTGCAATTCAACTCTTTGATTCATCCATCGAACAAGTTGATGGCGACTCCGATTCACGCTGTTGCTGCTTCCGCCGACACCAATTAATGGTGCGTTGTCTTTCAACATCGGCCACTGGTTCAAATCAACGATGGTGCCAGGAGATTATTTGTTATGGAAGTCGACGTTCGAGGATGTGTTATTTTTGAATGGATTATCCGATGTGGTTGAATCGGATAAAATTCCCCCAGAGAAGATAATGGTTGGAGAAAGACTGGAAAATAATCCAGAGTATCAAACCTGGCGGAGTCATAACAGATTCGTATTTGGTTGGATTACGACCACCACAGGTGCGACCGGTTTCCAGCTAATCCAGAAGTGTACTACTGCTCGGGAGGCGTACATGGCTTATACTTTAGGAACGACTCGCCCCAATAGTACCTGTGCTTCAAAAGGGAATTCGTGATGAATTGCGACATATGAAGAAAGAAATCAATCAGTCAATGCCGGATTATTTGAATAAAATTAAACATTTGTATCATGTTCTCGCCAATGCAGGAAGGCCGTATGACGACATTGACATCGTGAACACCGTCACCGATGGGTTAGGACCGGAGTATGATGGCTTCGTCACCTCTCTTCATATACGAGAATCGACGACGTTTACACAGGTGTATCATCTCTTGATTCAAGAAGAGAGATCGGTGAAGAAACGAAGCAAAGCCACTGCTGGTGCGAGTGCGACGACGTTTGCTGCCTACTCTTCCAAGGGACGAAGTCGAGGAGGACGCGGATGAAATCGATTCAATCGATCAAGAGGAAGGGGGTGTTACATGCCCGATAATCAGATTGCGCCTCCAACTTACCCGGTCATTCCAGCCGTTGCGAACCCTTCCGTAAAATGTCAGATTTTCTATAAGTTGGGACATTCTGCTCGAAATTGCAACGACCAGGCAAACTTTGCATACATCGCCGGTTCTATCGTCGATACTAATAACTACACCGAGACTCCGATAGATGATACATGGTGCTTGGACTCCGGAGCTTCTCATCACATGGTGCCAACGACCGACGCTGTGACTGAAATTCAGCCATACCAAGGTAACTTTTCAATAATAATAGGTAATGGTAAATTATTAAAGGTAACTCATACTGGAAATGTTAAGTTAAAAATTGGTGATAGAGTTTTTGATCTTAGAAGGACATTATGCGTACCTGAATTAAGGAAAAATCTTATATCAATTCAGAAATTGACATCTGATTATCATCTTGAATTTAGAATTTCTTCAAATTATTTTTCTCTCATTGATTCACAGATAAGGAAGACAGTGCTGACTGGTATTAGCCGTGGAGGCTTGTGCCACATCAGGATCAAAAATAACCAAGGGTATGCCTATACATCAGAGGTGTGACACAACCGATTGTGTCATCCTTCATCCCAAACTATGAATGTCATTAAATCAAAAACAGAAATACAAATGGAATCTATTCAAGATTGTTCTACATGTCCATTAGGAAAATGCAAAAGATTGTCATTTTAAAGAAGATCGAAATATGCAGGTCAACCACTAGAGAGACTCCATATTGATTTATGGGGACCAGCATCTACAACATCAAATTATGGGAATAGATACTTTATCCTAATTGTAGATGAAAATTCAAGATTTATGTGGTTTATTCCTATTAAAACAAAGTCTGAATTTTTTGTAAAGTTTAGAGAATTTCGAATAAAAGATGAAAAGTTTTTCAATTCTCAAATTAGGTGTATACAAACTGACAATGGAGGAGAATTTATAAACTCAAGATTTAAAGAATATACTACAAGTAATGGAATAACACATTATAAATCTTGTCCATACACTTCTACCCAAAATGGACTTGTTGAAAGGAGGCATCAAACGATTTTGCAAACAGGAAGATGCATCCTAGCAAAATCTGGCTTACCAAATAATTTTTGGGAAGACGCATTATCAACAGCAGTCTTTACAATCAATCTTTTACCTAAACTAGTATTAGGAAATAAATCTCCGTTTGAGATTCTCTATAAGAAGGAACCAAATTATAAGTTCCTTAAAACTTTTGGTTGTAGTAGTTTTCCACTAATACTTTCTCAAAAATCAAAATTAGATCTTAGATCTTGTGAATGCATTTTCTTAGGATACTGTTCAGATCAAAAAGGATATAGGTGTTGGGATTTTACCAACAATAAAATTTATATATCAAGACATGTAAAATTTTTAGAAACAACTTTTCCATATAAAAATCAGGAATTATATAAAACAGAAAATCAAGAAAATGAAAGAACAATTGACTTTCAACCTGTTTCATTTGACTTAGTAAATTCAATCCAATTTGGGACAATTAATTCACAAGTATTACGTAAGTGAATCACATGAAGTAATTAGCTCATTAGGAGAATCGAATAGATTCAATGAGTCACAAGTCAACATTCAACAAGGATCAAGTAGTCCTCGATCTAATGAGGTTAATGCACCAAACTTAGTAGGATCTAATGACGAGATAGGATCTAGAGGTGTAATGCCTACTACTACTGAGCCACTAACAGTCCCATTACCATCAACTAGCCGAGCTTTACGACGAGGATCAAGAGAACGTCATCAAAATGTAAGGCACAAAATTTACGCCCCATATCCATCTCCATCATGTCTTCTAGCAGAGGCTATGAATATTGAGTTAAAGGAACCCACAACGTACAAACAAGCTAGAACGGAAAGTAAATGGGTTTCAGCCATGGAAGAAGAAATTAAGGCGTTAAAGGAAAATGGAACATGGATGTTAATTGATAAACCATTGAATTCAAACGTAATTGGATGTCGATGGGTATACAAAATTAAACGCAATACAGATGATTTGGTAGAACGATACAAAGCATGACTAGTAGCACAAGGGTATAACCAATATGAAGGAGTAGACTGTAGTTATTCCTATAGTCCAGTTATTAAACCAGAAACAGTTAGATGTGTAGTAGAGCCTTAGCAGCCTCAAGAAATTGGCAATTACGACAAATTGATGTTCGTAATGTTTTTTTAAATGGTGATATTAATGAAACCATAATAATACGTCAACCACCAGGCTTTGAGGACACTAAGTATCCTCAAAAAGTATGTTTGCTTAAGAAAGCGTTATACGGTCTTAAGCAAGCACCCCGGGCCTGGTATGCAAAATTAACAAAAAATTTAGTACACATCGGCTTTGTCAATAGTAATACTGACTCATCACTATTTACGTTTAATAAAAACTCAAAACAAGTTTGGCTTCTTGTATATGTAGATGATCTGATTTTTACAGGGAATTGTATTGATACTTTGAATACTATGATAAATATTGTCTGTTAGAAATTTAAGTGCAGCGATCTAGGCTTTGTAAGATATTTTTTAGGAATGGAGGTAATTACAAAGAATGGAATTATTCATTTAAATCAGTCAAAATATGCAATGGAGCTCTTAATTCGGTTCAAACTGTCTGAGGCTAAATCTACAACAACACCTGTTGTTCCAAAATCTAAATTAGACAGGAATTCAGGAGAACTTCTTGAAGATATTAAAATGTACAGACAGATGGTGGGATGTTTACAATATCTTACAATGACTCGGCCAGATATTAGCTACGCAGTCAACCAAGTTTCTCAATTTCTTCAACAACCAAAAACACCTCATTTTCAAGCAGCAAAAAGAATTCTCCGATATGTGAAAGGCACCATCCATAAGGGGTTAGTATTTCAAAAATACTCTAATAATACTGATGATACTTTGATTGCTTTCAGTGATTCTGATTGGGCCGGAGATCCAGACGATCGGAGATCTACCACCGGGGTATGTGTATTTTTGGGTGGAAATTTAGTTAGCTGGATTTCAAAGAAACAAGCAGCAGTTTTGAGATCAAGCGTTGAGGCTGAATATCGGGCCATAGGTCATACAACATCACAAATAAGATGGTGTTGCTATATTCTATGTGATCTAGGGATACGGATTTTAGGACCACCCACGATTAAGTGTGACAATCAATCCGCTCTATTCTTGGTATCAAATCCAATCACAAAGGCAAAATCAAGACATCTTGAGGTAGACTTCCACTTCGTGAGAGAACTAATACAACAAGGAGTACTAAGAATGCAATATGTGAATACGGATGATCAAACGACCGATATAATGACAAAAGGATTGTCCATTTTCAAAGTTCAACAAATGTTGTTCTCTGATGAACATGAGCTTATACGCTGCAATCTGAGCTAAGTTACATCCATATAAATATATAAATATTAGTCAATAAGTATAGTTATTTTTTTTCTTCCATATCTGCATTACAGGTAATGCTCACTCAAGGATGATTTAGAACGACTAATCAATAACGCAGAGTATTAAAAAGGTTGATCGAGAACTACTGAGTGTAAAGCAAGAAAGGAAGGATGACAGAGTAAAGAATAGTGATGGGTTCAATTGGCTTGATAGGATAGGTTTTCCCAGAAAAATGAAAAGAGGAGCAAAAGTATGTATCCCACTGGGTTTTTTATCCTTAATTACTATCAATCCAATTAATCAACAATCATATAGATATATATAAATGGATGATAATTGCAATCGATATGATGGCTGGGTCAGAAGTGGTTCAAGACTCAGTACGATAATACTACCTTCGTCTTGAGGAGTATGATAAGGATAAAAGAATTAAGAATTAGTTAAATTAGTTAGTTAACTGATTATTAGTGTTGGGTTGTAGTATATAAATGTAGGATACGTTGATAATTGAATTAGTTTTGATTTCTCATTCAATTGACTGATATCTAATCTAATCTATGCAGGACAGAAACATGATGAAACAAAATATGATGACTTCAGCTTCAAGATCAGAAAATTAGAAACGATACACCTGAGATTATTGAATGAACAAAAGTGAGAGTTACACAATTGAATTCAAAGAAATGAACAAGCATCGAGAAGGAAATCGCAGAGGAAATCAAGAAGAAACTCTTACTGGAGAATTAGAAGAGAAGAAGAAGAAGTAAGTTTGCCTCAACCGTTTCCCTTTCTTTTATAGCTTTTTATTTCCAGATTGGGCGCCGGATCCTTCTTATATGGGTAATCGGGTGCCTTGATATTTAGGTAATTTATAATTACAAAGAGAATCAATTCTTAAATTCTTGGACAAATCAAAATGGAATTTCAACTATTCTTGGACTCTTATGAGGAATCAAGGAACCATTGAATGAAAATATAATAGAGAAGATTAAATGAGCATGGCTATAAATAGAAGGGTATACCCTTTTGGAACGCCAACCACACATATTCACATTTTGACCTTCCAAATCTTCACTTGAAATCTCCAACTTTCAAAAGCATTCAAAGCTTCCATGGTCTCCAAGTTGTGCTCAATTGCTCAAGTTTCCAAAATCTTCAAAATCTCTTCACTTCTCCTTCTAATCTTCTTAATCATCTAAGTAAGGTTGAAATGATCTTTGTGTCTCAATATTCTCAAACATATTCCACCATTTGTGTGTATGTTCCACTTTGGTTGAGAAGCTTGTCTCAAGATCATCAAAGTGTGAGGAAGATTTTTGAGTTTAAACATAAAACACAAGGTTGGGATTTATAGAGTTTTTGGGAAAACTCTTAGGTGCTAAGTCTACTTTGAAAGACTTGGGATAGTTGCAAGTTTAGTTTAAAACTTGAAAGATTCGTAAGCACGGTAGCCTTGAAAGCTTACTAGAGATTCTCAAGCACTGTTGCCTTTAAAAGCATATAAGAGGTTTGTAAGCATTGTAGCCTTGAAAGCTTACAAAAGGTTTTGAGCGTTGTTGTCTTTAAAATGTTTTAATAGATTTTCCAATGCCTTTAGGTTAGTGGATTTCGTGAATCAAGTTCACGAAACTAGAGTAGGTCAGTTGAGACCGAACCAGTATAAATCTCTTTGTGTTTCTTGTTTCATTTAAATTTCTAGCTATTAATTAACTTAAAATAAAATTGAAAACTTCTATCTTTTATCACATTCGATTTTCAACTTATATTATATTTTCATATTTCCAATACTCTCAAGTCCTCGACCTGTCATCAAGTGCTCGATCAAGAGGCCATTTATATTTAAGTTGTTTACACTTAAGTCCTCAACCTTTTATCAGGTGCTCATGAGGCCATTTACATTTTAGTTATTTACATCTAAGTCATTGCCCTTTCAACAGGTGCTTAAGAGGTTTGTTGATTTTAACTAAGCTATATTATTACATAATATCATTCTTGCTATTGTTATTATCAAGTGTTATTGCAGATATTTTCGCTTAAATTTGCATTACCCGAAAAGAGGCTATTAACCCCTCTTATAGTTTCGGATCACGATCCAACAAGTGGTATCATAGTCAACTTAACAACTACTATCAACTATAATGACACAGACCAATGTATATCATGATTACACTTCCCACAAACTCTTCCCTTTGATGGTACAAGGTATGACTTCTGAAAAAACAAGATGAAACTTCATCTGAAGTCAATCAACAATGGAGTATCGAAAATTACAGTTGAAGATTATTAGATCCCTGTAGGATCTTGATCAAAGGCTAGGGGGGGGGGTTATAGTCTCTTTTCGTGATTTCTCAGTTGATTTGCGGAATCCTTGAGAATACAAGTTAGAAATAAGGATTTAAAAAAGATTTTCTGTTGGTGAGACATGTCTGATTACGTCAGTCATTCCCAGCAACGCCCTTTAACAAGGACTAGAGTTCCGTCGCTTTATGCCGGATCCCCAGAGAGCTCCACGGTTGCGGACAAGTGTCTACATCGAGTACTCAAGTCAACACTAGGAATCGACGATTGGGACTACCAAGTCGCCGATTCCAGAGGTGAGCTGTCGATTCCGGACCAAGTTAGTCAGTTTTGGTAGACTGACAACCTAGCTCCCGAGGAGTCGATGACTCCACCCTGAATCGACGACTTCCATACCTGAGTCGCCGATTCCCAGGCGTTACTTGACTTGACCCACGTCATTATGGCACCATTAAATGGGCGCCATAATGGCGTGGTCCCCAGGAACATTGAATGAGAAACGCTACAAGGACCCTACAAAAGGGGCCCTTGGGGGGTCCTCATTCTCATCTTCCACTCCCCACTCTCACTCGACACACACTCCAACCAGAGCACACCTAGGAGCCCGAATCGCCGACTCCCATACTGAGTCATCGATTCCCCTCCTCTCTGTAGGTATTTGACGTAGAGCGCGCGTCGTCTACTCCAAAGCCTCCGGCCCTCCTCGCAACTCCGCGAGCCCCCTGGTAGCAGATTACGTGCTTCATCACCTGTTCTTTCAATGTTTACTACAGTATATAGATACTGAGTCAACTTATCAGATAGCGTTTTATAAACAACTCTAGTATATGGATGCTAAGTTATGTTATAAGCACACGTTTAAATAAGTTAAAATATATTATAAGTACCAATTAACTGGATATAAATTTTAACTTGACAGATAGTGCTTTTTAAGCCAACTGTAGTATAGGAATACTATGTTTTTTTAATATAAGCATGAAAATAATAATATAAGTTAAAATATATAAGTATAAGTGACCAGATAACTGGATAATAATGTTAACTGAAAGTAACCTCAAGCAATGACTAGATAACTGGATGAGGGATCTGTAGGAAAGTAGTCAACCTCAATCTATGACCAGATAATTGGATGAAGGATCTCTTTTAGTTCTTTTTATCTTATTATTACTTAAAAATATAAAAGCGGAAAATAAAAAGAATACAAGGATTTTTATATTGGTTCACCCAAACAAGGGCTAATCCAGTTTCGATGAAACACGGAGATCACTAGCCTAAAGGTAATGGAAAAACCTCTTATAAGCTTTAAGGCTAACCACTCACGAACCACCTAAGAGCATCAAGGGACTTTTAAAAACCTTTACAAGATTTAAGGCTACGCTTACGAACCACCTAAGAGTATCAAGGGACTCTTAAAAACCTCTGCAATCTTTAAGGCTAAACGCTAGCTTACGAACCACCTAAGAGTATTCAAGGGACTCTTAAGAACCTCTGCAAGCTTTAAGGCTATTACGCTTACAAACCAAGCCTTTTACGGGTAGATTTTCACCTTAGAGTATTAAGGACACTCTTAAGAACCTTTGAATCTTTGAGGTAGATTCGACCTAAGAGTTTTCCGAAAACTCTATAGATCCAAACCGAGTTTTATGGTTGAACTCGTGGAACCTTACAAGTGTTGATGTTGAGACACACCTCTCACAACATTTGGAACACTTACAAAATGTCGAGCTTCTTCTTCTAACACACTCTTAACATGTATGAGAGGGAAAGAAGAAGAAGTTGAAGAACTAGAGCACACAACCTTGAGAACAACTCCCACACAAAGCTTAATGGAAAGTTAAAGCTTGAGCAAGAGCAAGAGAATGAAAAGTAGAGCTTTGAACCAAAGAGAGTTTCAACAAAGATGATAAGTGATAGCTTTTGCTCTTGGGTGTGCACCTCCTTATATAGTAGAAGTTGGTGGTATGGAGGTAATTTTCTTCATTAATTTCAACTTCCAACTACTTCATTGATTTCTTCAAAGGGAATTCTCTTCTTCAACTTTTGAAATCCTTGTATAGATTTTCGTGTAGCATTTAAGCAAAGATCCTTGTTGTTAATTTGTTGGATTTGATCTTGAAATCTTGAAATGATTGAGGAGCTTCTACACATTTTCTACACCATGGATTCCTTTGGAGCTTGCATAGATAGTTGAGCTTCTCACACCATGTTGATTAACCTTTAAGATATTGAGACAACTTGAAAGAAAGAGTTAATTTAAATAAATAGGTGTGAATAAATAAATGCAAGCTACAATAATTAACTTGATCAATGTAGAGATTTGTTTGATGGAAATAATTAAGGCTAATCACATTTTGATTTAATCATGTATCAAGTCAATTTTATTTAATATGAGTTCAAATGAATTTATCTATAAATTAACTCATATGCGTCTATACCTTGTTAATTAGAGTTTACTATAATTAAGATTAATTAAAAACTAAATGTGTCATTGAGAATCTTGTTTCCACAATTCCTACCACAAAGGAAGAAGAATAGGGAGCTCTAGATAAGCACAAGGAAAGCAACAACTCCAGAGCAGCGGATGCTCTATACGAGGCACTAAATGAATCAGAGTCACTACAAAAAAATAGTATTTTTCTGGCAGGTCCCTACTGGCGGCCTGGCCGTCGGCAGGCTGCATGAGTTGGCCAATGGTGTTTCCCTCGAAAATAAGAGGAATTTATGGCGGCTAAGCCGTCAGTATAATTTTTCCTCAACGATCGGGAGAAATATTTTGACGACCTAACCACCAACATTCCTAACCCTAACCCTAACTTGAGTATATATAGTAAAATTCGCTGCTTCGATACAACACATAAGATCTGAAAATCTTTAGAGGATCTTCATGAGGGCACATCTCATGTCAAGGAGAACAAACTCGATCATACATGCCCTTGCAAAGTATGAGAACTTTGTCTGAAGGAAGACGAGACCATAGCCCAAATGAATATCATATTCACATGCATCGTAAATGATCTAGCTGGCCTTGGGGAACCCTTATTTGAAAAGAATCAAGTAAGAAAACTTCTATAAAGTCTTCAAGATAAATACTCTAAAAGAAAGCTCACGACATCAACACTCTTACAATAGTAAATCTGTGTGGGAACCTTATGGCATATGAGAATGAGAGATTCTTGTCAAAAGAGAAATCAGAGAAAAAAAAAAGGATATATATTGCTCTCAAAAGTCACTTAGATAGTGATTATTCAGATGATAAATTGTTCACGATTACAAATAAAATCCGACACTTTTTCTGAAGAAGAAGGAATTAAAAGGTCACAATCAAAGATCTGAGAGAAAGCATAGATCTGAGTACAAAAGTCATCCAAAGAGGAACTCATCTGAGAAAAAATCATCAAGCAAAGATAAAGAACCTATCTTCTACAAATGCAATAAAATAGATCACATCAAGCCCAACTGTTCTTTGCTAAAATCCAAGGAAGAAGCTCATCAGACACAATGGACGGACAAGATGAGTCTCATGGCTCTGAAAAACGACAATGAGGTAAATATTTCTGGTTCAAGTTTTAATTCCTTAAAAGATGCATATTTAGATCGAATGAATAAATATCAAACTAAAAAAAAAATTAGATTTTTAAATGGCTTGAATAAAACTGACTCTAGTAGCAAAGAAGAATTGATTAAATCTCAAAATGCCTGCCTATTATTAAAAGAAATCAATTCTAGCCTACAAAATAAATTAGAAAAGCATGATAAGATCATTCAAAAACTAAAAGAATAAAATATCACTTGGCTTGATCACATTGCTAGAGTCAAAACTTCAATTCAAAACTTGAAAACAAAGATGAAATTGAAAATGCTGCTAATGAATCAAAACTTGAATATCATAATAAGGTTCAACTATTAGAAGAAAAAATCAAAGAGATTGAAAATATACTTTAAACATCACTCTATCTGAAAAGCTGAGTGAGATTAGGTTGTTAAAAGAAAAACTAGCTGCTAAAGAAAAAAGTATAGAATCTCATGATTATGATAATCCTTCTGAAAAATTAAATGCCATGGAAGTTAAATGTAAAAACTTAACAACTAAGAACATTACTCTACAGAGATATCTTGACAGCTCAACCAAACAAAATGATATGCTAAACAACTCAAGTTCTGGCCAAAGAAAATTTGGTTTAGGGTTTGACGTTGTGATTAGCCATAAATCCTCAGATTATGTTATTAAATATAATGAATACTTTGTTAGAGAGTCGAACCATAAAAGCTCAGAAAATTACACTCAGAAAGCATTAAAAAAAATCACATTCACATCCTATTACGATAACTTTGAAACAAAATTGGATGACCAAAGATGAATTTAAAAATTATAAATTGCTTAAGAATGTTAATTCAATTGGACCCAACCTAGTATGTGTACCAAAGGATTAATTATTGCAAAAATATCAAACTTCAAAATGGTTGTTCGACAGCGGATGCACCAAACACATGACAGGAGATTCAATTCTACTCAAGGAATTGATCATGTGGTCTACAATCAGAAAAGTCAAGTTCTCTGACAACAATTAATGAAGGTACCATAGTAGGTACGTATAGGTAATGTAAGAAATATAGAAAAGCCATTTTAAAGAAATGTTTATCTAGTAAATGAACTTAAACATAATTTGATTAGTATAAGTCAATTATGTGATATCGGTTGTAAAGTTAAATTTGAAAAATACGTCTTTTCAATCATTAACTCTGAGGGAGTTATTATATAGCCAAATAATATAAAAAATAATACTTATTCTATAACTTTTGAACATTCCAGACCAACTCATGACTTCTGCATAATTTACTTATGTCATTATAGATGACTACTCTCGCTTCACATGGGTATTCTTTCTACGCTATATAAGAGTGAAACCTTTAGTGAGTTTTCTACTTTCTGTACACAAGTACAAAATGAAAAAGCCCATCAATCATAAAGATTCGAAGTGATCATGGAGGAAACTTGAGAACATTGAATTTGAAGAGTACTGCAAAACTCATGAAATAAAGCATGAATTCTTTTTTCCTCAAGCTCCATCCCAAAACGGAGTGGTTGAATGAAAAAATCGTACACTCTACACTCCAAGAGATGAGCAGGTCAATGTTACAAGAACATGACTCTCCACAATATCTATAGATAGAAGTAGTAAGCACGGCTTGCTACATTTTGAATAAGGTAATCATCAGAAAAACCTTAAATAAAACTCCTTATGAAATTTGGAATGAAAGAAAACCCAAAGTTTCATTATTTATTTGGGAGCAAGTGCTATGTTCTCAGAACAAGAGGAAATCAAGATAAATTTGCTCAAAAATCTGATGAAGAAATTCTGGTAGGATATTCAAGAAGAAACAAAGCCTATAGAGTGCTACTCAAAGAAAGGCAAACAATGATAGAATCACTTCATGTTGACTTTGATGAATCCATTTGTGTTCCCAATACAAAAGAAGGAGAAATTGAAATCACTCAACAACTATCTCAAGACACTCCCATAGAAGAAAATGATTAAGAAGAGATAGATATTTATGAACCTCTAACAAACAGGAATCTAAGGACCCCACACTCTGTAGAATAAATTATTGGTGATCAACACATTGGCGTACAGACAAGATCATCAATTCAAAGTAATTGTGCACTTAATATCTTTGTATATCAAATAGAGTCCAAGAAGATTGATGAAGCCTTAGATGATAGTCATTGGTTAATGGTTATGCAAGAAGAACTCAATCAATTTAAAAGAAACAATGTATAGGAGTTGGTTCCAAAATCTAGAGATACATCAATTATTGAAACTAAGTCGGTATTTAGAAACAAGTTAGATGAAGATGGAAAAATCATAAGAAACCAAGCTAGACTGGTGAATCAGGGAAACAATTAACAAGAAGGAATCGACTATGATGAAACCTTTGCACCAATAGCTCGTTTAAAATTCATCAGAATGCTTTTATCATTTGCATATCACAAAAACTTCAAACTATGTCAAATGGATATCAAAAGTGCATTCTTAAATGGAGTAGTTTATAATGAACAAGTATATGTCAAACAACCTCCAAGGTTTGAAGATTTTAAACATCCTGATCGTGTTTTAAAATTAAATAAGGCTCGGTATGGACTAAAGCAATCCTTTCGAGCTTGGTATGAAAGACTGAGAGATTTCTTAATATCTCATAAATTTAGAATGAAGATCATTGACAACACACTATTCATTAAAAATGTTAAGAATGATATTTTTCTTATTCAAATTTATGTTGACGAAATAATATTTGGATGAACTAATAATACACTATGCAAAGAATTCTCAAGTCAAATGGAAAAGGAGTTTGAAATGAATATGATGAAAGAAATGACTTTCTTTTTAGGATTACAAGTCAAACAAAAAAAAGTGGAATCTTCATATAAAGAATTTTATGCATTCATGATCCATATAAAACATAAAGGTAAATTTACATGCATAATCATACATACTATCCATGCACGATAAAAGATAGAAAAATAACATGATCTATGAAATAAATTCATAATTCAAGATTAAACTCATGTTTATTGCATGCACCAAGAAAGAGTATTTAAAGACTTAAATATAGTTATTAAAAGTTTAAAAATTAAAAATCGCATCAAATCATACATACTTATCTATGGTGTCATTTACAAGAACTATTTGATCTAAAAATCAAGTTCGATTTCTCAAAAGATGAGTAAGATCTTGAAAGATGATAGCTAAAAAGTAAACGTCGCTATTGAAGAAAAGAAGAAAATCACATCATCAGCAAACAATATTATGATCTCAAATAGAGCTGGATTTATAAAACCACCAGTGAGTTTAAAAAAAGGTATGCCGTATGTATTTTAAAATTAATTCGTTGTTGATTCTTATTGTTTTTCCCTGAATCATGCCATCCCATGACATCTGATGGCTGCAAATTCTGCTATAATGAGTAAAATACGTGCTGATACAGAACTGTACACCAGTCCTTCACGTCAACAGGAACTAGGATTTTGTTCGCTTTATGTCGGACTCTCGGAAAGCTCCCACGGAAGTGAAACCAAAAGTCTTCGTGAGACCCGAGTCAATCCTCCAAATCGTCGATTGGGTCTGGCAAATCGCCGATTTGAGGAGAAAATTGTCAGAGTCTGACCCCAGTGGGTTGTTTTCGTGAACCCCAAGAGAGAAGATTTTGACCCCAGAAGACGACATCCCCCCCTTGGCTTTTCCGATCGCGAACATCACCACCCTAGTCTGCATCGGAGAAGGCCTTAAGCTCTTGCGATTTGGATTTGGCAAATTTGATACCCTTGACATAGTGGTTGATACATAGCGAAGAATACGCTTGAGGACTTTTCAATGAGTATTCGTAGGTTTCTGCATGAATTGGGAAACCTTATTTACCGTGTATGCTAAGTCCAGGCAAGTAGTCATAAGATACAGAAGAGATCCCACAACCTGTCGAAATTTTGTGGGATCATCAAATGGATCATCCTCTGCATATAAATCAATATCGGGATCCATAGGGGTGTTGACCGGTTTCAAATTGGTGAGATTTACCTTCTCCAAAATGTTCCGAGCATACTGATGTTGAGATAAGAATAAAGATCCATCAATGTCGCGATTGACATGGATACCCAAGAAATGATGTATCTCCTCCAAATCCTTCACCGCAAATCAAAGGAGATGTGCACATTAGGACCAAGCTTGGGCTATGGGTTCTAAAAGGTGTCAGATATATGTTCTTGGCCTGTCTAAACAATTGATCTCTGTTAACCAACTTGATGGGGAGGCATATCATGTCACTTTTGGTTCTGGAACTTGGAAGGTGGCCAGTGGTGTAAGGACCAGGAATAACCTCTAAGCAAAGATCAATTAGAGCGGGTAGCTTGACGACCTTACCTGTCATTGAAACACAAGCTAGAGACGTATCGGCATATATTCCTGTAAACAATGGTCCATTTTATGGACATAGAGAAACAACTCAAGAAGAAAGAAGAAAGATGAATGAAGATTGAGAGAAAACTGCAGCCGCAAGAGAGAGAGAGAGAGAGAAGAAGATGAGATTTAAAACCCTAAAATCCTAAAATAACATTTCATTAAAAGAAAGGCTTTAAAAACTTCAAATATATTTTTACACATTTTAGTCTTATATAGTCTAAACTAATTAAAACTGGTATATTTACACACATACCCATGTAATACTATATATTTAATAGTCCCCCTCAAATCTAGCATTCTGAGTGAAGAATCTTGATTTGCAACACACATACTCCAGATTTATGATTTTTGCAAGCTTCATCATAATCAGTTCTCCATCCCTGCAAAGTTAAGGTCCGAGAGTGAAGTTAAACTTCACTAGAGAGTGATTGAGTTGTTGGGCTGGTGAAAAAATCTCAGGTGTGCTCTTTTGGCATCTTTTTCTAAGTAGTTGTGGTCTTTCCCATTTTTCTCCGAGGAAAACCCATACCATCAACACAATTAAACTCACAGACAGAACCAATCCAAGCAACTTTTCTAACCCTGCAACCATACACTTCAACAACTTTCAAGCAACAAATTATTACACACGATTTTGATTAAACAGTCATAAAAACAACCATCTTAACTCATGTCATATTAATTCAAGCAGAATAACATCTGCAATCAACTTTAAACCAGTCTCTGATTTCAATCAGTTATTACTTAATAATGAAATTTCAGTAAACAATTTTAAAAAATTATACTTAGATAACCAAATCATGTATTTCAATAAAAAACAGAAATTGTTTTCAATATTCAATCATAATCTTCAGCATCAAATAATATGACTTATCATACACTAACCCTAACCCTAAACATGTAAAGAAATTAAGCATGTAATACTAAAAAAAACATAAAAAATAAACAGCACACTTAAACAATATTGTTGGCTCATACTTAAGAACTATTTTCCTGATTTCTCCAAACTCCTAGCCTATCCCTGAGCCTAAAAAAATCTTCTTTCCCCAGAGGTTTAGTGAAAATGTCAGCTAGTTGTTCTTTTGAAGGAACATACTTGGTTACTATTACTCCAAAAGCAACTCTTTCTCTTATAAAATGATGATCTACTTCCATATACTTTATTTTAGCATGGAATCTATCACTTATAGTCATATGAAGAGCACTCGTATTGTCACAATATAGGATGCAAGGATGATTAATTTTAATACCTAATTCATCTAGTACATGATTAATCTATACAATCTCTGTTGTAGTACTGGACATTGCCCTATACTCTGCTTCAACACTAGATCTAGACACCGTGTCTTGTTTTTTTGCACTCCATGTTATGCAATTTTTTCCTAACAGTGTACAGAATCCTGTTGTGGACCTTCTGTCCTCTCTACAACCAACATAATCTGAATCACTAAAGGCTATTAGATTCAAGTCTGAGTCTCTTAGGATTCTCAGTGACTCAGTCCATAATCTATTGTTCCTTTTAGGTACCTCATGATTCTCTTTAGAATTGCAAAACTATCCTCAGTGGGTGTCGTCATAAAGTGAGATGCCACATTTACTGGAAAGGTGATATCAGGCCTTGTTAGAGTTAAGTATTGTAGTTTTCCTACTAGACTTCTATATAAACTGGGATTGTGAAATATATTTCTTTTTGTCTCCATAGGAGTGCTAATTGGTTGACAATCAGTCCAGCAGCTTCTAATATATTTAACACATATTGTTTTTGGCATAAAAACATTTTATCTTTGTACCTTTCTACTTGTATAAAATATTTTCTGGATTGTGCATTTTAAATTCACTTTTTAGCAATATTGA
Source organism: Zostera marina (assembly GCA_001185155.1). Classification (NCBI taxonomy): domain Eukaryota; kingdom Viridiplantae; phylum Streptophyta; class Magnoliopsida; order Alismatales; family Zosteraceae; genus Zostera; species Zostera marina. The sequence continues at coordinate 151,615 of LFYR01000964.1, read as the reverse complement.
TAGTTCTTTTATTTTATTTTTATCATTCCTTGTTATCAAAATATCATCCACATATAAAAATACTAATACACACACAGAATTTTTCTTATATACAAATAAAGAAGGATCAGAATATGTAGATACAAAATTCTTAATAGTCATAAATTCACAAAATTTCTTAAACCAAGCTCTTGGAGCTTGTTTCAAACTATAAAGAGACTTGTGCAATTTGCACACATGATCAGGAAAACTTTTATCTTTAAATCCTGGAGGTTGTTCCATGAAAACTTTAACATCTAGTTCCCCATTCAAAAAGGCATTTTTGACATCTAATTGAATTACTCCCCAATCCAAGATTGTGGCTAAACTCAATGTTATCCTTATTGAACTATGCTTAATTGCAGGACTGAATGTGTCAAAATAATCTACCCCTTCTTCTTGACTATAGCCTTTTACCACTAACCTAGCTTTATATCTATCCAAACTTCCATCAAATTTTATCTTTATTTTAAATACCCACTTGCAACCTACAATATTTTCATTTTTGGTCTTGGTACAAGAGACCATGTCCTATTTTCTTCTAGAGAGTCTAGTTTACTTTGTATTGCTTTTACCCAATTTTCATCTTTGATTGCAGTTTTTACAGTTTTAGGTATTTCTGGAAGTTTATTTATACTCAGTGCATACTTAGGGTTGGGCTTGAATGTTCCTCTAGTCACCATTTTATGACCAGTTTCAATACCTTCTATACTAGTTTTGGTATTTTCTGTCGAGGACATTGATTATTCTTTATCATGAGAAATGCTCTCAATTGTACTAGTTTCATTGTTTTTTTCACTAATATCCTCATTTTGTTCTAAATCGGATAACATATTTTCAAGCACATTATTATTTTCATTATTCCCTAAGATTCCTTTATCTTGATTATTAATGTTTGTCTCAATAAACTGACTTCCTGAACTAGATGTATCAGAAATCATATTTTTTGTTTCTGATGTAATATCAGTATATATAGTCAGGTTCTCTTGAGCTTATAATTAAAGGACAGTCTTCATCAGAAATGTTTTCTTCTTCTACCTCTGTTTTACATTTTTCTATATTTATTTCAGTACTTATTTTATTATTTTTACTATGATTAGACCAGTCAGTATAAGTGGTTAATTCTCTTAAATTAATACCATTTGGGATAACATCTTTATATGGAAAACAACTCTCATTGAAAATGACATGTCTTGAAATGTAGGTCTTTCCAGTACTAACATGATAGCATTTAAAACCTTTATGTTTCTTACTAAGTCCTAAGAAAATACAAGGAAGTAACCTTGGTTCTAGCTTATGTTTCGCAACACACCTAAAATTAGGGTAGCAAAGACAACCAAAGATTTTAAACATGTTAAAATCTATTGTTTTATTATACAAGCATTCATGTGGACTTTTATTTTGAATTGAGTTAGATGGCAAGTTATTTATTATATTTATTGAGTGATTAAATGCCTCAACCCAAAACATTTATGGTACTTTGGATTGTTGCATTGTAGAAAGACCATATTCTACAATCTGTCTATTCCTCCTTTCAGCAATGCCCATCTGCTGAGGGGTGTATGGACAAGACAGATTATGTATAATTCCATTTTTGTTAAAAAAATCAGAAATATTTTTGTTTATAAACTCAGTTCCATTATCACTTTGAAAATATTTTATTTTGCAATTGAACTGATTCATTATCAGATTATTAAAATTTATAAAGTAATTGAAAAAATCAGACTTGAAGATTAATGGATAAAACCAAATAAAATGTGAAAAATCATCGATGAAGATCGCAAAGTATTAAAATTTTGCATGAGATGTTACTGGAGATTTACCCCATAAATCACAGTATATTCTATCAAAAGGTTTTTCACACCTTTTGTGTTTGTAGGTGAAAAGTAAATTTTTACTTTTACTTATGCAACAACTATGACAGGTTTCACTTAATTTCTTAAAATCTATGTGTCCTTGTTTTTTTAGTTTATTTAATATCTCATTGTTTGGATGACACAACCTTTTGTATCATATGTCACCATCAGTAATGACAGAAGAAGTAAGCATACACACTTTTGGAAGTTGGATCTTATATAGTCCATTTTCTTCAGTTCCACTGATTATTGTTTAGTTGTCCTTCATATCCTTTACAAAACAATGAGTTTTTGTAAATATAATATAATTTGAATCCCTAGTTAGTTTTGATATTAGATTTTTTAAAATTTGTGGGACAACAAGGACTTGTTTGAAATTTATTGGGGTTTTTCCAATAATTAAAGTATCTCCGCTTTTAGTGATAGGAATAAATTCTCCATTTCCTACCATTATAAATTCATTATTATTATAACTAATGATATCACACAACTTACCATCATCATAAATGACATGATCTGTAGTTCCAGAGTCTATATACTATTCATTTTGCTCAGCCTCTTACTCCTGGTCATTTTTTTCAGCCATGGACACCTCTGAGGTATCATTACCAGATTTTACTGGATTGTACCTCTGGTAACACTTATACGCCTCATGTCCCTTTTTTCTACAGATTTGACAAATCACACCAGAGAATTTCTCTGAATTTGTCTGTTTGTAGTTAAGAGTGGTATAATTACCATTATTTTAATTATTTGCATCATAGGAATGATAACCATGATGGCAATTTGGTGGACAGGATGAATTAGGAATTTTAGATTGATTGAAGTTTGGATTAAAAATTTTCCTTGGGAGGAAAAGTTCTTACCCTGATAATTATGATTTTTGTATTTATTTGTATAAAAAATTGTTGGATCAGATTGAGAAGGGTTTGGTAGACTAATGGGATTTGAAAGAATATCAGAATTTTTATTTTTATTCAGCCTTAATTCATGATTCTGTAAAAGAGGAATCATATCCTTAAAACTAGGAACAGGTGGTTTCAACATACTAGTGATAAAACTATCATAAACATGACTGAGATTATCAAATAAGGTCAAGGATTTATCCTCATCTGATAAATTTACACCTATAGCATTAAGCTGATCAGTATAGTGTTTGATTTTTAAAAAAAATCATTTAAGCATGAAAATTGATTCCTAGGTAAATTCCTTAAGGATGCAAGCAATTTAAACTCTCTAGCTTTTGATATAAGTGCAAAATGTTGAGAAAGAAAAAACTTTTTTTTTAAAGAAGTAAAACAGAGAAAACGGAGAACAAAAAAAAATTCAGAGATTAGCAAGAAGGAATACAACCTGACCAAGAATCCTCAAGATCGTCGATGAGAATGGACGATGGCTTCTAAGGTAGGCTCTGATACCATGTAAACAATGGTCCATTTTATGGATATAGAGAAACAACTCAAGAAGAAAGATGAATGAAGATTGAGAGAGAGAGAGAGAGAGAGAAGAAGAAGACGAGATTTAAAACCCTAAAATCCTAAAATGACATTAAATGACATTTCATTAAAAGAAAGTCTTTAAAAACTTCAAATATATTTTTACACATTTTAGTCTTATATAGTCTAAACTAAAACTGGTGTATTTACACACAGACCCATGTAATACTATATATTTAATAATCCCAATCAATGTTATTCCCATTACAGATGGACAAATCTTCGTGACATTGTCAATGAAAATAGTCGATGAGCTTGTGATGATGATATCGTCAATATACATAAGAAAATATGTCGTAATGCCATCCTTATTGAAGATAAACAAGGATTGATTAGCCAAACTCTCAGTGAACCCAATGTGAACCACGAAATCTTTTAGCCGATGAAACCAAGCTCTGGGCGACTGCTTGAGCCCATATATTGATTTCTTTAGCTTGCACACATGAGACGGAAGATCTTTATTGATAAATCCTGTCGGTTGTCGCATGTATACATCTTCTTCCAGAAATCAATGGAGGAAAGCGTTGGAGACATCCAATTATTTTATCGACCAATCACGATTTACTGCCAAGGATAGAATGATTCGAATTGTGACTGCCTTTACAATCAGAGCAAAAGTCTGGTCATAATCTAGACCGTCTCGTTGTCTAAACCTATTTGCCACCAACCTGGCCTTTCTCTTAGCCAACGTACCATCTAGATTTTGTTTGTTCTTAAAAATCCACTTGCAGCTCAAAATATTTTGCTCGGGAGACCTTTGTACCAATTCCCATGTTTGATTGTCCATGAGAGCTTGATATTCTAAATCCATTGCTGCTGCCGAATTCGGATCTTCTAATGCTTTGATTGCCCCATTAGGCACTGACGGCCGGAGTGGCTGAGATCTGAAGCAGATACTTAGGATTGGGTTTCTGAATGCCATGAAGCCCACGAGTCTGCATCTGATATTCACGGCTGATCGAAACTTGCAGATTTGACACAGCCGTGTTATCTTCAGTTGACGACTCTAAACCAGTTGTGTCATCTTCAGATGGAACCAGATTGGATGAGTGTTTGTCGATAGGATTCACTTCCGTTGTTGAGGAAGAGGTGGTCATCGAGACCGTGGTCAAGATTGGTGGATCGGTGAGAGTCAACGTGTCCCGAGATTTCATGTCTTCCAATAGTAAATGTTGACCAAATTCGTCCTCAAAGAAGGTAATATCGCGAGAAACCGTCATCTTCTTTGATTTTGGATTGTAACATAAATATCCTCGATGTTCTTTTGGATAATCCACAAAAATGTGAGGGTCCGAGCGAAAAGATAGCTTATATTGACGAATTGGTCGTAAATTGGGATAAGCAATACACTCGAAAACCCGTAGACCCGATAAATTTGGAAGTTATCCGAATAGACATTCATACAAAGTCTTCTTCCCTAACACCTGTGTCGGCAGTTCAATTATAAAGGAAGGCCGCCGTAGAGAAAGTGTGGCTCCAGAAATTCAGGGGTAGTTGAGCATGATTCATAAGTGTGAGCCCGACGTCGACGATGTGTCGATGACATCTTTCAACAGTGCCCATCTGGGTATGCGCACAGGGACATGAACGTCGATGAAAAATTCCATTCTCTAGTAGGAACGAAGAGAAAATTATGAACTCGCCTCCGTTGTCCGTCTGAATTGACTTAAAGGGTCTGCCCATCTGTTTCTCAACTGCGACCTTGAATTTTTTGAAGACCGCCAAAGAATCAGATTTTTGTTGAAGTGGAAACAACCAATTAAATTTTGTAAAATAATCCATAAAATTTATGTAGTAACGGTATCCATCTATTGAGGATACTGGTGCCGGTCCCCATAAATATGTGTATATGATTTGAAGAGGCTCAGTAGCTACATTTGTGTCTCTAGATGGAGAAGGCAACCGATGCATTTTTCCCATTACACAAGAATGACAAGGTTTCATGGATTTATTACAGACAGGAATAAAAAATTGGCTAACCACAGATTTTGTAGTTTGTTCATTCATATGGCCTAAGCGATTGTGCCACTTCTCTAGTGATTCCACCACATTCATATTCGAAGGAATACTTTGTTGATCCAGCTCCAACTGATACAAGCCATTGACTACCTTTCCTCTCGTGATCAGCTCATTTCTCCGATGATTCTTTACACAGACAGAAGAGGCATCAAATACAACAGAGACATCATTATCAAGATTTTTAGAAATAGATAGGGAGTGAATAATATCTTTCAGATGGGCTGGTTTTGAATCAATTGTGATCACCGAATTCCCAGTAATAGAAACAGGAATTGAATCCCCATTTGCAACCATAATACCTGGGTGAGTAGTATGCTCTCTCATAAATTGAATATTCTGAATATCAGAGGTGACGTGATCCGTAGCCCCCGAATCTGGATACCACAGGGCATTAGCTTGAGCCTGAGTTGCAGTTCGCTTAGTGTAAGAAGCCTGGCGTGTTTTACTTTCTGCCGGCGTCGGATACAATTGCTCATTATGTTGATTGTGGCATACTAGAGAAATGTGTCCCTTCTTCTTGAGATTTGACACACAACCCGATCCTTCTCCTTTTTAGAGACGAAATTGGCAGATGCAAATGATATGTTGAGAGCACGAATCTTGTCATTGCGAATTTCCTAATTGAGGAGAAGACTTCGTACTGCCGGTAACGTTATGGTCGCGATTTGCGAAGATATCACCGCTACGATAACCTCATATTCAGTTTCTAATCCCTCCCGAATAAATAAGATGCATTCAGAGCGGTGACCATCGTCCCGGTAGATCTGAGCTCGCTTATCAGTTTAGTCACCTTGCCCAGATAGTCGGAGATCGATGTATCTCCTTTGCGCAAATTTTGAAGCTCGTTTCGCAGTTACAAAATGCAAGCCCCTGATGTGGAGGCGAAGATTTCTTGCAGAACACTGACCAGACCTTCACGGAAGATTCATAGCTGGTCACTTGAGATAGAATCTCTGTAGACAGAGATGAAAAAAGCTCTCCAAGCAGGAGTTGGTCCTGTTGGATCATAATTTCGTTTGTTGGAACGAAATTTTCTTCGACGTAATGAAGCAGTCCGTATCCCCGAAGCATGGTCCGGACGTGTGCTTGCCAGGCGACGAAATTTTCCTTATCAAGCTTCACCAGATTTAGATATTTGATCTTGATAAGTTTCATCTGTGTCGACAATTTGCTGCTGCTGGAATTATAGGTGTCACCGTTGCTGAAAAGTTTTCACCGGAATCCATGGAGGAAAGATTGTCGAGACAGCCAAAGAACTTGTTGTGAGGATGAAAATCCAGAACAAGAGAAATAACCATGATCGAAAAGGAAGAATCCTATCAAGCTCTAGATAAATGAAAAGAGGGATTGTTGGTCTATATATAGACCGAGATCCAACAACCCAATATAGAAATAACGTTATGATTATATACATAATTAGATATTATTTAACTATGGTTAATATGGATCACGATGCCACTCTCGTAGAAAGAGTAACCAAGGAAGTGCTTCATAAACTCGTAGACAAGCACGATATAGGTAGCCCACATGAATTTCTCAGGGAAAAAAGTACCCTTTTACAGGGACCTCCTGAGAACACCTTTTCCGCGATCTTGGCAGTGTCCGAAAATAAACTCGTATGATAGGACGACAGATTCAGAGGATTATGTTAACCTCTACTTGAATATCTTGGAATCGCAAACCACCGATAATGGGTTGTTGTGTCGGACTTTTTTCGATTCGACACTCTCAAGGCCATCACGTATGATGGTTTTCTAGTCTGCCAGTTGGGTCAATCACTAGCTTCGCAGACCCATCTCTAAAGTTCATCACTAACACGTGGGGATGATACAAATCAAACACAGTGCTAACACTCTATTAGCGATGCGACAGGGGACATGTCCCTCAGGGATTACACGATAAAATTCTCTTCGATGATGACAGAAGTGAATGAGTTAATTTCGAGCACAACCATCGTTGGGTACATGAAGGCTGAGAGTTTGAAGGTCCAAAAAGTAAAGATCTTTACTCAACTCTTCAAGAGGGCCCAACTCTTCATGGAGATAAAAGAAGAGGACAATGACAAGCTGGATGAACTTGAGTCGTCCAGCCAGAAGAAACCTCACTATGCTAAAGAAGAGAATATGTACGTCTAGTCCTGCGAGGATACAAGTTCCCTCTCGGAAACCTCGACTAGTCTTCCTCAATACAGAGAGAAGTCTACATATAACAACGATGGCCACCAAAGCCCTAGTTCAAACTCTCAATCCGATAACAGTGATGACTACCAAAGCCCCAGTTCACACTCTCAATCCGATAACATTAATGGCCATCAAAGTCCTAGTTCACACTGTCAATCAGATAAATCACACACACAATGAGGAACTATGGCTTGTTCAGAGGGGGATAGGGTTAGCCAGTGGCAACCAGATGGGCTATGCAATCATCTAAGTGGAATCCAAAGGAACACATCCATTCTTTTGTTTGTCGTTAATATCATATTCTCGAACATGTAATTGTGATTTATCTATCACATCAAATATTATTATTCTAAATATCAAATCCCGCCTTTAATCTTTCAATCATGGAGATACTATGGAGGTATACGCCATACCATATTTAGAGTAATCATCTTAAGTTTTGACAACTCTATCAATATTAGGCACGTCACTACTTAACCTGAGAATTCAAGTATTAAAACTACCCTTAAGTCATTTCGTATCGTTGTGGCTTCAATTTCTCACAACTTCATCCTTAAAGAGTCACTTCCTTAAATAACCCATCACTTTGGATGGGGGGAAATATCCATCGTTTCAGCTAAATCGCATCCGTCACTTCGGCCGGATCAAACTTCCTTCGCTTTAGCTGGATGACATCCATCACTTCGGTCGGATCAAACATCCATCACTTCGGTTGGATGACATTCGTCGCTTCAGCCGGATCAATCATCTATTGCTTTGGCTAGATGACATCCGTCGTTTCAGCCGGATCAAACATCCATCGCTTTAGCTGGATCAACCATTTTAGCATAGCACATGCATCTTTCAAGAGGACTCAAGTCATGATTATATCTTATACTTGCGCAGTAATCTTATCGCTAGTCAACTGCTTAGGTTATACAGGCTGATCGAGAAGTTAACTGCTTAGGTTATGACCAACACTATTATTAGTTTCATCTACCTAAACTTCCATCTACCTTGAGTACGTCCTCACTTTTTAATCATACGTGGCTAAAAGACAACTACACGAGTCTAGTTGTCTACCTCTTTCGAAAATTCAAACAATCCATCACTATGATTGGATAAAATTAGAAGAGCTACTAATGAAATTAGCACGATTAGTTAACAGATAAATGTCTTTTTCGTCTCTCTCGTTCTCGTCTCAATCACTCATCGCAGACATTCTTTAAATACTGATGATTGGTGCGTAAGTAGTTTATTTGCACAAGAAAATAATGTCATCACACAAAAATAAGTCATTAATAATGATTGGACATGTAGAAAGATAAAATGAAGAAACAAAATTTTATGTTTGTTACAATGACTTAATATATTTGAAAGATCATTAATCATTATTAAGGTTTAGACAAGATGACAAATCTCGGATAAATTATTAATAACCCCGTTGGACGCGGAATTTTATTTTTGCTAATTAAATATGTCCGACAAAATTATGACAAAACTAGGATGAGTATGGGGCAGGTCACGGTCGCCCTGATCTTGAAGAACAAGACATGTCGGGCTTAAGGAAAACGTTAGAGACCTTAAATTTAGGGTTAGGTTTAGGATCCAATGTGGGTCCGGTGAATATCATTTTGATAAAACTTGCACAATATATAAAAAGACCCTATAAAAAAATTAAAAAATTAAAAGACTAAAATTGTATACAATTCTCCCAAGCTACATGTTACAAGATTATAATTCACAAAATCATCCAAATTGAGTCATTAGGTCTCTCAATAACAAAATCTTGCAAATTTCAGGGTTGATGGAGTTGTTGACGTCACCGGAGTAGTAGTTGTATTGGAACCCATTAGGGCCTCCTCATCGTCAGTGGAACCTGAAAAGAAAGAAGCAAGAAAAAAAAATTATCGAGAGTAACAAGGTGCGGATGGGAGCTAGTGATCTAGGCCCTGGACCAAAGGTTCAGAAACGAAATTGGTCGATCGTTCTCTATGACCAACATCCGGGCATAGAGCACGCCCTTTTCGGTCGTGAGACTATCGACGGACATGGCATGCCCCTAAAAAACGTGAGTATCCTTCCACACCTCAGGGACGTCAGGGAGGCCGAGTGCGCAAGTCTTAGCAAAAAAGTAGTATTTTTCCACTTGTGAGACTGATCGGGGAAGTCAACGAGGACCTGAAACCTCGTGCGAGAAGCAACACCCAAGCGTGTGGGGTTTGGCCGGGAGATCGAGAAGAGAAGGCAGAAAATTCCCTCGGACGGCTCCAGCTTGAGTTGGGAGCATAGCATCTCAAACATAACGACTCGCTCGAGGCTAGCAAGGGGATCTGGAAAAGAGCTATGCGAGTATATAGGAGGAAGAAGAGGAGAAAGGGGGATGCAGAATGATGAAGGCCGATGTCGGCGTAACCTCCGTAAAGGGTTGTGTAGTCAGGGGGAGCACAGGCAAGGTAGTCTTCCGGCGCACGGACATGAGCGGTCGAGTTCTCAGGTAAGAAAAGGTGCCAGCAGTAATGGCGGGAACGACGGAGGCTCAAGGCAGAAGGGGGGTTTTTTACGGAGGAAAGAGAGTTACCTTCGAGGTTGAGGCTGTCGACGTAGTCGTTGAGAGATGACATCCCAGAGTCTGTGGGGGAGGATGGTAGCAAGGAAGAGGAAGATGATCCGGCTCTTAGAATAATGGAGTGAGAAAAATGAATGAGAAGTGAAATGGAGTGAGAGCCTATTTACAGCGGCGGAAAATCAAAAGGTAGACGTGGGTCCCTGTAACCAGATTCAGACGGTATTCAAAATTCGTACGGGTAATCAAAAAGGGACTATAAAGTTGTAAAAAAAACGAGCAATTACATTAATATTGAAGTTCTTGGTCGTTGTCTCATGCCCCCTATTGCCCCGGTCTAATTTCAAGATGGGTCTCAGGATAACCTAACACCAGAGCGAGCGGTGGCGGCGCCGATCTCAGCCCTAGAGCTAGATGCAGATGGTGGCACTTTTGATTTGCATTCAGGCAAACGTGAGAACAGTAAAGTGATTTAGATTTCTGGCTTTCTGCAACCACTGTTTCTGGCACCATGCAACTATGCAAGTCATGCAGTTTGTTTAAATTAGTTTAAGTCTTTAGTTCCAACTTCCAACTACTATCTGTAAAAATTACATTTTTATCGCTATAATTATTTTTATTACAGAAAGATCCAACCCCGAGTTAAGTTAATTGACTGATATAGTTAAAAAGAAGGTGGGGTCCATTTTTTCTGTCGTGGTGGCAAAGTTGGTGAAAGCATCAAATATCTCTGTTTTGTTTTATCAGTGCCCATGAATTTATTATTATTTACACAAAATACCAACACCGGTCTACTACCATTACTCAATCTTCAAAGTTCATTCTTTATTTCTTCACTCTTCCCCATTTTATCTTTACCCACGCCTAAAACCCTCATCCCAACACACCTCCATTCTCCGAACTCCGGCAATGGCGGTCTCCTCCGTCTTCCTCGTTTTATTCTTGTTTTTCTCTCAAGTTTCCGGTCTGACAACGGATGGTCTCTCTCTTCTTGCATTCAAATCTGCCATCTCCGGTGACCCCAACAAGTCCTTGTCTACGTGGTTGGAGTCCGACGACACCCCATGCTTGTGGTTTGGAGTTTCGTGCCAGAACCAGCGTGTTGCTCAACTGTCTCTCCCCGGTTGCCGTCTTCAAGGCTACCTTCCGTCGGAGCTCGGTTTACTCACTTCTCTCCAAGTGCTTCATCTTTCTTATAACAATCTCTCCGGCGTCATTCCCACGCAGATTCGTACTCTCGCCTCTCTTACTGACCTCGACCTCTCCCAGAACTCTCTTTCCGGTTCGATCCCCACTGAGGTCGGTGCGTTGGAGAATCTCACTCATTTGGATCTCTCGGCGAATCAGCTCAACGGATCTCTGCCGGTTTCCGTTGCTGCACTCCCAAATTTATCCGGTGTGTTGAATCTCTCTTGTAATGCTCTTTCCGGTGAGATTCCAGTGGATTTCGGTAACTTACCGGTGGATGTGAGTTTGGATTTTAGACGGAATAATCTCTCCGGTGAGATTCCGCAGATTGGTTCGTTGCTTAACCAAGGTCCCACTGCTTTCTCTGGAAATCCCGGACTGTGTGGGTTTCCTCTGAAGAACCCATGTGAGAAGACAACGTCCGATGAAAGCACTGATCCGAGTATCCCTCTGCTGAACCCTCGGATCGATACGAAGCCAGACGTCAACTTTCCCAGTCCACATCCGTCGGAGAAACATCCCGCCGGAGCTGCGGCGAGGAACAAGTATGTCATAGTGGCATTGCTCTCTGGCATTCTGACGTTGGTTCTTGTTACCGTTTTCTTCCTCCAGTGGCATTTTCGGAGAATACGGAGCTCGTCCGAGGGTGAATCGGTGAAGAAGAAGGAGAAGAAGAAAGTGATAACTGAGGAAAAGCGTCGAGAGGGAGGACAAGGTGGGGGTGAGATCTTCGTCGCCGTTGACGAGGGTTTCGGTTTAGAACTCGAAGAACTCCTTCGTGCCTCCGCCTACGTCGTCGGAAAGAGCCGTAAAGGTATCGTCTACAAAGTCGTCGTTGGAAGAGGCGGCGGTGCAGAAGCAGTTGCCGTGAGACGACTGAGTGAATCCGAAGACGGCACAGATCCACCGGAGAGCGCATGGAAACGACGGCGAGACTTCGAATCAGAAGCGATGTCCATCGGTCGTGTGAAACACCCTAATGTAGTGAGTTTAAGAGCATACTACTACGCTCCCGACGAGAAGCTTCTAGTCTACGATTACATACGTAATGGTAATCTCCACACCGCCTTACACGGCGGTCCAAACACACCCACTTCCCAAATACCGACGGCGTACCCACTCTCATGGTTGGCGCGGCTGAAGATCATCCAAGGAACGGCAAGAGGACTATCGTTTCTCCATGACTGTAATCCAAGAAAATACACCCACGGTTCAATAAAATCCTCAAAGATTCTCCTTGACGAGATACTGAACCCATACATCTCCGGATTCGGACTAGCTCGGCTGATCTCCGGTAACTCTTCGAAATCAAAGCCGACGATAACCCAACAGGGAAGCTCACCGTCATCCTCCACTGTGGTCGATTACATTGCGCCGGAGTCTCGTGGGTTATGCACAATTCCAACGCAGAAGGGAGACGTTTATTCTTTCGGCATTGTTTTACTGGAGGTTCTCACCGGGAGAGTTCCCGGTGGGTCGACGTCGGATGAGGATATGATCGAGCTGGAGTCATTCGTTAGAAGAGCTTTCAAAGAGGAACGACCGTTATCGGAGATCGTGGATCCAACTCTCCACCACGAAGTGTACGCGAAGAAACAGGTTCTTGCCGTCTTCCATGTCGCTCTGGGGTGCACCGAAATGGACCCGGAGCTCCGTCCGAGAATGCGATCGGTGTCGGAGAGTTTGGATCGTGTTGGTAGTGGTGGTGGTAGTGGTGGGGGTCCACCACCTCCACCACCTAGCTTGTGAGACAAACGCTGTTAATCTGATTATTAATAAAAACATATCAGTTGACAGCTGTTAATCTAATGTAAGGATATCATTGGTCGTGTTTTTCCAACAGGTAAACAGTACTTGTCAGGGTTATTTTTGTCTTTTCGTAGTTTCAAATTTCGGTCTGATTTCAAATTTTGAATGGTATCTGATTTTTTTTTACACCTATGTCGTGTGTAACTAGTAAATATTTTCACTTTTAATCCAAATAGAGTGAATTTTCATCGATTGGAATTTATATTCGTATCCTTGTTGGCCTTGAAACTTGGTAAATGGTGATATTGTACACTTGTCATAATGTTATTTCTTATCGGCATGAATTAAGATTCCTTTCGCTTGATATCGGACTCCAAGAAAGTTCTGTTTGTGTCAAGACCTAACTAAGTCAATCTTCAAATTTTCGATTTCACCCTAAATCGTCGATTTTGGGACGTTACTTACGTCCAGCCTGGCATCATAATAACTCAGACGCGATCTCCATTGCAATTGTCACCTCCCGGAGTATATCTAAGCCTTTAAGTCATCAGTTCCACACCTTTCAAAACGACATATATAGAACAATCGTCGATTTGACGTCCAAATCGTCGTTTTTTTACTGAAGACTTGACGTAGAACGTTTTTTATTTATTTTAGAGCCTTCTGCGTAAAAAGACGATCGTTCGTACCACCGTGAGTGTTTATGGAATATTAATTTGAAAACATTTTTACATGATATAAAAATGACTATTTTCGTGATGTATCAGAGACACATAATCCAAACAGATCAAAAAAAATTTCCAACTCAAAGTAAGTGTGCTTTCATGTATATTCCTTTTTGAAAACTGAAAAGCCAAGTCAATTCTCAAATCGTCGATTGAGTCAGATAAATCGTCGATTTTGGAAGAATGTCGTCTGAGAATTGATGATTTCTTCCTCAACGGCTCAACTTGTCGATTTCACCTTAAGTCGTCGATTTTTGGGACGTTACTTATGTCCAATCTGACGTCACAATAGCTCAAACGCAATCTTCGCTGCAATTGTCACCTCCCGGGGTACATATAAGCCTTTAAGTCATCAGTTCCACACTTTTCAAAACGACATATATAGAACAATGTCGATTTGACGTCCAAATCGTCGTTTTTTACTGAAAATTTGACGTAGAACGTTTTTTATTTATTTCAGAACCTTATGCATAAAAAGACGATCGTTCGCTAGTACTTGTGGAATATTAATTTGAAAACATTTTTAAATGATATAAAAATGACTATATTTTTACATGATATATCAAAGACACATAATCCAAACAGATCAATTTTTTTTCTAACTCAAAGTAAGTGTGCTTACATGTATATTCCTTCCTTTGTGAAAACTGAAAAGCCAAGTTCTGCAAATAAAAAATTTTAACACTAAAAAAGTTTTTTTTTTAAACAACATGAAAAGGAGCTAATAACTATAGATAGAAAGAAAGATAGATAGATAGATGTCTTTTAATTCCATTGAAGTAAAAAAAATGTTCTTTTGTGGGAAAAATAATTTTAAATTTTTTATTCATGGAAGAAGAAAGAAGGAATGTCATTGACAGACAAATTAGGTATGAGATTTAAAGTTGGTCTGATTTAGCCATGGCCCATTTGTTAAAAAAAATTATTTCATAATAAAAAACACCTCATTTATCCTCCTTGTTTAGAGTTGGAAGATGAGATTTGGGACCACATTAGATCTGATAAATAAGTTAACTCATGTAATTTTATTTTTTACAATGGTATATAAATCTCATTTTTTTAGATTTTTTTTTAAATATTTCAGATACATTTTTTTGGTACTTACTGGTCTGATCTCGAAATGTGATATATATAATGCAATTACATTTATTTCCACATTTCTATAATTATATTCTTAAAATAGACATATTGTATACTTTTATTCATTTTGGTATAGTAAGATAGGAGATTGAAAATTGGAATATTTTATCAGTATAATAATATTCTACAAGAATATGGAATAGAATATTATTTGCTTGAAAATAAATCTATACTGATCACAGTAACTATTAAAATTATTAACAATCATGGTTCTTATGTCCGTATTATTATTAAATTTAAGGCAAAAAATATTGGTAATACAAGATCTCATGCTTGATTACATCACCTTTCCCTAAGCTTGAATTGGTTGTGGGAGGGGGCTCCAGGGCAATCAACTTTTCCTAAGCCAACCTCAAAAAATCGAACTGGAACTATATTTGAGTTTGCAAGGCAGTTAAACGATTACTGTTCTAATGATCAAATTTCTTTCATAAAAAATCACTTTCAGTCATTAGGGAGAGATGATTTTTTGGAGAGCATTTTAAGGAGAAAATGAATAAAGCATTGCAGAGTTTGAGCGTGTTTATTAGTGGAGTTTTTGGCTCACCCTAATCAAGTATCAAAAAAATGGGAAGAAAAAAGAATATCAAGAAGATATTAAGATTTAAGATAGCCCAAAAAAAGCAGGAAACTCCATCTAAAAAAATGGGTGTTGAAATCTGAAATAGATAAAAATGCATGAATGAAGTGACAGAGAGACGTGGAGTGGCATACAAAAGAAGTATCAATGAACTCCAGGGGTGTTTACGTAAACAAGTATATAAAAAAAAAATGGTGAGGAGATTGAAAGAGAAGTATTGCAGGATATTTGCAGGGTGGGCCGATAGCAATCAACAACAACATCCATCCATCGTCTGCATAGTTTTCAGACCACCGATCTCAGATTAGCCATGGTTGTAGTTTGAAGAAAGAGAGGCCAATAGACGCAGGAGAGAGAGAGAGGTTTTTGATTGCTTACATATTACTACTATTATTGGGTTCTTGTTCAAGAAACTGGCTTCTATAGCTGCTGCTGGTGTTTGTTCTTGAGTAGAGGTTGTTTGAGGAATCTGGATCTCAAGAGATGATGAGTTTGGAGAGAAAGTTGGAGTGTGGGTTGTAAAAAAGATCGGATTTTGGTTTCTGGGTAGGTGTGGGTTTTGGATTTGGACCATTTGGGCGTTTCGGTGAGTTTTTTTCCGTCAAGGTTGCTAGATGTACGGGTCGCCGTCGATGTCGAAAGACTTGAACTTGCCTTTTCCACTTTCTCCGTACAAACAGGCGAAGGAGGATCCCGACGTCAGGCGGCAGAAACAGCAGCCACATGTTAGTTCGTCGGGATTGCTCCGGTACCGAACGGCTCCTGGTAACTTTCTTGGCGAAGTATGCGACGAGACTGTTGCAACGGAGTCGATGTTCGCTAGGTTCATGGGTCCTGATGTCCGGGATGAAGAGAAACATCATCAATCTAGTACAAATCATGAGGTTGCGATTACCGGTGAGTTTCCTTCCTCGGATCCGCCACATATGTTTTTTCACTCTCCTCTACAGCACCACCAACCTCAGATGAGCAGTAGCATCAGCCCCGTCGGTACCGGTCCGCTCGATAGAGAAGCAGCTACAGGCGGTGGTGCCGGAAATCTCGTTCGACACAGTAGTTCTCCGGTGGGATTTCTATCACATTCCAACTCCGAAAATGGTACTCCTTTCTTTCGATTTCCACTTTCAGATGTGTGTAGCTAGCTAGATTCTCTGGTTTTCGTACCTTTCTATAAATAGCACAATCCATGTTCCTCTTTTGACAACCGGAATGTCGGAATCTACCATTTTTGTTTACCTTCTTAAATAACTTCATTCTCCAAACCCTAATTATTATATCTCCCCCTCTCCATAAAAAAACCCACCAACCTTCAGGATTTGCCGGAATAAGGAGCATGTCGGGGTTCGGTGGATCGTCGGAAGGAAGAACAAGCTCTGGTAGATTGAAAGGTCAGATCAGCTTTTCATCACAACACATCTCCGAACTTGGTAGCGAGAGCATGGACAGAAGTAGTCCTGGTGAAGGCGGTAGTAACCGGTGCTACATTCCAGGTTACCCCATCGTTTCATTGGGAGATTCCGTTCCGATCTCCGACGAGTTTGGCACAGTTGGTAGAAAGCGCGGCATTCGAGACCCGTCCGAATCACAGGTACGACTACTACTACGACCTTTCCTAATTAACTTTATCATTAAAAAAAGCTAAGTACTTTGGTTGGTTTCAGAATCACGTGCCGACCTTAATGCACCATTTTAGCCTCCCAAAGACGGCAACAGAGGTAGCGGCAACGGAGAGAATCATGCAGTTTCAAGATTTCGTCCCTTGCAAGATCAGAGCAAAACGTGGCTGCGCCACCCATCCCCGGAGTGTCGCCGAGAGGGTAGAGTTACCGACTTACCATATATGCATAAAAATCAAATCTTGTTTTTTTATTGCCGTTTAATTGCCCTAATCGGAAATATCTATTATTAGGTCCGACGAACCAGGATCAGCGAAAGAATGAGAAAACTACAAGAACTTGTTCCCAACATGGATAAGGTACCACTACTTATGTCACTTAAATAGTTAAGTACTTTTAACTATTAAAGTTTCTCAGATTCATCAATAGTTCGAGTGTTGTTGTGTACGTAATTTTCATCATAACGTAGATAATGATGTAATGATTAGTATATTATGTGATTCTGATATATTAGTCGAATTTCAATTTGATTGTCAGCAAACGAATACGGCAGACATGTTGGATTTTGCAGTGGATTACATCAAAGATCTCCAAGGTGAAGCTAAGGTTAGTTCTCAATTCTCAAAACCCTAATTTTTATAACTGGTTGGTTATTATTTATTTTAACTGTGGTTCTTATGATGGTAGATGTTAAGTGAAAATCGTGCCAAGTGTACTTGTTCGCGAAGTGACTGAAGTAAATAGAGATAGATCTCAGCACCAATTGTAGGTTAAAATTTCGTGTCGAAGGAACTGTGTTCGGAATTTTGTGTCGAAGAATATTTGTTCGAAATTCGTGTCGTTTTATTTTAAAAAGAAATTATTTTGAATATTAATTAATCAATCGTAGAAGATCCATGGATTGCGTGGTGGATGATGTCATATGGGTATTGCTGGCCGTTGGATATGAATAAAGAAAGTCTGAATTTGTCGACCTCTATGTCATTATTTCCCATACGATTTGAAAACGACTTTATTTGTGTTTTCTACTCTTTCTAGGGTTATCAATGCAAATGTAAATTATATGCTAAGGTATTTTCGAATGAATATTCTCTCTCCTTCTCTTCTTTTCCCAATTCTCTGGAATCGTGTTGGGAAAATGAGACTTTACGTTGGCAAGTCGCAACTTCTTGCAAGATTCTCCAGAAATGAGTTCAGCTTGGACTCCAAGGCCACCATTGGCGTGGAGTTCCAGACATGCACAATTGTCATCGAACCCGGTGATGATGCGACTATTGTAGACATTGAAGGTGTCTCCAGGAAATTAGCAGCAACTCTTGATACAAAGGAGGGCGACGCCCAATCGGAAGAGCTAGAGATTTCCGTCCTGGGTTCAGATTCGTTAGTTGAGGAAGAAGCGGGATTAACCAGAACCAGATCACCAAGGATCACTAAATCTCTTAGATGGACCGTGGACATCGATATGTCCAGAAGTGGCTAAGTGCGGCTCATTAAAGTATAAAAACCTTAATTTCCAATTAATGAAGTAAGAAATCAATTAATCAAAATTCGTTATTCTGTCCCATCATAACAACGACCGCATGCAATCCATCCGATCCTATGTCGAGTACAACTCCCTCTATCGATTCCAGTAAACGCATTGTTCTATCTTGGTTGTCTGGATCTTCCCAAAGTATCAGATCTTTTACCGAGAAGAGCATGGTTCTGATCATTAGGGGTAGATCCCCGTTTGCTTGAGCCTCTCCCGATCCTTGATCTTTGATCATTAGATTTTTGAGACATCCACAACCAATAGGTTCAATTAATCCTTGTGCATTAATTATCTAAAATATTAGATCCACATCGCTGGTGCTTTCAATTGTTTTGTGCTCTAAAATTTTATAGGATGATATTGGATTTGACTAACCATCCGGATTTTCAAAGGTTTACCAACCTTCACACTTGGCTCAGCAGATGCAGCTGATATAAGAAAGTCAGTGGAGATTCAGTCTGATGAGATGAAAGTACTCAGGAAGAATGTTGACAATGCAATATTTGAGTTGGGTAATAAGATCATTGAGCAACTTAATGGAACAAAGCCTAAAGAACCAGATCCCACAAAAACAAATACTCCATTCTATAAATCTCTTATAGATCTAGATAGACCTAAATATGTTGAATGTTTTTTGAATGATGAGAATTATACTCCTTCAAAATCTGTTAGAGTATATATCCATGTCTAGATTTGACGGCAGTGAGACAGCAAGTAAGAAGGTATTTTATCTACAATTGTTGGATCGTGATCATAAGGCTATAGGGGGAGGTAGTAGCCTCTTTTCGTGCTTTTCAAACTGATGCGAAAGATATCTGAAAAACAGTAATTAGTCAAAATAATATAGAAAAGAGTGCCTCAGTTAAACCCTTGTATATCAAGGTGAAGGTCTTTTAATTCGTACGTAAAACAATATATGAATATAGTCCGTACTTAGATTATTAAAACTTTAAATATAACTTAGTATATAAAGTAGTAACCTCTGTCGAATGCCTGATAACAGGAAGAGGGATCTGTTGTATATTTAACCTGTCTATGCCTGATAATAGGAAGAGAGATCTGCTTTATATTTAACCTCTGTCTAGGCCTGATAACAAGAAGAGGGATCGGAGTGATATAAATGTATAAGTATTAATCGGTTGATTTAACAGTTAATAAACTATAAGCAGAAAGAAAATCAACACGAATAATTTATACTGGTTCACCCAAACTAGGGCTAATCCAGTCCGTTTAGTGCATAATCCACTAGCCTAAAGGTATTGGCAAAACCTGTATAAGCTTTAGGAATCAAAGCTTATAAACCTTTGTGTAAGCTTTCAGGCTACCTCGCTTACGAACTTTAGATCTTCTTACAAGACGATCACTCCTTAGATCTTCTTACAAGAGTTTTATCAGGAACTTTTATAAAACCTCCTTGAACCTTTACAAGTAGATTTTACCTAAGAGTTTTATCAGAAAACTCTATAAAACCAACTTGAATCTTTGCAGGTAGATTCAACCTAAGAGTTTTGCCACGAAACTCTATAAAACCACTTTGAATCTTTAATGTAGACTTAAACTAAAAGTTTTTCAGGAAACTCTATAAAACCACCCTAAGCTTTATGGTTAAGCTTATAAATCTTACAAGTGTTGCTCTTGAGACAACTTCTCATAACACTTGGAACACACGAAAATATTTGATGGTTGATCCACAACAATAACTCTCAAGAAGGTTAAAAATAGAAATGAGAGTTGGAAGCAAGAAGATGAGCACTTCCTTTGGAGAACACCTTGGAAACCTTGAACAATTGAAGACTTGAAGGCTAGAGCTCTCTTGGATGTTTGGGAGATTTTTTGGCAAAGATGAAGAGTGGTGTGTTGCCCTAAGTATTTATAGCATGGGAGCATCTTTGATGACCATTGGATCTTTCTCTTGAGATATGTGTTGGCACATAGTTTGAGGCTCATTTGGGAAGAAGTGCTTTTTTGTTCTTATCTTTGGAAACACTTTTGATGACCATTGGATCTTTCTCTTGAGATGTGTGTTAGCACATACTTTGAGTTCATTTGGAAAAAAGTGTTTCTTGATATTATCTATTAGATTCTTGGACACTTTTAGAAACAACCTTTTGAAAGATATATGTTCCCCCTTGTCTTATTCTATTGTCATGATATTTCAAATATCTATGCAAGATAAAATTCAACTTTTGCAAGACATAGATAGTTGTACATAACTATATATATATAAAATGGTTCTGTACGATTAATGATTAGACTGTAGATATATCTATTTCATTATTTTCAGTGTTTCAACTGTAAACTCTAGTTGACGAATTATTTAATACTCATATATATGATTTTGCTGAGTAGATAATTCTAACCTTAATTATGGATAATAGTCGTTTGATCATAACTTAGGGTTTCATTTATAATTTGTAGGGTAATCCAATCCTTATGATTTTAATTGAAGCGATTAATATGAATTGAATTAATCAAGATAGAATTAATTATAATCATTATATGCATCAAGAATTTAGATTCTACAACAATAAGATACATGAGGAACAAAAGTTACTGATAGCTTCTTTTCACATGGATGGGATTGCAAAAAAATAGTTTGCTTGGATGGAGGCAAGCAATTTTTTGACAAATTGAAAAAAATTATTAACTCTTTATCAGGAAATTTACAACAATGCACTATGCTATTCTTGGAGAGCATGCTTAGCAAATTAATCCAAGAGGGCAATGTTACTGATTATCAAAACCAATATAGTGTTAGAAGCTTTTGCGAGGATGACAAAATCAAACTTAGCTTCGCCTCTGTACATCACCCCCAAGTATATCCTACAACTAACTACTACATTGCAATGAAAAAGTAGAACAACAATATAATACAAAAAGGTACGACATCTAAATAGAAAGTACTACTGAAGATATTAAAATCTAACGAGAACAATATTTAAATTGAAGATCTAGAGTGAACGTCTTGTTCGAGCATAGTACTGGACGTCATCCTTATTCACAAATCTTTGTTAAATCATAACATCAATGATATGATGACTGTTGAAATGAGTTTAAGCTGCATAAAATGGGTAAATGTTGAAATAAACATGGGTGTTCAGCAAGTACTGCCGTGCACAATTTTTGAGGTTGCAGTTTGACATGATGCATGAACAATAGACGTATGATGTGTGATCGTTCAAATAATTAAATGGAGAAGTACTATTAAACACTAAATAGCAGACAAAAGAGAAAGTAATAATCACTCTTTTCAAAAATTCAACTTAACTATACTATTTGTATTAAATAGATAACATAGTATTATCTAACATATAAAACGGTGTCCCCGAACTTCATACAATAAATCTCGAGATCTGGAACATGTGTCGCACGCAGAAAAGTAGAAACGCCTTACAGAATAATGACCGTCGGATGTTATATGCATAGCCAGGATTTGATACGTCACATATATCGCATTTAGGCATATTGCAGCGGAAAATTATCCTATTAATATTTACACTTATAAAAAATATATTAATATTTACTTTAAAAATATATATTAATAATTTATAATAATTTTAAATATTTTATTTTTATAAACATTAAGGGTAAACTGTAATTTTGTTTATCAATAATAATTCTATTAATAATTAATTTATTAATATTTAGTATTTACCTCAATTAGTCAATTACCCGTCCACTATCCATCTAGGGATTTTAAAATTTCGTTCTCTCCTCTTCTTCTGTTTTCCTCAATCTCCTCCGTCTCCATCCAATTTTTTTTTGGTCTCCAATCTCCGCATCTCCTCAGGACCACAACTCCACACCTTCATTTATTTAATTCTTGACTTTTCTTTCTCCACTTCACGTGAGTTCATGATACAGCTCCACAGAAAGAAAAAGAACAAAGGTATTTTTTATCCACATTCTTTATTGTTAAATTTTTTATTAATTTAGATTCTTTTTTACATAGATAATCAATGGATAAATTTGTAATAAAAAACACTACAATAAATCAACTAATTTTAACTTCATCGTCTAATCCACAACCATCTCGAGAGTCACTCGATGTAAGTAAATTACTTTTCGATTCAGGATTGCGAGAAAAGATAAATGAATACCATCCAAATGATCGAGATCAAATAAGAAAATATTATTTGCAAAAAAACCTTGACGATCACGCCAATATGAATTTTCATCGTATGGATGATATTTGGTTGAATGATATTTTAGTAACATATGTTGAAAAAGATTTATTTTTTAGTGTTAGTAATGATGATATTATGTGTCTATACCAAAATATGACACATGGCCGAGAACAATTGGATTGAAAAAAAATTATTTTTGAATTTGATTAAATAATTTAAAATTAGGACCCAGAGAAAAAAAATCTGGATTCGCCGCTGAAGACGATCATGACCTTTTAAGGATGTCACACTCGAATAACCTAAAGAAATACTTCCGAATGTTAGATGTAAAATGTGGAATATTTGTTTTACTAAATTCTTTCATTTTTTTCTGAGGATTTGGGCACTACAAAGTTTCCACTCCCTCTTCATAGTTAAATTTGTACGTTCCAGTACCTTCGCTTACCAAAATATCGTTAAAAGCGGCACAACTCCAGCCTTTCTGGAGCATGGATTCAGAACTTCGTTCATCAGAAAACCATTAAAAACGGAACGACTCTAGCTTCACTGAAACCTGGACTCAATACCTCACACACCAAAAAAATGTTAAACGTGGGACAACTCCAATCTCTCTAAAATGTGGACTCAGCGCTTTGTGCACCAGAAAATCGTTAAAAGCAACATGAATTCAGTCTCCACGAAGCATGGACTCAGTGCCTTACGCACCAAAAATCCATTAAAAGCGACACAACTCCCATTGCGCTGGAGCATGGACTCAATGCCTCACAACAACAAAAAGCTGAGAGTGGCATGACCGAAGCCTAATTAAAGCATGGATTTAGAGCGGTAAACCACTAAAAATGACTTAGATCCAACCACGTGGTACGTAAATGCACCGCTCCACACCTGGGCGCTAGAAAAGGGACCTACTGAACAATACAAGCAATGATTCAGGAGGAGAATGCAAGTTACAAGGTCGTAAAAGTTAATAGAAAAACAAGCAATTTTTTAAAACAAAAGAGAGAGACCCCAACAGAAGGGTGCCCTCATAAGCAACAAAGTGAGAAAAAAGAAAAGAAGAAAATGAAGGCATCCAAGCTACAAGGAAGAAAGTCGGAGTAGTGCTCTGAAGTACCGAGAAGGTTCACTGCATCGCCAATCTTTGGATGCTTAGAGGTAATGTTCCCCTAGCTATTCTACTTTGTGTGTCTCTAAGCCATGATGATGATATGAACTATCAGAGGCACACATTCTCTTTGGCCAATCCTTTCCCACTTCTACGGACTTTTTCAGTGTGAGTAGCCTCAAAAGCATCGTAGCGAGCCTATATATACGACTTGACACTATTGGTGATACTGTAGAATCTAAATTGTCGATACATATTAGTATTGATATTAATCATGTTTAATTAACTCTAATTTTATTGTTATTCAATAAGGTGAATTTGATTTGAATTGAACATAATCTCAATTAGACTCATATTAAACCCTACAATTATTTGACTATGTATAAAATAAAGTCAAAACCTTAATTCGTGGTCAACAAAGTCAATATCTTGTATTGTGAATTAATTATTTTAATTAACCTTGACTATTTTTATTTTTTATCTTTAATCAAGGAACAAGGTTTACATGAAACAAATACAAGGTTTACATGGGATAAAGAGAAATTTTACATAGATCAAAGATTTGAGAATCTAAAACCTTGGATAAATCAAAAAGAAATCTCAACCACATTTTGGACTCGGGTAAGGAATAAAAAAACCATTAATTAAAGATCAAATGGAGGATATATATCAAGTGAGCAAGGCTATAAATAGAAAGGTATACCCCTTGAAATCACCAACCATATGTACATAAACACATTTTTGAGCTCCCAAATCTCCACTTAAAATCCGTAACTTTTAAAAGCATTCAAGCTTCCAAGTTCTCCAAGTTGTGCTCAAGTATTCTTGGTCTCAAAGGCGTCAAAAGCTCTTCACTTCACTTCTTCTTCTTCTTCTTCTTCTTCTAATCTTCTTAAACTTTTAAGCAAGGTTGAAGTATTCTTTTGTGTTTCATTTTATAAACATTCATCACTATTCATATGTATTCTACTTTGGTTGAGAGGGTTATTTGAAGATCATCAAAGTGTAAGGAGGGTTTTTGAACTAAACCATAAAGTTCTAGGTTGGTTTTATAGAGTTTTCGAAAAAAACTCTTAGGTGCTATAAGTCTACCTTCAAAGACTTGGGATCAATAGTTGCAAGTTTACTTTAAAACATGATTGGTTCTTAAGCATTTGTCCTTTAAAAGCTTAAAAAAGGTTTGTAAGCATTGTAACCTTGAAAAGCTTACAAAATATTCTTGAGCGTTGTTGTTTTTAAAAGCTCTTATAGATTTGTCAATACCTTTAGGCTAGTGGATTTCGTGAAATAAGTTCACAAGACTGGAGTAGGTTAGTTGAGACCGAACCAGTATGATAACCTCTTTATGTTCATTGCTTCATTAAAATTTTTAGCTTTTAATCAAACATAAAATCGACTACTTATATTTTATATCACTTTCGATTTTAAACTTATATTATATTTTTCTTGAAGTTACTTTAAAGTCCTCGACATATCATTAGGTGTTCAAGATGTCATTTACTTTCAAGTCATTTATATTTAAGTCATCAACCTATTATCAGGTGCTCACGAGGTCGTTTATATTTCAAGTCATTTACACTTAAGTCCTTACATTTCAAGTCATTATCAGGTGCTTAAGAGGCTTGTTGATTTTTACTAACTTATATATTTATATATTTATATAATAATAATATTATATTATTATTGGTATTATTATTATATTGTTATTGTTATAATTATTGAATGTTATTGCATATATTTTCGCTAAAATCTACATTACGTGAAAAGAGGCTATTAACTCCCTTATAGTCTCGGATCATGATCCAACCGATACAAGACCATACACTTATCCTCACCATCAACATAAATTTTCTTTATACCAGAACCCTGGAAGATCCCACAAAATGCAGAACTAAAGGCCTTCACAAAGTTTGGAGGCCCTGTTGTAGAAGTCAAAAATTTCATGGGAAAATTATCGATTTCAATAAAGATGTAGCCTACAGTAGCCTTCCCTAACTACTCGACGATTTCCAAAGGGAACTTGATTGTCGACTACCAGAGGTTTCTTGGACCCATCCAGGCATCATTAATGCCCAAACTTGAGTTCTATTCCAAACTTCGCATCTCTTGGTCCTATAAATAGGCCAGGGACTATAAGTGTATGGTAATTAAAGGGCATCAATTTACATCATCTTAGAGAAAAATATGGAGTAATTATCAACTTCTCCTATCTAGTCACCGAATTTTTCCTCGAAGACCTAACGTAAAGGGTATTATGTGGAATCCAGAGCTTCTTATTCGAGCAACTCATCCTCGCTCCTTCAACAAGAATCATTGAAGATCATCCTCGTCAACTACCATGCTCCACTTGCAGATCGGTGTATTGAGCATCTATGAACATATGTTGTCGTAAGTTACGACTGACATCCATCTTTCTCTACAACAGAGTCAAGTATTGCTCTTTCAAAGCCAAGTCTGCATACACGGGTGCCACATAGGAGGCCAAACTGTCATGCTTCACCTGCAGCTCCCTACCTGGACCCCCACTACTTCCAACTGTTGAGGATCAAACCTCGTCATTGCTTCTTTAAGCTATAGTTAATGAGGAACAGAAAGTCGTACTAGCATTCACAGTGGTGCGAGCGACTACCTTCTCATGTCGGAGGCTCTAAGATTCACGACGCGCGCTCTACGTCAAGTCTTCCGGGAGGTAATCGACGATTTAGTGAGTAAATCGGCGATTGATCCGTGAATCATGCTCTAGAATCGATGGAACTGAGCCTAGGGTCCCCTTTTATAGGATCTTTGGGGACGTAATCCGCGGAGGAGATCATGTCCGGCCATAATGGCAGCCGTTACGACCATTATGGCTCGAGCTGGATGCGAGTAACAATCCAAATCAGCAATTTGAGGTGTAACCGGCGAGTTCGAGGTGAAATCGACGAGTTCACAGGGAAGATCGGTAGTCTGCCAAACTCTGGCGATCTTTTCCTCAACTCGGCGATTTGTCACTCCAATTGGCAATTTGGCTGACCCAATCAGCTATTTGGAGAGTTGACTCAGGTCTTGACGAAGACTTTAGTTACGCTTTCGTGGGAGCCTTTCGAGGGTCCGACAGAAAGCGAACGAAACCCTAATCCTTGTTGACGAGAGTGACTGGTCACTATAAGAAATAAGACCTTGTATGACGGTCTTTTGATCGTCGGCGGAAATCCGCCATCTAAAGACCGTCATCTTGGATACCGCCATTAAAACCCCATAACCGCCATCTAAAGACCGTCATCTATTATCCATTCCCATTTCCCACTAAAAATTGTATAGATGGCGGATTTTCGCCATCTAATTTGAAAATTTTCGCGGGAACTGAAAAGTTTTAGATGACGGATTTCTGCCATCTAAAATATGACGCGGAAAAAATTTGGTGTCAATTCATTGATGGCGGTTAATTTTATTGATGGCGGAAATCCGTCATCTAAAGACCGTCATACAAGGTCCTTTTTTTTGTAGTGGGTGTACAGTCATGTTTCAACAGTATTCCCTCCTAAAAGGGCATGTGACAAGGTGTGTACCGCCAGTATCCCCCCCCCAAACAAGATTTTGTGACCTGCAAGAAGAAACTATTTCTTTCTGGACGAAGCTGCAGAATGCGGCAGAATAGTTTCTGGCTGTAGCGACAGAAATGATGTGATTCGATTCTGGCAATAGCGACGGAATTCTTCTGGCCGTAGCGACAGAAGTGTTTTAACTTTGGCCATAGCGACAAAGTAGTTTCTAGCCTTAGCAATAAAAACTTATAATTTGATTCTGGACGTAGCGACAAAAATTTATGTTTTGTTATGACCGGAGTGACAGAACGGTTTTGGCCATAGCGATATAAATTTATAGTTTGATTATGTAGGGTGGCTTGGGAGGACTTGAGCCCCCCCCACACAAAAATTAAAAAAAATTCTTATAAAAGTTTATTCCACATCACTATCTCTACCTTTAATATATTAATATAATAATACAATACAATATCTTATAATATTATATTATAAAAATATTTAGTAATATTTTAAAAATATTTAGATTAATATAATATAAAATATTTTTAAAATATTATTAAATATTTTTAAAATAGTTTGTTTATAAATCATTATCCTATTAATAATTAATTTATTACTATATTTACCTTAATTTTTCATAACTGTCCATCTATATTTAGGGATTTAAAAATTTCGTTCTTTATTCCTCCTCTTCTTCCTTCATCTTCACACCATTCATTTAATTTTTGACTTCTTTTTCTCCATTTCACGTGATTTCGTGACCATATCTTCATACAAAGAAAAAGAATAAAGATATTTTTTGTCTACATTTTTTATTGTTAAATTTGTTATTAATTTAAATCTTTTTTTATATGGATAATCAATAGATAAATTTGTGATCAAAAGACCTAAAATAAATCAACAAATTTCAACTCCATTATCCAATCCACAACCATCTAGATAGTCACTCGATGTAAGTAAATTACCTTCCGATCTGGGATTGCGAAAGAAGATAAATGATTACCATCCAAATGATCGAGATCAAATAAGAAGATATTATTTGCAAAAGAAACCTTGTCAACCACGCCAACATGAATTTCCATTGAAAAGGGTTAAAAATCAATCTAAAAGATTTTGTGTATTGTGGTTTGACAAATATGAATCATGGATTGAATATAGCATTTCAAAAGACACCATTTTCTGTTTATATTGTTATTTATTTTTGGAAACAAATGAAACTGCTTTTACTTGTTAGTAAAATTTATTTATTAATTTTCTTATAACTTAATTGATTTTTTTTAATCATTGATGTTGTTTTTCCTTTCTTATTGATTATGTTTTGCAGCTAGCTAGAGGTTTTTCTAAATGGAATAAACCAGAATATTTGAAACAACATGTTGGGAGAAATAATAGTCATCACAATGTTGCAAAAAGTAAATGTGAATTTTTGATGAATCAAAATCAACACATTGAAACTCATTTCGATCGACACTTTTCAATGGCTCGGGCAGAATACAAACAGAGATTACAGACTGTTGACATTAAAGCTCTTGAAGATGAACTGTCAGAATATATTTTTCATGTACGGAATAACGAAGAACTTTCGAATTTGAATGAAATTGGAGAGTTGACTGTAAAGTTGATTGAGAAAAGAAAAGATATCGTATTTCCTTTGATGTTTCGTTTGTTAAAATTAACACTCACATTATCAGTTGCAACTGCTTCAGTGGAAAGATCTTTTTCAGCAATGAATCTTGTGAAATCAAGTTGTCGCAATCGTATGGATGATGCTTGGTTGAATGATATTTTAGTAACATATGTTGAAAAAGATTTATTTTCTATTGTTAGTAATGATGATATTATGTATCGGTACCAAAATATGACACCTCGTCGAGAACAATTGGATTGAATTTTTTTTTGAATTTGATTAAATGATTTAAAATTAGCCCCCCGGAGAAAAAAATTCTGAATTCGCCGCTGATAACGACATAAGTGATTTGACTCTGGCCGTAACGACATAGTTTTTCTGGCTGTAACGACGACAAAAATTTATAGTTTGATCCTAGCCGTAGCGACAAAATTCTTCTGGTCGTAGCAACAGATGTTATTTGATTCTGACCGTAGCGACAGAGTTTTTTTCTGGCAGTAGCAACATAAATTTATATTTGTTCTAGCTAAAGCGATAGAACGATACATGCAAAAAAGAAATAATTTGTAATTCATAAAAACGGATTCGTTCTAGCCATAGCGATAGAACGATATCCGCAAAAAAGAGACAACACCAATTCATATTATTGGTAATATTGCACTTACCGTACGATTTACCTTTTGTGTTACCCCTTCTTTTGCTTAAAAATTGGTCGGTAGCAACGGATTTATAATGCTTGAAAAGTTGGAGGGAATTTGTGATACTCCCCCCGAAGTACCTGCATAACAAATGACATTTCTGGCCTAAGCGACGAAAGTGTTGGAGAGAGCTTGTGATACTCCCTCTGATAATCTTGTCGATGCGACAAATTTTTGAAATTTTCGACCGAAGCGACGGAAGTGTTGGAGAGAACTGGTGATACTCCCCTCGATAATCTTGTCGATGCGATGGATTTTTGAAAATTCTGACCGAAACGATGGAAGTGTTGGAGAGAGCTTGTGATACTCCCTCGATAATCCTGTCGATGTGATAGATTTTTGAAATTTTCGACCAAAGCGACGTAAATGTTGGAGAGAGCTTGTGATATTCCTTCTGATAATACTGTCAAATACGACAAACTTTTGACATTTGCAGGCTGGATTTGACTATCCGACCTTCTTCGCAGACCCCAAAGTGCCTGCACGAGCATTGAAGCTGATACGACAGAAGTTTGGAGAATGGATCAGCGACCAACTTCACTCTGCCCTTCTTGCGGTAGGTTTGTGATTTAGTTATTACTTTTAATTATTAATTTTGTTTTAATATTTGTATTTTATTTTTTGCAGGCTATCTATCTCTCTTACGCAAGCAGCAGATGCCGTGCACTATCAAAATAAGTACAACGACTTGGCGAAGAAATATAAGAGTGTCAAGCTTTCTGTTCAGACCGTGAATCGCGAGAAGTGGGACCTCGAGGCGGTTGGCGACAAAGAGATTCCCGCTCTGAAGGAAGGCCTTCACTATCAAACCGATTTATATCAAAAGTCGGAGAAGGCTCATCAGAGTGTCATGCTGAACTAGCTGACTTGAAGACTCGGCGACTGAGACTGCTCTGAAGAACGAGATTGACTTGCTGAAAAGTTAACTCACGAGTGAGATAGGGAAAAATATGAATCGCGACAACCTTATCAAGGAACTTCAATCGTAGCTTGTTGATTCAACAAGATGCACTCTCTGCTACTGAGAGGGAACTTCATGCTGCCTCAGAAGAAGTTAAAGAGCTGAAACTAGATAAGGAGGATGTCTGGACCAACTTCTCGGGCTGAACTACTTCGGTTCTATTGAATAACTACCATAGCCGTTGGTAGTTATGAATAGCAGTAGTTACAATGTTAGTTACAAATAATATCATCATCATGTAATCAATATTCTAGTAATCATTTCAATTGAAGTTTCACATTTCATCAAGACTTAGTAAGTCTTATAGGTCCTTCTGCGCTACCCAATATGCCGCAATGCTTTGCTAATCAGATTGTAGCGTGGATTAAGTCGCATCCGGAAGAAGTTGAAAAGTATCGCGAGACACTAGATCGCTTGAAGGCCATGCGGAAACCTGAAGATCCTAATGGCCAAGGAAAATGATGTATTTTGTAATTTCTCTTTTTGGTTATGAATTAATGATATTTTTTTTGTCGTAAATTTTTTAAAATAGTAACGTACTAATTAGACTCGTAGGTCGTAAATTAGATTCGTAGGTCTTAAATCATAATTTAGATTCTTAGGTCGTAAATTAGATTTGTAGGTCGTAAATTTTTAAAATCGTAACTTAGACTCGTAGGTCGTAAATTCTAAATTCGTAAATAATTTAGACTCGAAATCGACTTAGATTCGTATACGCTTAGAATCATAGTTTTAGATTTTCGGAACAAAATTCGTAAATATTATAAGTGTCGTAAATTTTCGAAAATGATTTTAAAATCGTTATTTAGACTTGCGGATAGTAAATGTTAAATTTTTAAAATGATTTCAAAAATTTAAAATTAAATCGAAATATTTAGAATGTCGTAAGTATCGTAAAAAATTTCTCGAAAATAATTTAAAAATCGCTAATAAATTTCGGATTTGTAAAATGATTCCGACAAAATTTAGATTTAATTCGAGATATTTAGAATCCTAGGTTGGACTCGTACATATATGGAATTTTCTTAGAGAAATGTTTTTGAAAAATTACGACTTGGATTTGTAAGTCGTAGTGTTTGATTTGGAATTTACAAAAATAAAAATTTATTTCGCAAATGTTACAGCTTGAAACTAAGATATATAACAAGAATAAAGATAAGGATTTTTTTTACAAACAATCCTAAAAGTAGTATTATTGTATATTGTCAACCTGCAATGTGTTCGGGATGAGCGTCCCGTCTTGTCGCCGGAAGTGATAAGTACAAGACCTTATTTCCTCTTTTACAATGTATGGTTCTTTGAAATTGGACGATGACTTGTTTCTTAGTCTATTTCTTTTTGTTATGCTCGCTTTGCGCGTGACAAGAGTTTTGGTAAGAATACATTTTTTCGTACTTGACGATTGTAGTATCTTGCTACACTAGCTTAATTTGTATGCTTCGTTACGCAGGTTCGGTTCGTCACACGTTTCTTCTCTTAGTTCCAATGTTGTTGTTAGGTTTTGATTATTTATTTGCTCGTCGTAATTCAAAATTCAGTATGTTGATATACTCATTTCGATTGGTACGGCTATTTTTCCACTCCACATGTCATGGCGAAAGAGATGTTGTTCATGGGGTTTTGCTCATTGTGTGATATGCCCATAGGATTTCATACAACTTGTCTACCCAGGCCCCTTTCGTCGATTCGATTTTCTTTTTGAGTCCTTGTACAATGGCCTTATTCGTTTCCCTGGGGTCGATAAACAAAGGCGAAGTGGAGTTTGTAATTTAAGTCCTCGCACATCCTCGAAAATCCCCCCCGGTCTATTCCGAATCGGCACACTACAGAGCGGTATATGAATTTGACTGCTGCATCTTGAGTGATCTTGGCCATCGCTTGGGTCTCGAACCATTTTGTAAAATAGTCCACGGCTACGAAAATGAATCTAGCCTGAGATGTGGATGGTAGGAATGGTCCTACGATGTCCAGTCCTCACCGAACGATTGAGATCGTACTCAGGATCGGAGTCATGTTCGTTGATGGTTTCTGTTATATTGGATTGTGCAACTGACATGCTCAGCACTTGCGAACAAAAGTAACCCAACTTTATGATTTTGAAGGATAGTGCTCTTCCGTCTTCGTGAAGTCCGCACAAACCTTCGTGAACTTTCCGGATTACTTTTTCCGTATCTGGCTTGGCCAGGCAGCATAGGAGTGGACTGTCAAAGGATTTTTTGTAACGAGCTCCTCTGACGTCACATAATTTAGCTGCCTTATGTTTTAGTTTTTTGGCCTCACACTTATTCTCCAGGAATGTTCCATTTTGAATGAATGACAGTATTGGCTGTCTCCAATCTTCTTCGGATCGAAGTTGATGTTTAGCACTTGGCATGAAGGCTGGAGTATTGAATCTACTAAGATTTCGTGTTGCCCGTCATAAAATGTTAATTTAATCAGGTAATCGTGTATAATTTGGGGGAGATTTCAAAATTTTGGGCGGGATTTTTTACATGACGGATTTCGACCATCAAAAAACCGTCAACGGAAACTATAAATATCCGCCCTCTTGCCCAAGCCTTGTTATGGCGGAGTCGACTTTTAGTCACTATATATGGATGACCACTACCTCGGGGTCCTCCACTTCATACTTAGAACCCACCTCAAGGTCGGCGCTCGAATCATTGTCATGAACGGCATTGCCCCTGCTAACTCAGGATGAGCTCATCGCCTCAAACCGTCGAGGCTTCTTTCTTTTCTTTTGAGACTTGCGTAGATCAGTCGTAAAACCACCGATTTCTTGTCCGTGAAACCCAAATTCAAACACAACCACCTTATCAAAGTCTGTAGGAGTGAATTGGGGCAACACCGCCCGAGCTTTCTTAACATTGTCTCACCAACCAGCGATGCACCTCGGGAAGTAAACATCTGAGCTGGTGGTTCTCAACGGAGCCCTAGTAAGTGATCCTCTTTCGAAAGAAGAAGAAACTCAGACAAAGCATTTTGTTGAAGTATCAACTCGTGGGCAATCTCCACCAAAATCGCCAACGAAGATATGATAAGGTTGAGTGGAGAAGATAAGGAGAGACCGATGGTATTTATAAGAAAAACACAAGAGACCATGTGCAAGCTAAAGAGCTTTAATCTCGAATACCTCCTCTTAACACGCCCTGTGAGAGAGGGGGAGTACTGATAATACCTTAGATTCTGCATCCGGCCTTTATCAAGCCCAACCCGTGACACACTAAACTCTGTTTTTTCACTGGATAAAGCCGTTTTTATCTAAAAAGCAACTCAGCGAGAACCTCAATAGCTCAGAGATCCAGCAGAAAGTTCAACAATCCGTGGGGGTAGCGAAAAGCTCAATAGTTCGTGGTTCGACGAGAAGCTCGACAATCCGCTAGAAGTCAATAAAAGAAACTTAGGATTAAATATGTAAATGGTATACAGGAATTTGTATTCGAATCCCCATTCGAATTCGAATATGACTATCCGGACTCGGATTTTCGAATTCTGGATTCGGATACCTGAATTGAAATCCGATTTTATTCGGTCGAATTCGGATATCCGGAAAATCCGCTGTTAAAATTCGAATTCGTTTAATAATTTCAGATTCGGATATCCTCATTAGGGGTGAGCGTTTCCCGTCCCCGTACCCGGTCATTTAATCGGGGATCCCTGGTCAAAATTTTAATTTTTTTTTAAAATTTTAAACAGTAATTACTAAAAATATTATGTTAGTATTTTACTATTTATTATTTACTAATATAATGGAAATATTGATTTAAATGTAAATAGTTTAAATAATTACAAGATATTCAGCGATGGTTATTTGAGTATTTGAAGTTGAAGATTAGGTTTAACTTTTTAATTAGGATATAGATTTAATTTTACGATTTTAAATATAAATTTATCTATTTAGTATATTATATAAGGTTATTTATATAAATTATACAATATTAATATTTTTATAGAATTTATATACAATTTTCTCCGGGTACGGGGATTATCCGGGGCGGAGATTTCAATCCCCATCCCCGGCCGTACTTAAAAATGACCGGGGATTTCGATCGGGGACGGGGAATTTTCTGCTTCGGATAGGAAAATCATCCCGATCCCTGCCCGTCCGGGTAGAGGGACGGAGAATCTCACCCCTACCTAATCCTCATATTCGGATAAATATATAATAAATTAATATTATTATATTTATATATTATAAGAGAAAATATCAGGCACGGTATTGCTCACCGGACACCGAAAGGTACCGTGCATGAATGCCGTTAAAATTCCATCATTCCCGGAAGGACGACCAAATTTCATAACTTAATGGCACAGATCCACATAGTTACGAGCTGCCCATCCATAGAGGTATGGCTCGCCTGCTACCACCGTACATGTCTGATCACCGGTCAAGAACGCTACCACCTGATCACGGGAACAACATCGGCGGACACGGGGAAGTTGTTTCCGTGATGATGGAACCCATCACGAGTTCCGGGAAGGTGGTTCCGTGATGACGGAGCCCATCGCGAGTTCCGGGGAGGTGGATCCGAGATTGGCGATTCCACGGAACCGCGATTGCAGAATCACCGCGATGGTCATTCCACTGAATCGCGATCGGGTGATTCTGACACCCGCGACGGACAAGTCGATCACATTGGACATCGGACACTGACACCCGCGACAGACGGTCGAGCTTCTCGTAGGGATTGGACGGTCGGATGTGGTGTCCATCACATGTACCTCATCGGACATGTACCGGTTCCGAAATCGCGTCCAATATTATAAATCATTAGACACTTAAAGTTTTAAACCTAATTACCTAAGTTATAATTGTAATTTTTTATAACTTATAATTATTAAATCATAACTTTAATTCTAACCCTAACCCTAACCCTAAAGTTATCCAGATTCGGATACCTGCATATCCGAATTCAACCGATATACATGGTTACCTAAGACAGTCTTAATCAAAGAGTTAGCAATTAGGGAGTGAGTATGTGAGTGAGTCTAAAAAATAGGAAAATTACAAAAATACCCTTTATAAAAAATATTTAACAAAAAAAATTTAATTTAAATTTCAGCATTCACACGCACAATCCGTGTCCTATGATTATTATATTAATAGAATAATACATAGTTAGCAATTAGATTTAGTTTTCGAGAATGACATTTAGGCATTTAATGACTTAAATCTTTCTAAAAAACATTTAAAATGTTAAATGCTTTCTATTTTCTAGGAATTTTATTTAATGAATCGCATTAAATAATAGTTAAAATATTAGAAATCTAACCGTTAATCCGTTATCGTAATTAATTTAAATTCTCCCTTTCCCAAGTAAGGTAAGTCGGTAAATTATTAGGTAAGTTAAAAAAAAAATAAAGCAACGCACGTGATTTAGCACGTCACGCTCTGTGACAGAAAAATTTTGAATTTTTGAAACGGGAAGAAAATGGCGGACTCAAAACCGGTCCCGGTTCAGAATCGAACCGGGGTTTTTCCAACCAAAGAAAGAATTAAAACCCCCTGCGGCAGCTCATTTTCAAGAAGGAGAGAAATAAAAAGCTCGTCGCCTAATTCCCATCTCCCTCCCCCAAATGCGAACACAGAGTTAAGAAGAAAACAGCAGCCGACGGAGCCCGGAGGTACGTCGACGGCGGCCGAAATCGTAATCTTTCTTTCTCCCCTTCTGATTACGGTTGTTTTTGTTGTTACAGTTGGAGAAATGCCGGAGTTTAGGAGTAGAAGGATGGTGACGCCGTTGAAGATCGGATTCGGAATGCGGAGAAGAATGTCTTCTCCTGCGTACTCCGGAAATGGAGGAGGAGGAGGAGTAAGAAGACCTAATCGGGCGGTTAAAAGATGTAGGAGTGTAGAAGATGATAAGGAGAATACACCACCGCTAGGTTATACCAGATCCGTACGAAAAAGTCCGTTACCGGATTGGTACCCTAGAACTCCACTGCGAGATATCACCGCGATTGTGAATGTAAATTTTTCTAACTGTTTCTTGGATTCATTGTTC
Source organism: Zostera marina (assembly GCA_001185155.1). NCBI lineage: Eukaryota > Viridiplantae > Streptophyta > Magnoliopsida > Alismatales > Zosteraceae > Zostera > Zostera marina. Next base: position 114,925 of record LFYR01000964.1, on the reverse strand, counting down.
GTTACTCCAACGGTTTTTCTTCTTTTCTTGTTCTTCTTCAGGCGATCGAGAGAAAGAATCGTCGCCAGCAGTTATTCGAAGAAGAAGTCGAGCGTACCCCTTTTAATGTAGTTGATCAAACAGAAAAGAAACCACTGAAGAAGAAGAGTGAAGAAGAAAAAGAAATCATCTTCTTCACTTCACCTTGTGATGATGACATCCACGTTCTGCTGTCTCCCGGTGAAGAATCATCATCTTCATCATCATCATCGTCTTCTTCTTCGTCTAACGCCTCCACCAGTCGAGTTTCGCCCCCTCCCTGTGCGGATTCGGAGGAGAAGTTAACCAGAACCATTGATACCATTGAGAAGATGATGAAGGAGAGACTTAAGAAGTACCCCAAAGATCCCATGAAAGTGATGAAACGGACCACTCTGATGTCAATGCGGTGATTCCTCTCTGGAAAAGTTTGGATTCATTCATTCATTCATCTCACTGCTGCTGCTGATGTGTGTGTGTTCAGCGCTCTGCTTTAAACCAATATCTAATTGGTTTGGTTAGTAATCAGTACTTAGGCTAAATCTCTGTTTGTCTGTAAATACTTAGGTTCATTCTCTCTATCTGTAGATTTTCAAGATCTAAAAAAAACAGCCTTAGATCTTTTGTTTTCCCATGCATTGTAATGATGATTACCCATTTGCAATGCAATCAGTAGTAGGTATTTCACTAATTCACTTCAATGTTATGTTTTTTTTTCATGCTTTTTCTGCTTGGCATTAAAATTCTTCCAATTTTTTGCTATAAACCCTAGACTTTGGTACTTTCCTCCAAAAAAGAAGGTTAAGTGAACATGTTATTTTCCTCCATACCTTAGATTTTGGTAGATGTACATTTGTCCATCAATCTTAAAACTTATCTACAGTATTTTTATTTCATATTTTTTAATCTATCTAACCCATGTTGATCTTAGTTGGTGAGAAAAAATCTCGGTTGGTTTAATTTGTGATATTTTTCATTTTTTGACCGAAGAAAATTCATCTCAAATAATAAATTTACCAAGCTACATGGTTGATATATATGAGGGAGATCATATACTTCATATTTTCGAAGATCGTTCCTCTCTTCTTCTCTTTGTATTATAGCGTTTAGTGTTATTACAATTACTGAATTTAAATCAGATTCGGATTTGCTTCAGGTATCCAAATGTTGACTAACTCTTCTTCTTTTCTCGTGCCCTTCGATTTGAATTTCTTTAGCCTTGTTCTGGTGATCATGTCTGTAACTATGTGACGTGCGATTTCTCGTGTCATAGTGAACTTACTCTCATGCCTGCGCTTGTTCCTCTTCTTTCACAGTGCCTACGTGGTGGCTACAACTATTGACCAAAATATTGTAAACTTGTAATAGTTTTTTACTTATTTTTTGATAAATATAAAATTGAGAACTTCCTTCCCCCCAAAACCCTAGCCGATTTACGATATGTCTTCCTCTCTTATGCGATCCGCTTCTTACCTTGTTCCTACTCCTCGTACTCTGTCGTAATCTTAATGTCTTCATGGTATTAGAGCATAAGAGTATCGTGTGGAGTTTTTCTAACTTTTTGCTGGGTTTTTTCTCAATTACAGGTTCTTGTCTGCAACAAGGACATTATCACGGTCTGCGATATGCCGATCTGTTTGCTACTTTGCTGACATAAGACTGTACACCAACTGCCCTTCCCGTCAACAGAGATAAGGTTCCGTTCGTTTTATGCCAGACCTCCGAAAGGCTTCCACGGAAGCAGAATCAAAAATCTTCGTCGAGACCTGAGTCAACCCCCTTCAAATCGTCGGCGATTGGGTCTGCCAAGTCGTCGATTTGAAAAAAAGATCGTCAGAGTCTGACAGACTGATGACTTCTCCCTTAAACTCGACGGTTTCAACCCAAATCGTCGATTTCACACCCAAATCTTCGATTTAGTAACGTTACTCACGTCCAGTTTGACGTTATAATGACTGCAATTATAACCTGAGTGCGATCTCCGCCGCAGATGGCGTTTCTCGAGACCCTATAAAAGGGGGCCTCTGAAGCAATTAAAGGCATAAGTTCCATACCCTTCCAGTGTAATATTTACAAAGTAAATCGGCGATTTGATACTCAAATCGCCGATTTCCTCCCCTGAAGATTTGACGTAGAGCGTGCGTCGTGGATTCCAGAGCCATCGGCACGAGAAGACGACCGCTCGCACCACCACGAGCGTTGGTAGGATATTTCGATCCTCATCATACCTTAAGGGTTATTTCTAATACCTATATTTCCTTCTTAACAAACTTGTTTACTTCACTTTATAATGTCCATGTATAGTCTAAGCATTGCATGATACGAATGTATGACGGATCTTGTGATTTTCATGATTATTTTTAAAAAATCTTCCGCTGCAATTACTATCTTGTTTCATACTTCTAATTTTAGCTACATGCATGATGTATTATCCTCTTACATGATCTTGAATATGATACTCTGGTCTATTCCACTTATTTTATTTACATAATTATTTGCAAATGTTTATAAATGCTATTACAATGCTATTACAATGCTGTGTTTGAATGATCCAAACCATTGCCTTATTATGTTTATTTTCCTTATTGAATTCGACAGATTGTTTTATATTATAATTGACAAGAAACCTAAGGGTGGTCCTCTATTTGACCCAACATCATATTACTTTCTTGAGAGCAATGCTTATGGTCCAATCACTATCAACAACATCCACTTGGGTTAATACCAATTACTAGCTAGTCATACCTTTGAGGAATATGAGACTTGGCTTACCAACTTCATAGAATAATCCACCAATGGATTTGGGAATTAGTTTCCAATGAGATTGTCTTTCAAATCACGTATACTGATGACCAAAGCATTATTTGGAATGACTTGAGGGACCAATTCAAATAGTCCAATGAGACCCCCATTTATTAACTAACTAATGATCCTCTTATGTCATTTCAAACATTGATACTATTAATGTTTTCTTTACCAAATTGAAAACTTTGTGGAGAGAAATTGATGTTTATGGTGAGATTCCTCACTGTGATTATATTATTGGATCGAAGTGCGCCTGCAATGTGAATGGTAGAATCAACAAGAGGGAGGATAAGTTGAAAATTAGGAAGTTTTCGATGGTTCTGAATGACCAATTTCGCCAAGTGAGATCCCACATTCTCTCATTAGATGCATTACCCAAACTTAACAAAGTTTATTCCATGGTGACTCATGAAGAGTCACAAGCTCTGCTAACAAGTAATCCTCAGGCTCAGACTGCTCATGTGTTCTACTCTGCCTTGGACATATTACATGAGTTTGGACAATTGGGATCATGTCCATCCTCAATACCCATAAAACATCATCCTCACTCTGAGGAGAAGATTATGACTCAATGACATTTCTTCTAGATGACATTTCATATGCAGTTAGTTTCTTAAGTCAATTTTTAGCTAAACCACTCATATATATCACACTTTCAATCAGGAATAAAAATCTTGAAGTATATTAAAAATGCCCTTGGCATGGGAATTTTATATATAAGGGATGCTCCCATCACTATTAATGCATATTGTGATGCAAACTGGACAAACTGCCCATCTATTAGAAAATCTATCACAAGTTTTTGTATCTTGATTGGTGGCTCCACAGTCTCTTGGAGATCCAAGAAACAATCCACCATATCACGATCCTCAACAGAAAGTGAATATAGATCGATGGTATCTACAATCTATGAAATTTCATGGTTACATTATTTTTTATAGGATTTGCATATTCAATTACATTCCAAACCCATTTTGAATCATGATAATAAGCCTGGAATTCATAATGCTTATAATCTTGTATTTCATGAAAGGGTCAAGCATATCGAAATTGACTGTCACTTGGTCCGTGATCACTTTTTGGCAAGATCGATGTTTGATCTATCGCATGTACCTTCAGACATGCAATATGCAGATATCTTAACAAAACCTGTCAGTCTTGACTCCCTAATAAGGTTACTATCCAAGCTTGAGGGGGTGTGTTAAACAATAGACTATTTTATCTTCTTTTAGATTAATGATCTCTTCTTAATTAATCAAGTTCATTACTTATTGGTCCATTAGATCTATGTATAAATTAGAAATCTGTAATCGGTTAATACAACATTTTTTATTTATTAGATATATTAAACGTTTGGGATTTCCAAACCCTAGCGTTGCGCTCCTCTCCCCTCCACTGTGTTCTCTTACCAACTCTCGTTATTTTACACCAAATGCTGAAAATTTTCAACTTTCGTTGAGAAGATGGTGTTGCTCTTCTTGAGATACCTTGTGAGGATGTTGGACAAAAATGTTTTTTGGGCGACTTCTTTGTAAATTAATCTTGAAATAATGGTCATACCTTCTTTGGAAGAACACTTATGCGATCAATTTCTCTTCTTTGTGTTTATTGTAGTGAACCAATATTTGAAAGTCGAAATCATAATCTATATTCAATCACATTCCAAATTCACTCTGTATAAATAGGGAGAAAAATCTGAAACACAAAGAAAAAACATACAAAATAACAAAAAAAACATGTTTGTTTTACTTTCATGTATGTATCTATGTATGTCGGTTTCTAAATTTTATTTTTTGATCAAATCTATCTGACATAATATATTATAAAATATGAACTTTTTCGTATCCGTTTGATTATACTCCAGATAAGGATAGTAATTTCTCTATCCGTTTCCATAAAAATCTACCGTTTATTTTTCTTTCAACGATAATCTAGAAAATTCGAAAATGGTTAAAGTCACTCCGGATATTCATATTCCAATATTCGTATGTCTTGATATTAATTATTCCAAATGTTATTTGCAAAAAAAAATCCAAATGTCCAAATTTCTACTAGTGTGACTCACTATCAGATGGTGATGGTTGGATGCGGTCTTATTGAGGCTCAGAATCATTTGATATTTTCTCTAGTTATTGGTGGCAGATTTCCATCATCTATATACGGAGACAACCGCCTAATGAATTTATGATGGCTGATTTCCGCCATCGTATGTTTCAAAGTAAAATGGCGGAAATCCGTCATCGATAAATTGATGCCAAAATTTTTTTACGTCATATTATACATGGCTGATTTCCGTCATCATATAATTTTTAGTTCTCGCGAAAAAATTTAGATTCAATGACGGATTTCTGCCATGTATAATTTTTTTGGTGAAAAATGGAGGATGCAGATTATCGATGGTGGATATGGAATTATCCTTACGATTATGTTGATGGCGATCTAATGATATAACGGAAATCCACCACTGATCAATTATGATGGCGAATTTCCGCCATCTTAAGACCGCCATCCTAGGTCTTATTTCTTGTAGTGTCTATTAATTTTTACATATGACATTTAAAAATGATAATATTATAAACAAAATCAGATATTTAACTACGGATATCATTCCTATCTGTTTCCGTCTGATTATAAATTAGATAGTAAAATTAATATCCGTATCCGATTAGCCTAAATGAATACGGAATCAAATTTCGGTTTAGGACAATGTTGAAGACGTCTAAACCTCGTAAACTTTTAGGATTAGTGGATATGTTTCAAGATTGAGTAAAAATAGATCTAGCATTGAGTAAATTAGAGGTACTTAAAAGAATGAATGTGTCTTATTAAGTACAAGAAGTATAAATTACAATTTTTCATTATTGAATTGACGTATAGACCGTCACTAAAACGTATTTATCGAAGACCAAAGATGAATCAACAGAAGATGTTTCCACAATGCAAAATCATAATTCTTCTCTTCATCGGAAACAATGGCTATTGTTTCAGTAACTTCATCTTGAAATGAAAATAAATTCGCCAGCTTCTTTTATATTTGGCACCAAAGTTGAAATTTTTTAACTTTGGTTGAGGACATGGTGTTTTTCTTTTTGAGATACCTTGTGAGGATGCTGGACAGAAATGTTTTTTGAGCGACTTTTTTGTAAGTTAATCTTGAAATGATTTCCATCACGATATTCTTTGGAAGAATACTTTTGCGATCAATTTCGCTTCTTTGTTTCATTGTAGAGAACCATTATTTGAAAGTCGAAATCATAATCTATATTCAATCTCAATTCCAGACTCACTCTATATAAATAGGGAGAAAAATCTGAAAGCTAATTGGACAATAATAAAACAGACAAAACAACAAAAAAACATGTCTGTTTTACTTTCGTATGTCGTTTCTGAATTTTATACAGTATAAACATGTCTGTCGGTTTCTCAATTTTATTTTTTGGATCTAATCTATCTGACATGATATATTATGTATAATATATAATAAAATCTCATTCTAGAGTCTAAACTCATTTCGTTTATTAACTGGATTTTCCGTATCCGTCCGATTAGACTCAAGAATCAAGATAATTAAGGACAGTAATTTCTCTATTTGTTTCCGTATCTGCTTAAATATTGTAAAACTTACACTCCTCCGGATTATCTTGATAAGTTATTGTTCATAAAAATCTTTTGAAATTTTAGAATTAACTAAATCGTAAATAGGATTTTTCTTGTCTAAAATTTAAATATTACAATCTTCAAATCATAAAAATTAGTAAATTATCATATAGTTTCAAAAAATAAAGATGATGCTTTCAAATAAGAAAATAAAGAACTCCAAAAGACCAAAAAAGAGATTGACATTTGAACCGAGAAAAGAGAAATTGAATATAAACGTTTAAACCTATTGAAGTTGCACAATGTGTGATGATAGGAGTAGACTAATACCTTGCTTCCAACTCCTCCATACTTGATTCCGCCCTGTATTCCGCCTCCATACTTGCTCTGGCGACTTTGACCTGTTTTCGTGAGAACCAACTCACCAGAGTTTCCCCCAAGTATATCAGTATTCCGGTTTGGCTTTTCCGATCGATTGTATCTCCTCCCCAATCCACGTCACAGTAGCCGGTTAGTGTGAAGTTTGTTACTCTGGTCAAAGCAATCCCTGTTGGATGGGTGATCACCATCGATGGGGAGTGAGGAGGCCATTTGGGGAAGAACTCACGAGGAAGAAATAAAAGAGAGAAGATGAAGATTTTGGGCAAATCAATCATTGATTGTGCCTCTAGAGTGTGATTGTATTTATATACAATTAAGATAACAAACCCAACAAATGTTGAGTGGGGTTTGTTATTTGTTACAATAAAGGTAAATACAATAAAGTAAATAACAAAATATATATTAGCATATATATTCCAATATTCCCTTCAAGTGACGTTTGAGAAACTACGCCGAGCTTGGACCTTATTTCAAGGAATCGTGACGAAGGTAACGGCTTGGTGAAGCCATCAACTATCTGATCTCTTGTAGAGATATGAGTGACATGTATTTCTCCATTTCTGACTAATTCTCGCACAAACCCGAAATTGATTCCCATGTATTTCATTCAAGAGTGGAACACAGGATTATGTGCTAGATATTTAGCTCCAAGATTATCTGTCCATACTTGAGCTCGTGTGATTGGTACTAGGCGAATTTCCCTTAGTAAATTTTGAATCCAAACTGTTTTTGATGTTGCATCAGCCATAATGCGAAACTCAGCTTCTGTGGAGGAACGTGCAATAGTGGGTTGTTTCTTGGCTGACCAAGAAACTAGATTATTTCCGATAAATATCGTGAATCCTCCCGTACTACGTCGATCATCTAGGCAACCTGCCCAATCTGCATCTGTGTATATGCATCTATTCTGATTGAAGCTAATGGTGCAAACAATATTCCAAATGAATTCGTACTTTATAAATATCTCAACATTCGTTTTGCCGCTGCCCAATGAACCGTAGTTGGATTTTGGAGATATTGACATAGTTTATTTACGGCAAACGATATATCTGGACGAGTATTTACCAGGTATAATAGTGCCCCTGCCGTTGAACGATATAACAACTTATCTTCAATGAGTACCCCATTAGTCACAGTCAACTTTGTAGTAGACGACATAGGTGTATACGTAGATTTTGACTTGTGCATATTTGTTCGGCGGAGTAGATCACAGATGTACTGATGTTGAGACAGAACGTAACTACCAGTAGTATACCTACCGGAGTTAGCTCCATTCCTAAGAAGAACTGCAGCTTTCCCATATCCTTGAGTCTGAATTCCTTAAACAGTGTGTCAATCAACTGTGTGATGTCTGAAGCTGAAGACCCAGTCACTACTATGTCATCCACATAAATTAGCATATAAACCTGAGAACTTCTCGTAACTCGCAAAAATAGAGAAGCATCTGATGCGGTACTTATAAAATCAATCAATTTTAAGAAATTACTCAAGCGTCCGTACAATGCTCGAAGAGATTGTCGGAGTTCGTAGAGTGACTTGTGGAGTTTGCATACCTTAGGTGGATGATATTTGTTTACAAATCCTGGGGGTTGTGTCATAAACACAATTTCCTTGAATTCCCCATTTAGAAATGCGTTGTCAACATCATGCTGCCAACCCTTGGATATTGCGAGTGCTAACATGATTCTGATGGTTGGAAACTTCACTACCGGACTATATGTTTCATCAAAATCAATTCCTTCGACTTGTGAAAAACCACGTGCAACTAGACGTGCCTTTCGTCATTGGAGAATGCCATCAGATCCTCTCTTAACCTTGAAAACCCATTTACAAGTGACTAAGTTCGCATTCCGAAAAAGGTCCACCAAGGACCAAGTGTGATTTCGTATCAGTGCACTAAACTCAACTTCCATGGCCTGGATCCATTCAGGTGATTTGAACGCCTGTCGGATTGTAGTTGGTTCTGAGAAATCATCAATTGCAAGTGACGTAGCTTCCAATCCTGCCAGTCTCCGATAATCAACTCGAGGAATATTCCGTTGGGGCCAATTATTTAGGGCTGGAAGACTTGTACTTACAGGGTCATCTGAACCTTGACTAATTTGTAGTGAATTATTCGAACTTTCAGTACCGGGCCCTACTGGGGATAAACTTGGTGGTTCTGGATTGGACCGAGGATTCTGAGAATTTGACATTCCAGTCATAGATGCAGCCGAATCTGATGGATGAACCGAAAGCAACTCACATGGACCTAATTGATTACCTGTTGACACACCTTGAGATACTTGTAATTTTGCAAATGGGAAGGAATTTTCGAAAAGAGAACAATGACGTGAAATGTATAATTTTTGAGTTTGTTGATCGAGGCAAATATATCCCATATGAGATGGACTATATCCGAGGAAAATGCAAGATGTAGAGCGAAAAACGATCTTATGTTGATTATAGGGTCTAAGAAGTGGAAAGACCTCACACCCGAACACTTTTAGAAAAGCATGTTTAGGTTGGATGTTAAATAATTTTTGAAATGGTGGGGTCCTATGAGTTTTGGATGGTATGTGATTTATAGTGAATACTGCTGTAAAAAAAGCAAAATTCCAATATGATATGGGAACACTACCATGAGCAAGAAGTGTTAGACCAGTGTCCACTATATGTCTGATTTTCCTTTCTATCGTGCCACTTTGTTCATGAGTATGTAGACACGACCTTCGGTGATGAATTCCATGAGAGGTGAAGTATGTGGTGAGAGCTTGGAATTCACCGCCGAAGTTTGATTGGAAATATTTGATTTTATGCCCGATTTGTTTTTTCACCATAATATGAAATTTCTGAAAAATATCTGCAACTTCAGATTTATGTTTGATAGGGAAAAACCAGATAAATCTAGAAAAATCATCAATAAAAAAACGAAATATTTATGTCCATTATATGAAGAGACTGGGGCAGGGCCCCACACATCACTATGAATGAGTTATAATGGATATTTGGACTTAGAGTAGGTCGAGACAAGGTGGTTGCGACTCGCCTTGCCTAACACACATGACCTACATTTATTGAACTTGGAAATAATAGAAGGCAAATGATTTGAAGATACTACATGACGAAGGACCGACTTATGAGGGTGACCCAGCCGTTGATGCCAGACATCCAGATTGGCTTGAGTCGAATGAAGACTTGGTGGTGGAGTCGGAACAATCTTGTAGAGAGATCCATCATGCTGTCCTTGAAGGAGTACCTTATGAGTAATTCGGTCCTTCACAAAGACACGAAAAGAGTCAAATACAAAATAACAGTTATTATCTCTGCAAAATTGTTGAACAGACAATAGCGGAGTTTTAAGCAACGGAACGTGTAAAATGTTACATAACGAAAAAAGAAAGGATCCACTTGCAAAATTACCATCACCCAAGTGTTGAATCTGAAGTTAGGTCCCATTACCTAACTGAGCGAATCCGGGTCCCTGCTACGGCATTGGAGATGAGATTGACTGGACATTTGGAGTAAAGTGGTGTGTCGCTCCAGTGTCCGGGTACCAGGCTGCCATATCATGTTGATCCAGATCACTTGTTGAGAAATACGAATCTGACATCTGAGTATTGTTTGTCATGGGCTGCCTAGGTGTTAAATAATTAGGACTTTGTTGTTGGATCGAGACTGGATGATATTGGACCGACTGCATAGGTGAGGCCATATTATATGGAGAGTTTACATTATTCATTTGTGGATTATTCTCTTGGGCCGGGTTTGAGTTTTGATATGGATTAACTCGATATTGGCATCTATATGGGTTTTGGCCCATGCTACCATAAACCGGGCAAGGGTCCCTTCTTACTTGGGGAGTCCTCTCTTTCGACTGCCCCTTCCCGGCCGCGTTTCTACCGCCGTTGCGACCGGTCCGTCCTCCTCCATTGAACGTCGTTGGCGTGAACGACCCAACATTGGTCGATGTTTGATTCAACATCGTAATCGGTTATCGCATCTTCATGCGAATTTGATAGCTGGTCATGATCTCAAGGAGCTCGTCGAACGCAACCACCGACGGCCGGACTATAAGCACCGTGACTGCCTCTCCGAAGTCTGCTCCCAGATTAGTGTACACGGTCGCAATGAAGATGCGAGTGGGAACGAGCCTCCGGCGGCCACTAACTCGTCGGCCAGCAGCTTGGCACGCCGGAGAAAAATCGCGACGTCCTCGCCGGCCGCGTGCCAATTATTCTGGAGCTGCATTTGGATTTGGAGAATGAGCGATTCCGACGGTCGCTCATACGAAGTGGCCAAGGTCGCCCAGATGTTGGCCGTGGATTCCAGTCCCAACACTGTGGGGAGCACCTCTTCCGATAGAGAGGATAGAATCCAGCTCATAAGAAGTTGATCTCTACGCCACCAAGCCATATAAATTGGGCATTGTAGAGAGGGCGTAGGTGGAGGGGTCGAATTATCGATCAATGATTTTAAGCCAAAACAGTTCAGCAATGAATTGAATTGCATTCTTCACACTAAATAATTTGTTGTAGATAGTTTGATGTGGAGAAAGCTCTGAATGGATCCAAATGATGGGATCCCGCCAATATTTGTTGAGAGAGCAGATTTGCTTGATTGGATCCAGTTGGATCAGCAATTGCAGGGATCATCATTGAGAGATGATCGATTGAAAACGGTATTGATGATTGCAGCGGAGTGGTGGTTGACGGAGCCACGGGATCAGTACCGGTGAGTGATACCATGTTGGATGGGTGATTACCGTCGATGGGGAGTGAGGAGGCCATTTGGGGAAAATCTCACGAGGAAGAAATAAAAGAGAGAAGATGAAGATTTTGGGCAAATCAATCATTGATTGTGCCTCTAGAGTGTGATTGTATTTATATACAATTAAGATAACAAACCCAACAAATGTTGAGTGGGGTTTGTTATTTGTTACAATAAAGTAAATAACAAAATATATATTAGCATATATGTTCCAATAAGTATCGCAAGACCATTTTCATTGCCACCTAGTGTAGTGGCTTCGGAGATGACTTGAACGTAACTGTGATAATTTATTAACGGCGAACTGAATGTCGGAACACGTTAACGTCAGATACTGCATCGACCCAATAATTCTCCGAAACTATGTTGGCTAGCTCTGTGAGAATAAGTCTTGCTGTGCGAGCATTGGTGTTGATGACGGTTTTAAATTCGTGAGATCGTAGCTAGCCAGTAGATTCACCAGGTATTGCTGCTGTGATGAAAATAATGCCTCCTTCGTTCGTCGGACTTGAATGCCGAGAAAGTACATCAGTTCTCCTAATTCCCGAAGCGCAAATTCCTTTCCTAATTTTCTGATAACTTCTTCGATTAGCTACCTTGACGAACCAGTAACGACGATGTCGTCTACGTACGCGAACAGGAAGATTGTTTGTTCATCTACGTAGCTTTCTTTGAAGTTCATCGTCAACAAGAAGTCCCGCAATCCACGGTACCACATCCGTGGAGATTGCTTTAGCCCGTACAACGATTTCAGCTGGCTGAGTGACGACTATCCTTTCGTCCAACTTTCCATGAAGAAACGCGTTTGATATGTCAATTTGTGTTAATTTCCAATCTCTGGCAATGGCTAGAGTGAGAACTAGCCATATGAGTTTGCTTTGACCACAGGACTGAACATGTGCATGTAATCAGTTCCCTCAATCTATCTCATTCCGTTGGCGACCATCTCGCCTTGTATCTCTCGATTGAGCCATCTTCTCGATGTTTGATTTTAAATATCCGCTTGGTATTTATCACATTGTTTTCTGTTGATTTGTTTATCAATTCCCATGTCTGATTTTGTATCAATGCATCAAACTCAGACTGCATTGCCGACCTCCACTTTGGATCTCGCATAGCTATCTTTGGCGACCATGGAACGAATTGTTCGCTGGCTGAAACAGACAACGCGTAGCGTGGGTTAGGTTTAACTATCCCTTTAGATCCTCTTGTGGATGGTCGTTTGATGATGTGTGATACCTGTTCATCATCAAGGTTCTTCACTGACGAGCGGTGTTCTTCCACCGGGTTTTGCGAGCCCGATAGTTCTTCGTTAATTGGTATTCGAAGATCCGAAATTGATGAATCCGACACATGTTCATTTGTTGAGTTGGGAGAACCTGGTCATTCATCATCAATCGGTGTTGGAAGATGTGTATTTAGTGAGTCTACACCTCTTTGTTAACCGAGTTGGAGGGATCCGATATATCTTTGTACCAAGATGTTGACCGATTTGGACATTTTTGATTATAGGGCAACCGATTATACATTTTTTTGCTACTGAATTTGTGATATTTGCCCCCCTCCTCCTTGGATAGATGTTTATTTAGGGAAAAGTACTCTTCGGTGAAACGAACATCTCTGGATACATATTTTCTACGGACAATCGAATCTTAGCACAAGTAGGCATCCAGGCCTTGAGGATACCCCAAAAATATACACGGAATTGATTTCTCCGATAGTTTATTTGCATGGTAATTCCGGAGACACGGATAGCATCGTGATCCAAACACTCGTAGCTTTCTGTAATCCGGGACTTGTTGAAACATAACTTCAAATGGCAATGCTCCATTTAATATTCTAGATGGGTTTCGATTGTATAGATGTGTTGTTGTTAGGACGGCATAGTCTTAGTAGATAGTAGGGAATCTGGTGTGTTGTAACATGGTGAGCCCGGTGTCGATCAAATGTCTGTGACGTCTCTCAACAAAACCCATTTGCTGATAATTGTAGGATGCAGAAAATCGATCTCCTATCCCCAACTTTTCCAGATTTCTAGAGAGTTTCTAAAATTCCATCGCGTTTTCGGATTGAACTTCCTTGATCCGAGTTCCACATTGTCTCTCAGCTCAGAGTCTGAATCGTTCAAACGCTTATCCCACCTCAGCTTTGCTTGCTAACGGGAATACCCAATTAAAATTAGTTTCCACATCCACAAAGTTAATGTAATATCGGAAACCTTCCAATGATGTTAACGGAGCTGGACCCCAGATGTCTGTGTATATTAAATCGAGTGGAGCTGTGTATATCCTATTGCTTAATTTATGTGGTAATATTTCTCAAACAGGAATCACAATCTTATATTGTTTTACAATTCGAAGAAATTACAGACTTATTTATCATATGTTTAACTGCCTGACCATGAAGATGTCCCAATCTCGCGTGCCATCGATCGGTTGAGATTTTTTCGCTTGACAACACCTCTGGATATCTCGTCGTTCTCATGGATAGCTGGTACAGACCTACTTCTTCTCTCCCTTCAACTATCACATCCTTAGTTGTGAGATCCTGAATCTTTACCTTCTGTTTATCAAATTCAACGGAAATCAGGTTATCTACACATAATTGATGTACAGATATCAGATTCTTAGACGTTTCTAGAACTATTAGTATATCATCCAAAAGAAATTCTCTTCCTTTGCAAGATAACTTGCATTTGCCCGAATTAGATATTATCATTGATTCTCCTCGATTAACTTCTATCACCTTCTCGGATCCCCTATATTTTTCCGACGAGTTCAGAATTTTACTGTTTGACGTGATGTGAGTGGTTGCCCCTGAATCTGGGTACCACATGGTTACTGCATTTGCGAAGGGTGAACTTGTGTTACCGACGCCGATCGGAGTTAACTTTCTATTGTGCATCGGAGGAAATCTTGCGAAATTTACCATGTTGTAACAATTCAGTGAGTCGTATCCTTTCTAGGAACAAATTTGACACGGCTGTGACTTGATGTTGGTATTCCTCTTGTCGGATCTCTTCGTCGTTCTACTAATCGCATTAGCTTCGATATTATTTATTTGTTCTTCCTGCATATCGTGATCAATCAGGAGTTGTTGAAGTTGGGTGAATGTCATCGAATGATCGAAACGGGTTGTAATAGATATTACAAAAGGTTTGAACTCGGGTCTTAGTCCTCCCAGTGCTATCAATATGATCTGAGACTCGCATAGCTTTTCTCCGGCCGACGCGAGCTTATCTTTTGCTATCGAAATGTGTTTGATGTATTGTGCCATTGTCATTAACCCCTTTTTGACTGTTTGTAACTGCATACGCAAGTGGAACATTCGAGTTTCCGAATCTGAGGAGTGCAATTGTTTTTAATTTCAGTTTGAGGTTTCCTAAAAATCTACCGTTTATTTATACTTCAAAGGTGATCCAAAAAAATCCAAAATTGGTTAAAGTCACAGACTCACCATTGATTTTTAAGACATTCTCTCTCTGCCACACCATTTTCTATAAAAAAAAATTGAATGAAAAAAACAATGATATCTCACATCTAAGCGATCAAATCAAAACAATTTAAAAATAAAATTAAAAATCCAATGATATCTCATATTTCAATATATTTTAATTTGAAATGTTCTCATTTAAATTAATTTAAATGTTCCTATTTATTTGAGTTGAAATACTCTTATTTAATATAATTTAAAAGTTCTTATTTATTTGATTTCAAATTTTAACAAAAAAAATTTAACAATTAAATTAACAATTAAATTTGAAAAGACTATTATAAACTTATAAATTATCAATTAACTTTAATTAGGAAATTAATTCAAATTTAAAAATAAAAAAAATCAGAAATATTACGGAATAAATTTAAGATTGATTCATTAATCAAAATTTATATATTTGTGCAGACGACGTCAATAGCTTTCCAACGACGTGTGTCAGCAGTGACGTATCCAGGATTCCCCAGCAGGGGGGCAAGATTCGTCGAAGGCGAAATTTTTTTTTTGTGCTAATTAAAAAACCTATACAAATTTTGGCATGACCTATTCATATAATTGAATATAAGAACCTATAAAAAATCAATACATTCATATTCCATAATTAATATTCAATACATTAATTAATATTCAAATTAAAAATAAATACATTAATTTAATTAACAATAAAAATTTCAAATGCATTTTACATTACTTCAATGTCCTACGACGAGGACACATATCATTAAATATTTTTAAAATAACTTCTTTGTCTATAGTTTTAAAAATATCTTTCTCGATATATGTTACTAAACAATCATTCAATAAACTATCACCAAGACGATTTCTGAGACAAGTTTTAACGATATGCATTGCTGAAAAACTACGTTCAACTGATGCAGTTGCAACTGGCAATATCAACGCTAATTTGATTAGTAAATAAACCAAAGGATAAACAATATCCATCTTAAACTCTACCAATTTCTGTGCTAGACCACCAATACCCACGACATCAATCTCATTGATATTATACATTGACATCTTCTTTTTTAATGCTGGATCAGAAGGAAGATCATCGGAAGCTAATGGTTTAGGAATAATAGATAATCGTTTTCTTTTACTTGTTTCTGAAATATCTTCTTGTGGTTGTGGAAAAGGAAGTTGTCTTTTTAAAATATTTTTCCATCCGTAAGATTGTAATTTAAGAAATAAGATTCACCTTAAATCTAAGAATACAATCCTACATTCTTAAATCGAACTATAAAATTATATAAGAAATAATGCATAAAATTATAAATCTATCAATTCTAAAAATGAAAAAGTAATAGAACCTTGTTACCTTGTTATTGAAGATCTTTTTAAGCTTCCGACAAATGAAATGACAAATACCTAATTAACACGCAAGCGGAAAGCGTAGTCACTAGTCAACCTAAAAAAATTCAGAAGCATCTGTATAAAAAAAAAAGACATTAACTTAGGGTATGTAGCCCAATGTGTGCAACCATTGAGGAAATAGAAGCAGAGAAAGGTACTAATTTCAGAAACATTCTATTAGTCAATGCGTGTAGTTGTTTTTAGTAAAAAAAAATTCTTTTCAGAAAGAAAGGATGGAAAAGGCAATAGAATCAATGCGTACTAATTTCAATGCTGTGAGAACAGGGAGAGCAAATCCCTCTATGCTTGATCGGATTGAGGTATTAAAACTGCTTGGATTTCAAAGTTGACTTGCATGTAGATGTGTCTGAATTCTGATGTGGTTTATTTGTTAACGTGAGAATTCCACATTGTGAATTTAGACGTCATTTAGTAGCGAGGTGTTTAGGTTTCACCTCTTCTTAATAAGGACGGAACTTTTCTATATTTTTATTTCTGTTCAACTGCAATTAAATTTGAGTGATTGCTAAAAATTGCAGGCAAGGAGAAGATCTCATTACAGCAAGTCCTGACCATCACCATTCACCATCAGTCCATCACTCATCAAACCCAAATAATATGTAGAAACTAGAAACAACAAACAAGATCAACAAGAACAACAAATAAATACCAGAGAAATGAGAGAATCCAACAAGTAGCAACGGAGGGAGAAATGGAGAAGATATTCCCGGAGTCCGGCTTCCTGAGTTCCTGAGATGATCGTGATTCGTGAGGTGGATGGGTCATGGGAGGAGGAGAGATTGGGGGAAAGAAATTTATATAGTATATAAATATTGTGAAATTTATATATTAACCCTTAAAAATATTAATATATTGTGAAAATTATACTTAACCCCCTATAAAAAAATTTAATTACATATAGGTCCTCGAAAATTTTCCAAATTTTAGGGAGAGCAATTGCCCTCCCTTGCCCCCCTGGATACGCCACTGGCGATCAGGTGATGATGGTTGGATGCGACTTTGTTTAGACTCAACCTCATTTAATATTTTCTCTTTTAATCTATACGTACATATGAATTTATATATAAAATCATATATTTAACTGTGGATATAACTACTATCTGTTTTCATCCGATTATAAGTCTGATAGTAAAATTGAAAACGTCTAAACCTCGTAAAAATTTAGGTTTAGTGAATATGTTAAAAGATTGAGTAAGAAATAGTTCTAGAGTGGAGCAAAGTAGAGGTATTTAAAAGAGTGAACGTGTCTTATTAAGTACAAGAAGAATAACTTACAATTTTTCATTATCGAATTGACGTATGGACCGTCACTAAAACATATTTATTGAAGACCAAAGATGAATCAATATAAGATTTTCCCACAATGCAAAATCATAATTCTTCTTTTCATCCGAAACAATGGTTATTGTTTTAAGAACTTCACCTTGAATCCTAGTAATGACATCTCCTTCACCTTGAAACGAAAATAAATTCGCCAGCTTCTTTTACCAACTCTCGTTATTTGGCACCAAAGTTGAATTTTTTTAACTTTGGTTGAGGAAATGGTGTTGCTCTTGAGATAACTTGTGAGAATGCTGGACAGAAACGTTTTTTGAGCGATAACTAATTGGACAAAAAAACATACAAAACAACAAAAAAACATGTTTGTTTTACTTTCATGTGTCAGTTTTTTAATTTTATAAATACATGTCTGTATATGTTGGTTTCTGAATTTTATATTTTTGGATTTAATCTATCTGACATGATATATAATATATAATAAAATCTCATTCTAGTGTCTAAACTCATTTTTGGATTTTCGGTATCTGTCCGATTAGACTCAAGAATCAAAATAATTAAGGACAGTAATTTTACTATTTGTTTCCATATCTGCTTAAATATCGTAAAACTTACACTCCACCGGATTATCTTGATAAGTTATTGTTCATAAAAATATTTTAAAATTTTAGAATTAACTAAATAATAAATAGGATTTTTCTTGTCTAAAAATTAAATATTACAATCTTCAAAATATAAAAAATTTAGAATTAACTAAATCGTAAATAAGATTTTTCTTTTTTAAAAAATAAATATTACAAAATAAGTTGTTTTATATATTAAAAAATTAAGGTCTACAGAAGTTCAACAAAAATAAACAATTAATTTAAATATAGTCCTATTTATTTTGTATTTACTCTCTATCTAAAGAGATGGATTTGCCTGACAGTTAATCAATTTTAACTTCCTTCTTCTACCCTGTTGTGGATTAGCAACTGAAAAGCATCCCATTAGTGCAATGCCGTCTCTTCCGTGTTTCTCTTATGTGATTTTTTGAATTTGTTTTCCTTGAAACTGATTTCCGTCGATCTGATGCATTCCCTTATTATCCTTTCCTACGAGGTTGAGTTTCCTCTGTGGTAACGTTGGTTTCGCTTCTTCCATATGTGGAACAGTATGAAACCAAACATTGTCCAATGCAATCCCCAACACTTTGATCCAGGAGTGATTTTCTCAATTTCATAAGCCATGATTTCGAAATCCCCAATGTCTTGTGTATTCACCAATCCACTCGCTGCATCAAAGCCCTCTTTTAGTATCCATCTCGCGAACCTGCATTTGAAAAAAACATGGAATATTGTCTCAGGTTCTTCACCCACTACAAAAAAAAGTAGGCAGTTCGGACGAAGCAAAGTTAACGGAATTTCCGTTACAAATACTTATTATCAAAGTTAACGGAATTTGTAACGGAATTTCCGTTAACTTTGCTATTTCCGTTACAAATACTAGGACTTATATATTGTAACGGATTTTTGAACTATTTTTAACGGATATTCCGTTACAAATAGCAATTATTTAATAATTTTCATAATTAGGGTTAGGGAAAATGTAAATAATTAGGGTTAGGGTTAGAGTAAATGTAAATAATTAGGGTTAGGATTAATAGAAATTAATAAAAAATAACAAAAATTAGTAAAAATAAGTATATATACATATTTAGATAGTGTTAGGGTTAGAAGTTAGGGTTAAAAGTAAGAGTTAGAAGTTAGAAGTTAGGGTTAGAAGAAGTTAGATTATAGTTTTTTAGATATTATAAATTATAAAAAATTTAAAGTTGGATTATAATTAGATAATTATAAAAATTTAAATTATAAAAATTATAAATTGAAGTTATTTTAGATATTTTAATTTTTAAAGTTAAAAAATAAATTTAAATTAAAGAATGTATTTTAATTTTTAAAGTTAAAATTTCAATTATAAAAGTTGTTTTAAATTATAAATCCTAAAAAGTAAAAAATCAATTTAATAAATTAAATATTTTAAAACTTATAAAATAAGTTTATTTTACATTAAAAAAAAAAGTTATAAATTAAAGTTATTTTAAATTATAAATCCTAAAAAATAAAAAATTAACAACTAGTGATTTTTTTTAAAATTATTAAAAATTAATTACAACTAGTGATTTTAATAAATTGTAATATTAACTTTTAAATTTTAAACTAAGTTAAATTGTAATATCCCCAAAAGTATAAACTAAGTTAAGTCATTTTAAATCATTTTAAATCATTTTAAAGTTATTTCCCAAAAGATTTTAAATGTTATTTTATAGTTATTTCCTAAAAGATATCCCAAAAGTATAAATTTAGTTAAATTAAGTCATTTTATAGTTATTTCCATAAATCAAACCCCCAAAACCCCAAATCGACTTTCCCCAAATCAAACACCCAAAACCCCAAATCGATTTCCCCAAATCAAACACCCAAAACCCCAAATCGATTTCCCCAAATCGTTCACTCCTGTCCGACGAACGAAGAACTTCTTGTTCACTCCCCAAATCCGCCGAACGAACAACTTCTTGTTCACTCCCCAAATCGACGATCACTCCATTCTTCCGACGAATAACTTCTTGTTCACTCCTTTCCGCCGTCAAGCATCTTCTAGGTAAGTTCATCACCTCTAGTCCATTCCATTCTAGTATTTCTGAATTATTTTTATCAATATTTGAAACAGTCATTGAATCATTTGATTGATTTTGTTCATGACCTACAAAACCTGCATTATTTTCAGAATTTTGAGTTTTGCTTTGTATATTTCTATGCATGTTATTAATCTTGCCTGCTAGCTATTGTCGAATTTCCGTTACAAATACCTAAAAATTTTGTAACGGATTTTTCTTTCCGTTAACTTTAACTTCAGAGTATTTGTAACGGATTTTTGTAACGGATTTTGGTATTTTTAACGGAAATTTTGTCTCGGACCAAAGTTAACGGAATTTCCGTTAAAAATAGTATTTGTAACGGAAATTCCGTTAACTTTGCTCGTCCTAACTGCCTACTTTTTTTTGTAGTGACCACATAATACACATTCTTCTGCCACATTCATTACTCTACGTCTCAGTCTATCCCTTGTTGCTATACTGCCCCTCCGTATTCTTCACATGTTCAAGGAGATTTTGTGTACACCTGATGACCATATACCAATCGCTAGATCATTCTTCGGGTTTGTCTCCATTAGCGTATCCACTGCATTTGCTCATGATGGCTGACTACCATTCTCCTTCCACTGAATTTTTTGGTTTGATGTACAATCAACATATTTGTTTATGTTTTCACGTTGTCGCAAGACCTCCTTCCACGTGGCCGGATCATTATAACATCTCGAGATATTATTCAAGGCTTCTCCTTTGATCGATGTACCTTTTGTTCATCCAATCCCTCCATATGCCCTCGTTCGTCCAATGTTGCGGCCACTTGAGTGGTTTGCAAATCCTTTACCCCCATGCCACCTTCGGATCGAGGTTTAATCATCATTGACCAAACGACTTTCTTTTGTGTCCCCCATACGAACTTGTAGGCTAAGGACTTTATTGTTTGGATTGTAACCTGCGGAACTGTACTAGTTTGCATCAAATATTCAAATTTTCCTTGGAAGACCCAATTTACTAATTGTATTTTTCCCATGTACGATAGTTTCTTTTTGCTCCATCTTGTTAGAATGTCATTTAGATCCGCTATCAAAGGATCACAATTCCTGTTTGAGATCACACATATTAAAAATTAGTAAATAAATTGTCACATATTTTCAAAAAATAAAGATGATATTTTCCAAATGAGAATTCCAAAAGTCCAAATAAGAGACTGAGATTTGAAAAGGAAAAAGAGAAATTGAATAAAAACTTTTAAACTTTTATTAATTTAATATTGAATGAGTTACTTCTTTGTATTCTACTCTTTTAATTTCAACTGTTTATTTGATCGAGTCTCATTTTTCTATTTGAGATCCTCTAAAAATCTACCGTTTATTTGTATTCAACGGTGATTCAACAAATCCGAAAATTGTTAAAGTCACCCGATCATTTTAAAGACTTTTATAAAATTCACCATTGATTTTTAGGAAATTTAGTATTTTTAAATGCTAGACATTTGCTTAGGGATGTAAATGGGTCGGGGCGTGAGGTTAATTTTAGTCTCATTAAATGTTTTGGACCCAGAGGTCCGGGTCCAGATCTGGACATTTAGAAGTCCAGGTTTGGGTTCAGATTAGCCAAACTCGGTCGGACTCACCCGACCCAAAAATTATAATATATATTTTATAATATTTTAGTAATTTAGTATAGTTTAAGGTTTTAATTATAAAAATACTTATGATATTTTTTTAACCTATATAATCTTTAACATTAGAATTTAAATATAAAAATACCAAAGATCTTTAGAGTTTCAAGTTTCAACTTATATAAACTTTAATCTTAGACTAATTGACTCTTAACTAATTAAAAATTTAAAGACTTAGTCTATTATATAATATTTTCAACTTAATTTTTATTTTTTTATTTTACTGTTTTAAGATTTTACTAATTTTTTTATTAAATATTTTTGTATAATTATTAATTGTAGGTAAAAAAAAATTACTTTGTTAATATTTTTTTATAATTACTAGTTAGATACATCAAATATTCACCTAGTCAGGGTTTAATATATGGCAAAAGACAAAATATGACCCTACAAGGATATTGTGATGCTGATTGGCGGGGGCATCTTGTCAAATAAATAGAAAATCATTAACAGGTTTTTGTATAATGTTGGGATATTCAATATTGATCTCATGGGAAACTAAGAAACAAAGCCACAGTAACAAGGTCTTCTTGTGAAGCTAAATACAGAGCAATAGCTCAAACCACATGTGAAATCACAAGGATTCATCAACTAATGGATGAATTAAAAATCAAGATAAAAACATCAATTGAAATCTATTTTGACAATAAATCTGCCATTTATTTGGTAAATAATCCAATTTTTCATGAAAGAACTAAACATATAGAAATAGTCTGTCATTTCATAAGAGAAATGATAAGCCAAAAGGTAAGATATTCATAAAACAAATTGGAACAAAATTCCAATTAGTTGATTTTCTAACTAAGGCTCAAGCTGATAGAGAAATCACAAATTCTCACTCCAAGCTAGAATACTCAATATCTATTCCAAGACTTGAGAGGGAAGTAAAGGAATTAGCAAGAGAATTCGGAATTAAGGAAATTATTGACTGGTTATGGACCTAAGACAGATTTGCAAATGATCTGTAAACCATTTGTCAATACTTGTAATATTGACCTAAAGCTAATGATCAATACTTGTAATATTAGTTGCTAATTGTTTATAAATTGTATGTCCAAGACACATTAAAAGCAAATTAATAAAGTCAAGGGACGAATATGCAATTATTTCAATTAAAGATGATGGGCTAATTCTAAGGAGGCAGCCATCGGATTAGTAGCAGTTAGTTATAGTATAGTTAGTAAATTTGTAATAGCTTTGATTATATATAAACAATCATGTAATTACTTTTAAATCAATGAAAACTAAACACTTGCTAATTACAATCGCACTAACGGTCATAACAACCGTTGCTACAGTAATTAGATCTAGTTCTTCCCTCTTTCTTGTCCGACCTCTGCATTACGCTTGCACCGGCCAAGTTGTGCTCCAATATGCTCGCCATCATCGTCGGAGCTCAGTCTACGTCTCATAACATGGTATCAGAGAGAACGATGTGAATCTAGACCCAAATTCTGTAATTGCAGATTCTGAAAGTCTTGAGGAGTCGCAAAGTTTTTCAAGAAATACCTACAAACAGTATACAACAACTTCTAGTTCTGAAAAAAATAGTAGATTTTTTCCAGCTTCAAGAAGGAAAGGAAAGAAGTATGTGAATAAAAAGCAAAGAGTCCACACTGAAAAGAGAGAATTTTCAAGGAAATCACCCTATTTCCTCACTGCTGGAGATTATCCAGGCGCACAGATGGTTACTGATAAGCTTAAAAGGGAAGCCAATTATGTCGCTTGGGCCAATGCTATGAAGCTCTCTCTAGTGTAAGGAAAAAGACTGATTTTATTAATGGAAAAATAAATAAATAAACAGTAGATGAAACAGAGAATGAATTTGAGGATTGGGAGATGGTGAATGGGCTAATCTTTTCATTGATTATAAATGGAGTAAGTTTTCAAATAGCTTCCATTCTAATTCATACAGAGACGGCATATGAAGCTTGGGCAGAGCTTCAAGAAAGGTATAAACAAAAAAAATGTCCCCAAAACTAGCTAATGCCAATTGAGCTATGAAATTAATACTTTAAATTAAGCTAATGATTCTGTTTCTATTTATTTGGATAAATTCAAATACTTGTGATAAATTCAAATCTATATTAAAATATAATATATAACATTCCCAAACTATTCTTATCATTACCCTCTTTTTTTTTCTACAACAACTAACCGTTACCGTTGTGACTCAAGTATATAATAACTCGAGTCACAATGCAAAGATAAGATTTTTAAGATATACTACGATTCAAGGTCCAAAACCAAATATATCAATTGCTACCATCGTCCCTTCCAACTACAAAGGTGTCTTTACGGTCATCGTAATCTTCTTCCATCTTCAACGCGTCATCCGAGACCTGTCATCAACACTTCTGGTTGCACATCTTCCGGTGACGCTAACGACCAACACCGTTGTTAATCACATTCGCACCGGAACAGTGAAGCTCTCCACTTTCGCACTATCACTCGCTTCACTAAATCCGGTCACCTCTTTCTATTTTATATTTATATTTAATCATTATAATATTCTAGTTAACATACGTTACACTAGTTTTTATTTACTAGTATTAAATTTCAACATGGTATCAGAGTGGATCCCGATTCCGAAAATACCCATCGAAAAAGTAACTACCCGATAACATTATACCATCGCAAACCACTGCTCAAATGTCACTGCAGCAATAGACCTGACTTCACGTCATAGGCGTGCTACTGAGCACACTACAAGACAAGCTAGCTGTCTTACGCTCAGAAAATGAAATTTTTTTCAAAACTTGTTACGCACGTCAACATCACCACATCCAAAAGACCATCATCATCTTCTCTTCTTCTCCAAACCTCCGTTCGCTACACACCACCGATCACACAAGCATGATGATGGGAACCGAGAAGGAGGAAGGAAAGGGAACTGATAACCCTTATTATATCGCCGGAAGCGACAATCTCAATGCCCAGATGACGGACATGAAGATGATGGGACGAAATTATAAAATATGGGCAATACATATGCGTCGGGCTTTGTCGATCAAAAACAAACTTGGTTTTATCACCGGCATCATCCGAGAACCAGTGGAGGACCATGAAAAGTATAAC
Organism: Zostera marina; assembly: GCA_001185155.1. Taxonomy (NCBI): domain Eukaryota; kingdom Viridiplantae; phylum Streptophyta; class Magnoliopsida; order Alismatales; family Zosteraceae; genus Zostera; species Zostera marina. The sequence continues at coordinate 89,846 of LFYR01000964.1, read as the reverse complement.
TCATGGCATCGTTGCAATGACATAGTTATTGCATGGATATTCAAGAGTTTGGACCCCTCGCTAACCCCGAACTATCTCCACACCACGAACGCGTCCGAGCTAGCTATGGAAGCAACTACAAGTAAATCATGCCACCGACAACGGGTTGGCTAAATATCAGTTCTTCCGTGCCTTGGCAACTTGCGTTCAGGGAGAAGAATCTGTTGTCTCATTCTATACGAGACTAAATGCCATTTGGGGAGATATCAAAGATAACACTTCCGGTCTTCCGTGTGTTTGTTGCACATGTACTAAAAATTCCAACGATGAAAAAGTGATGTTTTTTTGGGGAGGCTTGAATGACGTCTATACGAACGTTAGGAGTAACATCTTGATGATGAGTCTGGTGCCGGAAATCGACAAGGTATACCAGCCAGTTAGTCGTACAGGATGAACAACAACGAAACATCAACCATGCAACTGCTGCCACCAACACGAAGGCTACTGCCCTCATTGCTCATCGGAAATTCATCTCAAAACAACCGAAGGGAACAGGAGGATCCCATAAGGCAAAAACCGACGAATGATGCACTAGTTGCAAGCATGGCCTATCCAGGATTCCCTTGGCGGGGCAAGATTCGTCGAAGGTGAAAAAAAATTTTTGTACTAATTAAAAAACCTATACAAATTTTGGCATGACCTATTCATATAATTGATTATAAAAACCTATAAAAAATCAATACATTCATTCCATAATTAATATTCAATACATTAATTAATATTCAAATTAAAAATAAATACATTCATTTAATTAACAATAAAAATTTCAAATACATTTTACATTATTTCAATGTCCTACGACGAAGACACATATCATTAAATATTTTTAAAATAACTTCGTTGTCGATAGTTTTAAAAATATCTTTCTCGATATATGTTACTAAACAATCATTCATTAAACTATCACCAAGGCGATTTCTGAGACGAGTTTTAATGTAGGAATCACATTAAAGAAATAAATAAAATGGTTTCTCTTTAATTAATTAAAGAAAAAAATAAAATTCACATGGATATTTAATCATTTTAGGTCCCTGTTTTAAAAAATCACATGGAATGGTGAAAATTCATATTTTTTCAGGTTGATGATAGTTCAATTCAATTTTTTGCAAATGGTTCATTTTCCTGTTTTAAAATGTTACATTTTTTTCCGGATCAAGTTAGGTTAAACGCAAACGGATCAAGAATTTAAGATAGACGGACATACCTAGAGCCTAAAGGCTAGAGAGTAGCGGAGACTGAATTCTGGAGAGTGGAGATGAACTGAAGGCAGTGAAATCCGATGGTGGTGGTGTCCTGTGGGCTGTAGCACAATAACTGAATCTCGATGGACGGTGGTCGAAACGTGAGAGCTTGACCGGTTGACCCTGAGATGATCGTGAGGTGGATGGGAGGAGGAGAGATTGGGGGAAACAAGATTGAAAGAAATGAGATGGGGGGAAACAAGATTGGAGGATGGGGGGAAAATGAGATTGGGGAAAGAATATTGGGGAGATTTTGGGAGAAATTGTGGGTTTTGGGGATATTGGGGGATATTGGGGAAATATCGTGGGTTTGGAGGAGAGGTTTAGGGATGTAGAAATTTGGGGGAGAGGTTTAAAGATTTAGAAAATTTGGAGAGAGGTTTAGGGATTTAGAAGATTTAGGGGAGAAATTTAGAGATATTTAAGTTTTAGGGATTTATATGTAATTAAACTTAAAATTACATTGTAAAATTTATATAGTATATAAATATTGTGAAATTTATATATTAACCCTTAAAAAATATTAATATATTGTGAAAATTACACTTAACCTCCTATAAAAAATTTAATTACATATAGGTCCTCGAATATTTTCCAAATTTTAGATTGGTTGCAGGAAGCCCGGTCATATGTATGATACGTGCTTCTTCGTCCATGGATTTTCGGAAGGACACCCACTACACGGTAGGAAATTTGTTCGGCGAGATCGCGATTCTGCTAAGAAACCAGAACAAGCTTCGAACTACCATGTGTCGGCAAGTGAGGACAGCGGAAGTATGGAGTTGGTGGTCAGGTGCGAACCAAAGTCGATGCCGGATCAAAGCATCACTTTCACTGGACCTCAATTCCACGCACTTCTAAATCAATTAAACCTTCATGGCAATAACCAATCGGACTCTGAAAGTAGCCAGTCCATAAAATCCTTTGATGACAACTACAACAATGGAACACGCAACTCACAGAGCGGGTCTACACCATCCAGATACAACCCACAATCTCAAATGGCCAGAACACGATTCACAGATGAGACAGGTAACACAATACATAACTTCCATTTTATTTTTCAACATGCTTGTTTTAAAACCCATGATCATAGACATCGGGGCAACCGATCGATCATATGTGTATGCCTCAAACATCACTATCAAATCTACAAAAACTTCACAAACCAAGATCACACCACACTTATAGACACAATGGGATGCTTTAAAATATATAAGGATATCATGCTACACAACGTTTTGCATGTTAAGAGTTTAACGTGAAGTTAGCCAACTCACCAACAACTCAAAATTTACAGGTTACTTTCTATCCTAATTCCTTTTGTATACAGGACCAACAAGGGATATCGATTGGCACGGGTAAACGCATAAACGGGCTCTATATTCTTTGCTTAACGGATTTTGCGACTGACAACCGAGGAGATCATTGAAGCAAAGCCTACTCAGCCCAAGTACTTCAAGATGTTTGGTGCCAACGCTTGGGGCACCCTTGTGCCTCGAGACTACCTCTTTTTCATTCCATAGACAATGCCATTCCATCCAAACATGATGTTTTTTGTAATATTTGTCTGCTCTCTAAACACAAGAGAACTCCTTTTGAGGAGAGTAGCTCCCATGCTTAAGAACCATTTAATTTGCTTCACTTAGATTTATGGGGGAAATATCGAACCCCATCCCACCAAGGTCACGTATTCTTTCTCACCATTGTCGAGGACAACACGAGACTCACTTGGGTCTTCCTCCTCCACAACAAAGGAGAAGTATCACATATTTTCGCACAATTTCTGGTAGATAGCAAAAACCAATATAATTTAACCCCGGAAATCATCCAAAGCGATAATGGAACGGAGTTTGCCCTCCACGGAATTTCGCAAAACAGTAAACAAATATGGTATATATCACTAACTATCGTGCCCATATACCCCCCAACAAAATGGGAGGGTAGAGCGCAAACACCAACATATTATCCAAGTGGCAAGGTCGTTAAAAATTCAGGCCGAAATACCAGATAAATATTGGGGAGAAAGCGTACTCACCGCAGTATACTTAATCAATCGCACCCCCAACACCTCTACTAAACAATGAAACACCATTTTTAGATTTTTTAAAACCAACTCCAAATTAGAACATTTACGAATTTTTGGTTATCGTGCTTTTGCGAAGATCAACCAACAAACGTCAAAGTTCGAACCCCGATCAATACCTGGGATTTTTTTGGGTTACTCCTACTTTAGCAAGGGATACAAAGTACTCAACCTAACCACGGGACGTATACACATAAGTCGTGATATCAAATTCAATGAGAACACATTCCCTTTCGTACGAAAACAAGAAATAGAAGATCATCTTGAATTTACACCACCTTATCATTTCACCGATGATCTAGACCTCGACCCTTCCGCTGAACCCAACATTACAACCACCGTGTTTAACACTCCAATCACCGAACCTAACATTTCCACCACCGATCCAGAGGCCCAACAAGGCCCATTCGAACAAGAAGAAACGGTAGAAGCCCAATAAATACCGAATTGTGAGCAAACTACAAGGATGTCAAAAAGGACTTTAAAACTCCCAGAAAAACTCAAAGACTACGAGACATACGTCCCTCAAACTACGAAATATCGTATGGATAATTTAGTAAATTACACAAAATTTTCCAAGACTCATAGACAATTCTTGGCCGAACTCATTAGTACCACAGATCCAACTTCCTTCAAGCAAGCGGCCAAGAAAGAAATTTGGATATGTGCCATGAGTAAAGAACTTAAGGCCTTACAAGATAATAGGACTTGGACAATTACGACACTACCCCTGGGAAAGAAACTCATAGGTTGTAAATGGATATACAAAACCAAACGCAACCCCGATGGTTCCGTAAACAAATATAAAGCACGACTTGTTGCGAAAGGATACACCCAATTAGAAGGCATTGATTACAATGAAACCTTCGCTCCTGTATCAAAAATGGTCACCCTTCGTACCATACTGTCGATCGCCACAACAAGAAGATGGCATCTAAACCAGATGGACGTACAAAACGTCTTCCTACACGGAGACCTCGATGAAGAAATATACATGACCATACCACAAGGTTATGAACATATTCAACACTCAACAAAACACCCAGTATATATGCCGACTTAATAAGTCAATATACGGTTTGAAACAAGCCGGCCTCAAGGGTTTGGTTTCACAAATTGTCTTCCACTCTACAAAAATTACAGTTCACCCAATGCAAAAGTGATTATTCACTTTTCATTCGAAAATCTCAACGATCATAATCCTCGCTTATGTTGACGATCTCCTGATAGCGGGCAATGACTTATCAGAAATAATACAAATTAAGAAAGAATTGCATGGACACTTCAACATCACCGACCTAGGTAAACTAAAATATTTTATAAGTTTGGAAATTGCTAAAACCAAAGATGGTCTATACATAGGGCAACATAAATACGCCCTAGATATCTTAGAAGCGGCAAACCTAACGGATTCCAAACCTACGCCAACACCTAGCAAGATGAACAAACATACGGATGAACACAACGACCCAGTAACAAATACCCTATTAGACACTACAAGAAATCCGACCTTGTATGGCGGGCTTTAGATGGCGGAAATCCGCCATCTAAAGTGATCCTCGGCGGAAATCCGCCATCTAAAGGCCGCCATCTTGGACACCGCCATTAAAACCCATAAACCGCCATCTAAAGACCGCCATCTATTATCCATCCCCATTTCCCACCAAAAATAGTTTAGATGGCGGAAATCCGCCATCTAAACTGAAAATTTTGGCGCGAATTGAAAAGTTTTAGATGGCGGAAATCCGCCATCTAAAATATGGCGCGGGAATAGTTTGGCGTCAATTCATTGATGGCGGTTAATTTCATTGACGGCGGATGTCCGCCGACTATCCCTGGACCTTTAGATGGCGGATTTCCGCCATCTAAAGTACAGCAGGCGGTTCCCTTAGTTTATAGATGGCGGATATCCGCCATCTATTCGTGGGAGAGGGCGATTGTGCCCAGCTTTAGATGGCGGATTTCCGCCATCTAAAACTTAGTAGGAGAGTTTAGATGGCGGAAATCCGCCATACATTGTTTTTTACAATTTTTTTTTCAAATCAGGATTCTATATTGTGCGTTCGAATCGTTGTTTGTCGAAATAAAAGCGATATTTGAGGAAACGTTTTGAAATAGAAATGGAAATCGATGTTTTTTATTAAAAAGAAATTAAATTACAGAATCGTTAAACATTCGAAGTTTTAATAAGAAAAAAAAGATTGTTTATCAACACTCGTCTGAAAGCGAGTCTTCTGAATCAGAATCAGAATCAGAATTATCTGATCCGAATGCAGACGGTATTGTTGACTTTGAAGTAGAAGCCATCTGCGTCATGTCTAGTCCAGAAGTCTTCAAAGTCTTGTTCAATTTCTTCATATAGGATTTCATAGCATTGAACTTTTTCTTGTATTTCGAGACGTCTTTTTGACTCTCGTTACACTTGTTCTGAAAATGAAAACAACAATGAGTTCGGT
>LFYR01000964.1:28618-83085 GCA_001185155.1 Zostera marina | reverse complement strand
TCAATTTAATAATTACTAATTATTTAAAAAAATAATAATTTCATACAAATTAATCATTATTATTTCAATTTAATAATGAATTAAATAATTTCTAATTAAAATGATCATATATTATTTCATGCAAATATTTCATTTCTAAAATATTAATATTTAATAATTGTCAATCAATTAATAAAATACTAATTATTTTTATTTCATTTGATAATTAAAATGATAATTTAATAATTTATTTTAACAACAAATTAAATAAATTGATAATAAATTTATTAAATAAAATTATTTAATTTTTACCGCAAATTAGATTTTCTTCAATCCAAAACTTACTTCAATCTTGATTTTAAAAAACCTATAAAAAATCAAAAACACATTAAATATTTTATTTAAAATTTAAATTATTTAAAAACATAAAATAATTACAACATATTTTTTTCATGCAAATAATTAATTAAGATATAGATTCATGTAAATTTTAATTAAATTGATATTTAATTACAATTATTTATATAATTTAAAAAATTAGTTGATTAAATAAAAATTTTAATTATTTTCTGTTTGAAAAAAATACAATAACTAATTATTTCAAAACATTATATTAATTAATTAACTATTACAAAATTAAGTTATAAACAGTAATTAAAAAATATTATTCATTATTTATAAACAGTAAATAAAATAATTATATAATTAATTATTTTAAACAATAAATAAAATTAATCAATTAAAACTTCTTTTAAATTATTTTAAAATAGTAAATAAAATAATTTTTTAATAATTTATTCATTATTTTAAAATCAGTATATTCAATACAAAATATAAAATTATTTAAAGTATTGATAATTACAAAATTATTTATATTATTAATCAAATAATATTTTTTTTCGTTCTTTGCGCTAATCATTAATATTTAGTTAAATTAATCAATAATCAATAAATTAAATTAAATTCTATATTTAATTATTTATTTATATTATTTATTTATTTATTTTATTTATAAACTTTAAATTAAATATAAAACAGTAAAATTAATAAAACCCTTCTCACCAAGAACGGCGACGGGATCAAATCAGGACGGAGGTGGTGGCTAGCGGAGACGACCTTCGAAGCGGACAATTTCATTATGATAATCAAATAACATATTGCAAAATTAAACCGTATAAATAAAATTATACCCAAACAAACATATAATTCTTATCAAAACAATAACATAATAAACAAACCATCAACAAACCATCAAAAACCCAACAAACTATAACTTACTATAAAAACATCAAACTAATTACTTATTCAAACAACAAACGATAACTTACTATAAAAACATCAAAAACACGATAACTAAACACTTATTCAAAAACCCAACACTTATCAAAAACAATCAACACGATAACTAAACAAATTTCTTTCCTAAAAGAATACATTCAACAGCAAACAATACTAAACAATACTAAATCCACATATACATACATTCATTCAAACATCTAAACATTCAAACTGAATATGTCAAATTACAAATAAATACTAATCGTTTGTTAAAAAAAGCGAAGCATCCTTAAACTCTGTTTAATAAAGCATCATAATCATGAAATTTAATGAAGATAAAGCAATTCATTTGTATTTAAATCTGGAAATTGGGAACATAAAAAATAGATGGAATGATAATAGGAGAAATAAAATTCTGGAAATTGAATGAAGAATAGAACCTGCTGGAATATTATTTCATTCAAACAAAAAATCAAAAAATCAATCAAAATAAAATAAAATCAATCAAATCAAAACCATTACATTAAAATATATCATAAAAACAATCAACTAAAAGATAGATGATATACAAATATCTAACATCCATATATAGATTACAACATCAATTTTCATATAATTTCTATCATTTATAAAACACTTCATCAACATCATTTCTATCATTACATTCCAAACATCTAAACATTTCTATCATTTTTATCTAACAAATTTATAAAACATTAACATTATCATCTAAACATCTAAACATCCAAAAACTAACAAAAACAAATTCATAAAATACAAATATCAATTAACATCAAAAAATGGAAGAAATCATACCTTCACACCACGGAAACGAAGACCGGCGGGAGGGGATGACGACGGCGAGGGGACGACGACGACGGCAGGTGATCGACGACGACGAAGGCAGTTGGCACACGGCAGACGGCAGCGGCGGCGAGAGGAGAGAACGATTCGCGATTTCAAGACAGACAGTGCGTCTGTCGATTTGGGGGTTTTAATAAACCCCAAAACTTACATGGCGGATTTCCGCCATGTAAGTACAGTTAAGTGCCGCCATGTAAGGTGGAAAAGTCCGCCGAATCGAAATTTGGGCGGGCTTTTTCCGCCCGAGTCCCCGAAGACTTAAGATGGCTCTTAAGTCAATTTAATCGGGTAATCGGGCTGGAAATTGGGGGAGATTCGAAATTTTGGGCGGGATAGTTTAGATGGCGGATTTCCGCCATCTAAACACCGCCATCGAAAAAAATTCCGAACCGCCGTCGAGCCAAAACGTTTCCTCGGCGGACTGAAAGAATAGATGGCGGACATCCGCCATCTAAACTATTGAAGTTTAGATGGCGGAAATCCGCCATCTAAAGGCCGCCATACAAGGTCCTTTTTTTTGTAGTGAGAAGATCCACAACAGTATCGAAGCATCGTGGGAAAACTAGTATACTTAAGGGTCACCTGACCGGACATCACATACGTCGTCAATGCATTAAGTCAAAAGATGGCAAAACCCACAATCAAAGATATGCAATCAGTTCAACGAACACTGAGATACATTAAAGGGTCACCTGGTACGGGTCTACACTTTTCACAGTCCTCAAGCGAGGAACTAGCAGGATACTCTGACTCCGATTGGGCGGCATGCGCTTTAACGCGAAGATCAATCACCGGCTACTGTGTTTACCTAGGCAGCCACGTCATCAGTTGGCAAACTAGAAAACAACACACCGTCTCGAAATCTTTCGCCGAAGCCGAGTACAGAGCCTTATCAACGGCGTCATGTGAATTAACTTGGCTAGATGGACTTCTATCTAAAATACACAACCACAAAATCGACCAACCAAGACGAGTTCCAAATCTATACACAGATAGCACCTCAGCCGCATCTATCGCAAGAAACCCAGTAGCCCACCAACGAACCAAGCACATCGAAATAGATGTGCACTTCGTACGCGACAAGGTGCTTTCAAGAAAATTAAATCTACTATATGTACCTACGAAAAAAAACCCGGCTGACATGTACACAAAACCACTGTCTGCCCCAATTTTCAACTACTTAATTCCAAAATTACATCTACTAGATACACTCAAACCTGAATGAAACTTCACAATTTTTTTTCTCTTCCAAAATTCAGCATTATACGCTTATTTTGAGGGGGATATTAAAATATAATATATTAACATTCTCAAACTACCCTTATCATTACCATCTTTTTCTTTCTACAACAACTAATCGTTGTATTATTACCGTTGAGCTTACCTAAGACTGAGCATATCTGAAAATTCTTGTATTTTTATATTCGTATATATTCTAATATTATTTCTTACAAATGTTATTTGCCAAAAAAAAATCTTCCAAATGCCCAAATTTCTCATAGTTGTGACTCACCATCAGGTGGTGATCGTTGGATGCGACTTTATTTAGACTTAACCTCATTTGATATTCTCTCTATTAATTTATACATATGAATTTATAAATAATAATATTATAAATAAAATCAGATATTTAACTGTGGATATCATATCACTATTATCTGTTTCCGTCCGATTATAAGTCGGATAGTAAAATTGAAGACGTCTAAACGTCGTAAAAATTTAGGTTTAGTGGATATGTTACAAGATTGAGTAAGAAATAGATCTAGAGTAAACGTGTCTTATTAAGTACAAGAAGTATAAATTACAATTTTTCATTATTGAATTGACGTATGGACCGTCACTAAAACGTATTGATTGAAGATCAAAGATGAATCAATATAAGATTTTCCCACAATGCAAAATCATAATTCTTCTCTTCATCTTGTTTACTGTTTCAAGAACTTCATCTTGGAACGAAAATAAATTCGTCAGTTTCTTTTACCAACTCTCGTTATTTGGCACCAAAGTTCAAATTTTTTTAACTTTGGCTGAGGAAATGGTGTTTTTCTTCTATAGATACCTTGTGAGGATGCTGGACAGAAACGTTTTTTGAGCGACTTCTTTGTAAGTTAATCTTGAAATAATGGCCATCACGATATTCTTTGGAAGAACACTTGTGTGATCAATTTAGCTTCTTTGTTTCATTATATTGTACCAATATTTGAAAGTCGAAATCATAATCTATATTCAATCTCATTCCAGACTCACTCTGTATAAATAGGGAGAAAAATCTTAAAGCTAATTGGACAACAAAAAAACAGACAAAACAACAAAAAAACATGTCTGTTTTACTTTCATGTGTCGGTTTCTGAATTTTGTACAGTATAAACATGTTTGTCGGTTTCTGAATTTTATTTTTTGGATCTAATCTATTTGACATGATATATTATATATATATATATATAATCAGCTGCAAATGCCTTAAGGCATCCCAGCCTTCCGAATTTCGGAATGAAATTCCGTCCATTCGTGTTTCACCGGTTGCCAACCGGTGAAATTTTTTGGTGCATCACGTGGGTTGCGTCAGTTTGCAACCCACGTGTAGTTTTTTTTTTAATGTTTCTCTCACCCTCGTTTCTTCTATTCTTCCTTTTTTTTTGTCTTTTCCTGTTGTTTTTTTGTCACCATCTTATCATCATTAAATGTTTATGACATCCATCTTCTCCTACCTTTATGTCTCTATCGTCCTTGTGTTGATATTTTGTCTAACGATGCTTATACCGCAGTAATATAATGCTTTCTTTATTACCGTTAATGTTAATAATTCAAAAATATGTCAAATCGTGTTAGAATTTTATCTTCTTATCTTATTTCTTCTTTCATTTCATTCTTTACCCATCTTCCACCTTCTTCCCATCTCATTTTTCTCCCCTCAATCTAGCCTACGTTTTTTGGTTTTCTTCTTCTTTGGTTATATCTATTCATAACATCAAAGTATGTCTCAAAATTTATTAAATGTTATTGATCAATTATCATCCTTACCACAACATAACATTGAGTCTCAAAACACCATTCATTTCTCTCCTAATTCTTCCTCAATATATATCACGCCATCCTCATATCGTCTCAATCATGCCCAACCATTGAATCCACCAATAGAACGTTCCAGACCATAGTATAATGTGAGTCTAGATTTTCATTCTACCCAACCTGAAAAAACATTTGATTGTATCCCCAATGTTACCTATGGTAATGCTGAATGTTCAAAAAATAATGATTCTCCTGTAGTCTTAATGCTACTTTTGGTCCTCATCAATTTCATGAAACTCCATTAGACATTCGTCCGACTCCTATTTCTTCTAAGAATAATGATGTAACTGGACTCCCTAATGATATTAATTGTACCCACAATGCTTCTCCTAATTTTTTCATTCCCAAACAACCCACTGATGCCAATGCTTTTTCAGACAATATTAATGTAAATCATCACCCTTTGTTGTTCAACTTTTTTCTTCATATTCAGAAGTTGTTGAAAAATATTATGGTTATGCGTCGAAAGTCGGTTTTTCTGTTCGTTTGGGTTCTACGAACTCTACTACTAGTAAGGTTGATGATAAAAAGATATTACTTATGCGACGGTTGTTGTGTTCGAAAGAAAAAAAAGTAAACCTATTACATTCTGTTAAAGTAGGTAAACGTCGGAAGAATGCAGTTTCAAGGTGTGGTTGTTGTGCAAGCATTAAAATAAAGAGAGATGATATGTTTAAAAAATAGATTGTTAAAAATATTGTTCTAGAGCACACTCATCCCTTCACCACACCATCGAAAGTACGGTATCTTCCAATTAACCGTTCAATATCCTCTACCTTCATATTACTTTTCAATTCTCTTAGTGATGTCAACGTACTCGTTTCTCAGCAAACTGCTTATTTTTCCTCTCAAGTCGGTGGAATCGAGCATATGGGATGTACTCAATTAGATATATCAAATATGAGTCATGACGATCGTGTCGCTTTGAAGGACTATGATGTTGATCTATTGTTTGAGGAATTTGAAATGAAGAAGTTTGTTCAACCTGATTCCTTTTATTCCATTGTCAATGATTCGATCGGGCGATTGAAACATGTTTTTTTGGTTAATTCTATAACGATTCGACATTTTAAGTTATTCGGAGATGCAGTTACATTTGACACAGGTTATAAGACGATCGTTTATTCCTTGATATTTGGAATGTTTTGTGGAGTCAATCATCATAGGAAGACTGTCATTTTCGGTAGTGCATTCGTGAGGTACCATTTCCTTATATTAATGATCACTGTTAAATTATTAATGTTATTACTACTTAGTACTCTTGAAAATGATCACATCAGATGTTGCTCAACCTTATTGTAATGCTAGTATGACATCGTGCAATGATCAGCACCAACAAATTCTTAGTGCTTGCAACTACGCTATTAATGCTATTACTACTTGATACTCTTGAAAATGAATACAACAGATGTTGCTCAGCCTTATTGTAATGCTATTATAACATCGTGCAATGATTAAAACCAACAAATTCTTAGTGCTTGCAACTACGCTACTAATGATATTACTACTTGGTACTCTTGAAAATGAACACAACAGATGCTGCTTCGCCTTATTGTAATGCTAATATGACATCGTTCAATGATCAGACCCAACAAATTCTTAGTGCGTGCAACTACGTTACTAATACTATTACTATTTGGTACTCTTGAAAATGAACACATCAGATGTTGCTCAGCCATATTCTTATGCTATTATGACATCGTGCAATGATCAAACCCAACAATTTCTTAGTGCATGCAACTACGCTACTAATACTATTACTACCTAGTACTCTTGAAAATGAACACAACAGATGTTGCTTCGCCTTATTGTAATGCTATTATGACATCGTTCAATGATCAGACCCAACAAATTCTTAGTGCGTGCAACTACGTTACTAATTCTATTACTACTTGGTACTCTTGAAAATGAACACATCAGATGCTGCTTCGCCTTATTGTAATGCTAATATGACATCGTTCAATGATCAGACCCAACAAATTCTTAGTGCGTGCAACTACGTTACTAATGCTATTACTACTTGGTACTCTTAAAAATGAACACATCAGATGCTGCTCAGACTTATACTAATGCTATTATGACATCGTGCAATGATCAGACCCAACAATTTCTTAGTGTGTGCAACTACGGTACTAATGCTATTACTACTTGGTACTTTTGAAAATGAACACATCAGATGCTGCTCAGCTTTATTGTAATGCTATTATGATATCGTGCAATGATCAGACCCAACAAATTTTTAGTGCGTGCAACTACGCTACTAATGCTATTACTATTTGGTACGTAATCTTGAAAATGATCACATCAGATGCTGCTCAACCATATTCTTATGCTATTAAGACATCGTTCAATGATAGACCCAACAATTTCTTAGTGTGTGCAACTACGCTACTAATGCTATTAATACTTGGTACTATTGAAAATGAACACAACAGATGCTGCTCAGCCTTATTGTAATGCTATTATGACATCGTGCAATGATCAGATCCAACAAATTTTTAGTGCGTGCAACTACGCTACTAATGCTATTACTACTTGGTACTCTTGAAAATGATTACATCAGATGTTGCTCAGCCATATTCTTATGCTATTAAGACATCGTGCAATGATAGACCCAATAAATTCTTAGTGATTCCAACTACGCTACTAATGCTATTACTATTTCGTACCCTTGAAAATGAACACGACATGCTGCTTAGCTTATTTGTAATGCTATTATGCTATTGTACCTAAAATCATGATATTATGAAAATGATATTATGAAAATCTGAATTTATGTCGGATAAGAGACTAGAAACAACACGATCCACGTCAGATATTGTAAATTCGATATCAACGTCTTCTATAAATACAAATAATGAGTATTGATATTTTACAAATCAATGCATGTGGAAATAGCATTGGACAGTTCATTTCTCGCATAAATTATAAAAGAAAGAGTTATAAACCGTCATCATCCACGATTTCATCTCTTCGTGGATGGGTTAATAGAATTTGGGATGATCGGAGATCGCTAGAATCATTGGTCGTAGACATTTCTTCTTGTTGATATTTTATACAAAATCACTGAAAACTTAACAAATTTGATTATCTAAAAAATATCTTTCAAACTGTAATGTATAAATCATTCATTAACACCTTAAAAAAATCTAAAAAACGCACCTTTTACACTGGAAATAAAACCTCTCCTCCAAATTTAACCGTAGTAAACCGACTACCCTGTTTCATTCTAAAACAAATGAAAAGGAATCCATAACTCGATTTTTAGGAAAAATATATCAATCATGCAATGTATAAATCAAACATTCACAAGTTTATAAATAACATCGAATGTACCTGATTAACTCAAGAACAAACCTTACTTTTTCTATCAACCGTCAGTAGACCCTCCACCCTGTTTCGTCCATTATTTTATAAAAACAGAGATGCAACTATACCCATTAATCGTTCTTGGCGAGATATCACGAACGGTTTAAATAGAAAAACAAAAGTGGCATACCTTCTTCAATGGACATGTCCGAACGATGGAAGAAACCGTCCAACTAGGGTTTCAGCTGGGATAAAATTTTAGTCGAGAGTGAGGTGTGAAATAAGAAATGTAGATGTTTTTTTTTTGTGTTGTTAATGCTATGAAAGACAGTTGATGTGATCTCTAATAGCATGGCTTGACACTCGTAAAGCTAAAGACTATGAATCCTACTCTACATGAAAGTGGTAGCAGGTTTTAAATTTTCACACCCGTTTCTACCGGTTTCAAAAACTGAACAAAACACGAAGGCTGTTTTTCACAACCGTCGATTTCAATTTTTTTCCCCAACGGACAGGATTACGCGCCCGATCCTCTTGTGACTGGTCGTTTGATGATGTGTGATACTTGTTCATCATCAAGGTTCTTCTCCGGCGAGCGGTGTTCTTCTTCCACCGGGTTGTGCGAGCCCGATAGTTTTTCGTTAATTGGTATTCGAAGATCCGAAATTGGTGAATCCGACATATGTTCATTTGTCGAGTTGGGAGAACCTGGTCATGTCTGATCTAGATCAGAGGCTTAGGGGGGGTAATAGCCTCTTTTCGTGATTTCTCAGAAGATGTGCGGAATACCTGAGAATACAAGTTAAACGCAAGGATATATATAGAGAGAATGTATGTTCTTTGTAAGTTTACTACAGTATATAAATACTGAGTTCACTTATAAGATTGTACTTTATAGACAACTGTAGTATATGGATACTAAGTTATGATATAAGCGCACGTTTAAAATAAGTTAAAATATATATAGGTAAATATAAATGACCAGATAACTGAATATATATTTTAACTGGAAATAACCTCAGTCAATGACCAGATAACTGGATGAGAGATCTGCAAAAAAATAGTCAACCTCAATCTATGACCAGATAACTGGATGAGTGATCTCTTTTTAGTTTCTTTTTATCTTATTGTAACTTTAAAATAAAGAAGCAAAAAATAAAAAGAGACATAGAGATTTTTATATTGGTTCACCCAAACAAGGGCTAATCCAGTTTCGATAAAACACGGAAATCACTAGCTTGAAGGTAATGGCGAAACCTCTTCCAAGCTTTAAGGCTAAACGCTTGTGAACCACCTAAGAGTATTTAGGAACCCTTAAAAACCTCTGCCAGGCTTTAAGGCTAAACGCCTGTGAACCCTCTAAGAGTATTCAGGAACTCTTAAGAACCTCTATCAAGCTTTAAGGCTAAACGCTTGTGAATCACCTAAGAGTATTAAGGAACTCTTAAAAACCCTTGAACCTTTAAGGCAGATTCAACCTAAGAGTTTTCCTAGAAACTCTATAGAACCACACCGAGTTTTATGGTTAAACTCGTAGAACCTTTCAAGTGTTGATATTGAAACAAACCTCTCACAACACTTGGACAACTTATAAGATGTAGAGCTTTTCTTCTAACACACTCTCAACGCACAAGAGGGGAAGAAGAAAAAGTTGAAGAACTAAGCACACAACTTTGAGAGCAACTCCCACACAAAGCTTGAACGAGAGCTAGAGCTTAAGCAAGAACAAGAGAGAAAGAATAGAACTTTGATCCAAGGAGAGATTTAGCAAAGATGGCAAGTGATGGCTTTGCGATTTGGGTGTGCACCTCCTTATATAGTAGTCGTTGATGGTATGAAGGTAATTTCTTCATCTTCAAAACTCCTAGGAAGAAGAGATTGAATATAGACGTTAGAGAGACATGGAGCTTCACTTGAATTTGAACTTGATCTTGAAAGATTGTGTAGCATTTAATTCAAGATCATGATTGTGTTTTATTTTGGGAGATTATTCCACCACACGTTTTGCCTTGCTCCAATTTGAAATCTTCTTCTAGGATTTTGTGTAGCATTGATTCCAAGATCTTGCAGTTAATATGTTGGATATGCTCTTGAAATTTATCATGATTGCACTTTTACACGTTTTCTACACATTGGGTCCATTTGAAGCTTGGATGAATAGTTGTAGCTTTCACACCTTGTTGATTAACCTTTAAGACATTGATCAACTTGAAACAAGAGTTAATGCAAGCAAATAGGTGTGCATAATTAAATACAAGCTTCAATAATTAACTTGATCAATAGTAGAGATTTGTTTGATGAAAATAATTAATACTGATCTCACTTTAGTTTAATCATATATCAAGTCAATTTTATCATTATTTGTGTAGCTTTAACTCATATATATATATATCTTGTTAATTAGGGTTTATTATAATTTAAATTAATTAACAACTAAATATGTCATTGACAATTTTATTTCTACAGGTCGTTCATCATCAATCGGTGTTGGAAGATCTGTATTTAGTGAGTCTGACACCTCTTTGTTAACCGATTTGGAGGGATTCGATACCTCTTTGTTACCAAGATGTTGATCGATTTGGACATTTCTGATTATAGGGCAACCGATTATACATTCTTTTGCTGCGGAATTTGTGATATTTGCCCCTCTCCTCCTTGGATAGATGTTTATTTAGGGAAAAGTCCTCTTCGGTGAAACGAACATCTCTGGATACATATTATCTACGGCCGATCTGATCGTAGCACAAGTAGGCATCCTGGCCTTGAGGATACCCCAAAAATATTCACGGAATTGATTTCTCTGATAGTTTATTTGCACGGTAATTCTGGAGACACGGATAGCATCGTGATCCAAACACTCGTAGCTTTCTGTAATCCGGGACCTGTTGAAACAAAACTTCAAATGGCAATGCTCCATTCAATATTCTAGATGGGTTTCGATTGTATAGGTGTTCTATTGTTAGGATGGCATAGTCTCAGTAGATAGTAGGGAGTCTGGCGTGTTGTAACATGGTGAGCGCGGTGTCGATCAAATGTCTGTGACATGGTGAACAAAACCCATTTGCTGATGATTGTAGGGTGCGGAAAATCGATGTCCTGTCCCCAACTTTTCCAGATTTCTAGAGAGTTTCTTGAATTCCATCGCGTTGTCGGATTGAACTTCCTTGATCCGAGTTCCACATTGTCTCTCAGTTCAGAGTTTGAATCGTTCAAACGCTTGTCCCACCTCAGCTTTGCTTGCTAACGGGAATACCCAATTAAAATTAGTTGTCACATCCACAAAGTTAATGTAATATCGGAAACCTTCCAATGATATTAACGGAGTTGGACCCCAGATGTCTGTGTATATTAAATCGAGTGGAGCTGTGTATATCCTATTGCTTAATTTATGTGGTAATGAACTCGATTTATTTCTCAAACAGGAATCACAATCTGATATTGTTTTACATTCGAAGAAATTACATACTTATTTATCATATGTTTAACTGCCTGACCATGAAGATGTCCCAGCCTCGCGTGCCATCGATCGGTTGAGATTCTTTCGCTTGACAACACCTCTGGATATCTCGTCGTTCTCATGGATAGCTGGTACAGACCTACTTCTTCTCTCCCTTCAACTATCACCTCCTTAGTTGTGAGATCCTGAATCTTTACATTCTGTTTATCAAATTCAACGGAAACCGGGTTTTCTACAAATAATTTATGTACAGATAGCATATTCTTAGACGTTTCTGGAACTACTAGTATATCATCCAAAAGAAATTCTCTCCCTTTGCAAGATAACTTGCATTTACCCGAATTAGATATTACCATTGATTCTCCTCCATTAACTTCTATCACCTTCTCGGATCCCCTATATTTTTCCGACAAGTTCAGAATCTTACCGTTTGACGTGATGTGAGTGGTTGCCCCTGAATAGGGGTACCACATGGTTACTGCAATTGCGAAGGGTGAACTTGTGTTGCTGACTCCGATCGGAGTTAACTTTCTATTGGCGTCGGAGGAAATCTTGCGAAATTTACCCTGTTGTAACAATTCAATGCGTTGTATCCTTTCCAGGAACAAATTTGACACGGCTGTGACTTGATGTTGGTATCCCTCTTGTCGGATCTCTTTGTTCTGCTAATCGCATTAGCTTCGATATTATTTATTTATTCTTCCTGCATATTGCGATCCATCAGGAGCTGTTGAAGTTGGGTGAATATCATCGAATGACGAAGCGGGTTGTAATAGATGTTACAAAAGGTTTGAACTCGGGTCTTAGTCCTCCCAGTGCTATCAGTATGATCTGAGACTCGCTTAGCTTTTCTCCGGCCGACGCGAGCTTATCTTTTGCTATCGAAATGTATTTGATGTATTGCGCTATTGTCATTGACCCCTTTCTGACCGTTTGTAACTGCGCAAGTGGAGCAGCCAAGTTTCTGAATCTGAGGAGTGTAACTGTCGCAAACATTCCCACACTTCTGAGACTCGCATAGCTTTTCTCTGGCCGACGCGAGCTTATCTTTTGCTATCTAAATGGGTTTGATGTATTGCGCCATTGTCATTGACCACTTTCTGACCGTTTGTAACTGCATATGCAAGTGGAGCAGTCAAGTTTCTGAATCTGAGGAGTGCAACTGTTTTTAATTTCAGTTATTTATTTGATTGAGCTTCATCTTTCTATTTGAGGTCCTATAAAAATCTACCGTTTATTTATACTTCAAAGGTGATCCAAAAAATACGAAATTGGTTAAAGTCACACTCACCATCGATTTTTAAGACATTCAGTATTTTTAAATGCTAAACAGTTGAATTTAAGTTATTTTCTCTCTCTGCCACACCATTTTCTATTAAAAAAAATTGAATAAAAAAACGATGATATCTCACATCTAAATGATCAAAACAATTTAAAAATAAAGTTATTAAAAATTAAATTAAATAATAACAGTTCTATGCTATACTCGAATCAAAACAATTATGCTATGCTAGAATTAAATTATGTGACAGTTCGTTTTATTTTGGGTTTAATATTTTAGAATTAGTATGTTATAATCGCTTTGGCTTTGATGACACAGCATAAGTCGCCTTTGATCAGGGTTGGACTATAAACAAGTAGTTTCGTTGGCCTAGAACTAGATTCTGATAGTGAATCAATTCATCTGATAGTGATGGATACGGAATCATTGTGTCGTTGTGGCCGCAATAATTCAATCCCATCTAATAGTGATGCGGATCACACACAACCTTGCTTGGGGGGGGATACTAGCGATACACGCATGTTTCTTGTGCTCTTTTCAGGGGAGAGTACTGGTGAGACATGCCTGATTACGTCAGTCACTCCCAGCAACGCCCTACAAGGACTAGGGTTCCGTCACTTTATGCTGGACCCCCGGAGAGCTCCACGGTTGCGGGCAAGTGTCTACGTCAAGTACTCAAGTCAACACTGGGAATCGACAACTGGGACTACCAAGTCGCTGATTCCAGAGGTGAGCCATCGATTCCGGACCAAGTTAGTCAGTTCTGGTAGACTGACAACCTGGCTCCCGAGGAGTCGATGACTCCACCCTGAATCGACGACTCCCATACCTGAATAGCCGATTCCCAGGCGTTACTTGACCTAGCCCACGCCATTATGGCACTATTAACCGGGCGCCATAATGGCGTGGGCTCCGGAACATTGAAAGGAAAACGCCCCAAGGACCCTATAAAAGGGGCCCTTGGGAGGTCCTCCATTCTCATCTTCCATTCTCCACTCTCACTTGACACACACTCCAACCAGAGCACACCTAGGAGCACGAATCGCCAACTCCCACACTGAGTCATCGATTCCCCTCCTCTGTGCAGGCATTTGACGTAGAGCGCACGTCGTGGACTCCAAAGTCTCCGGTCCTCCTCGCAACCCCTCGAGCCCCCTGGTAGCAGATTACGTGCTTCATCAGTTGGCGTCGTCTGTGGGACTATCGAACTACGATATCCCGTCGTAATCGCGAAATTTTCTTCGCAAAGTTCGTCTCGATTCCCTTTGGGAGATCATTGACTTTGTGTCAAGGAATCATCGATTCATACTGGGAATCGTCGACTCCACCTAATGAGTCGTCGATTCAGGGATTACTCTGCTAGCTAAGAGTGATGTCCTCGATTCGACTTGGAAGAAAAAACACCAAAGACCAATCGCCGACTCCACATGTTGAGTCACCGATTCCACTTGGTTTCTTTCGAGTTAGCTCGGTCAATACTTGCGTTTCGGTTGGAACTCGCTTTTGTTGCCAATGGCTTCTGAAAGACAAAAGCACGATTACTCTTTAAGGAAAAAGGGTAAAGCACCAGTGGTGCCTGAAGGGGAACAAGTTGAGACCCCTCAACCCAGCAAACAAGTGGTGCAAGAAAGGGTTGAGGAGGTCCAACCTAGTATGCCCTCTTAGGCACACTCTATGACTCATGCGCTTGAAGAGAGGTTGGTTAACTTTATGGATACCATAGAGAAAAGAGTTAACGACCTCGAAAAAGCTAGGAGCTACAAGACCATCACCCGTGAAGGAGCGGGTGAATCTGGGTCTTACTATTCTCCATCTACGGAGAAGAAGAAGAAAGATCCAACCTCTCACAGAACAAGGGCTGGACCTAATAAGAGTCGCACTGACAAGACTCTTACAACACGGTTCGTGGAAGATCTCCATCGGAAGCTGGCCGACGACCCAGTCGCCAGCAGTCCGATTGAGTTCCTTAGAATCAAAAGTGCTCCCTTTCACGAGGACCTTTTGAAAGGATCTTTTCCACCAACCTGGCGGGTACCCAGGATAGAAGCGTATGACGGTTCGAGTGAGATCCAAAAGATCACATCAACATCTACCTTAATGTCTTGGAATTGCATACCACCGATAATGGGCATTTGTGTCGGGCATTCCCCGACACTCTCAAGGGCAGCGTTTATCGGTGGTTTTCTGGTCTGCCAGCTGGCTCAATCTCCAGCTTCGCGGACCTCTCTGCAAAGTTCATCGCCCAACATGTGGGGATGATTAGGATCAAACACAGTGCCAATGCACTACTGGCACTACGACAGAACAAGCTGTCGCTGAGGGATTATACGATCAAGTTCACTTCAATGATGACAGAAGTGAACGACCTAATCCCAAGTCTGGCCATAGCGGGGTACATAAGAGGGTTGGTACCCTTCTCCCCTTTGGCCCAGAATCTGATGCTCCATAAAGTGGAGACTCTGCCCGACCTCTTCCAGCGAGCTCAATCATACATTGAGGTGGAAGAGGAGGATGAAAAAAAGCTAGTGGAACTTGAGAACACTAGCTTCAAAAAACCCAAGTTCGAGAAGAAGGGGTACAACGGAAAGAACAATTTCCATGGCTGCTCCAACAGATACACCGACAATGCGGCTGATTCCTTCAAGAAGGAATGGAAACCCAAACACGATAACAAGGTGTATCAGACCTCGACTGAACAGTCGCCAAAGGGTCCAACCCAACCATGGAGGGATTGGATCCCGCTAACAATCAGCAAAGGCGAGCTGTTTGAGAAACTAAAGAACCGAGCGGATCTGCCCGCTTCTCGTTCAATCAAGGGTAGTCGTAACAAAGGTGGTAAATTCTGCAAATTCCACAAGGACAACGGCCACCTGACGGACCATTGCAGGGAGTTCACGGGCTACGTCGAGCAACTGATCTCGAAGGGAGAACTTGGCAACTTTGTCAAGGGACCCCGAGGACGGGACAGTTGCAAATCTGATCCGAAGGGGAAGCGTCCACGCTCTCATTCGCCAGATAGCGACAGTAGAAAGAACCGCCAACGGAAAACCATCAATATGATATTTGGTGGTGGATCTGTTGGCCAGAACAGGGGATATGCCCGGAAGGTGCTGATGTCACAAACCAGATATCTTGGGAAGGTTAACTAAATGGGCAATCGAGCTCAGTGAGTTCGACTTGGATTTCCGACCAGCCACTGCCATCAAGGGCAAGCTGTAGCGGACTTCATCGTCGAACTCACACCATCAAAATTAACCCAACCCTGGATTGTGAAAGTAGACGGTTCGAGTTGCGGCACAGGCTCGGGTATCGGAGTGAAAATCCATAGTCCAAATGGGAAAAACTACGAACACTCGGTACGGCTTCACTTCCCGACATCTAACAATGTCACGGAATACGAAGCAGCTATACACGGCCTGAAGCTGTTAAAAACTCTCAGCTCGTAGCTCGGCAAACCACCGGTGAATTTGCCTGCAAAGAACCACAGATCACTAAGTACGTGGAGGCAATGGTGGCACTCAACAAACAGTTCGCCGAGTTCAAAATCGAGTAGATCCCTCGTACTCAAAACACACCCGCCGATGCTCTGGCACGCCTCGCATCGGCTTGGGAGGGAGGTCAGCGCGAAATCCTGGTGGACTCTATACTCCAACCCACATGCCAAATATTGAGTGTCACGTCTGACCCCCAAGAGGATTGGAGACAACCAATATTGGCATTTACTCAGAATGGAGTACTTTCTGACAATAAAGGGGAGGCCAAAAAATTAAAACACAAGGCAGCTAAATATTGCGACGTCGGAGGGGTACTTTACAAAAAGTCCTTCGACAGCCCACTGCTGCGCTGTTTGGCCAAACCGGACACGGATAAGGTGATCCAGGAAGTACACAAAGGCTCGTGCGGGCTCCATGAAGGAGGAAGAGCACTTGCCTTCAAAATCATACGGCTAGGGTACTATTGGCCCACCCTAAGGATGGAAGCTCGCACTTAAATCCGCAAGTGCCGAGCATGTCAGTTGCACAGTCCAATGCAACAAAAACCATCCGCGAATATGACTCCGATTTTAAGCTCAATCCCGTTCGCAAGGTGGGGACTGGACATCGTAGGACCATTCCCACCTTCAACATCCCAAACTCGATTCATCTTTGTAGCAGTAGATTACTTTACAAAGTGGGTCGAGGCTCAGGCTGTAGCAAAGATCACTCAAGATGCGGCAGTCAAGTTCGTCTACCGCTCCATAGTTTGTCGATTCGGAGTTCCCCGGCCAACACATTGTCACAGACAATGGTACCCAATTCACTGGGGAAAAATTTTCAAGAATGTGTGAGGACCTAAGCATAAAACTCCACTTTGCCTCCGTTTACCGACCTCAGGCAAACGGATAAGTGGAAGTAACCAACAAGGCCATCGTACAAGGATTGAAAAAGAAAATCGAATCAGCCAAAGGGGCCTGGGCAGACAAGTTGTGCGAAATCCTGTGGGCATATCGCACAACAAGTAAAAAACCCACGGGCAACACCTCTTTCGCCATGACCTATGGAGTGGAGGCAGTCGTACCGATCGAGATGAGTATACCAACATACAGAGTCTCGAAGTACGACAAATAAATCAATGACCAAAACCTAGCTACAGAGCTAGAGTTGAGGGATGAAACCTGTGACAAGGCGGACCTGCGGAATGAATCGTACAAGGCAAGCATATCAAGATACCACAATCACCAAGTATGCAAAAAATGTTTTTCTGCCAGGAACTCTCGTCATGCGGAAGGCTAGCATAACCGAGAGGAATAGACCAAGGAATAAGTTGTCATCAACTTCGAAGGTCCCTACATCGTCGAAGAGGAGATAAGGCCATGAACTTATCACCTACGGCGACAGGATGGAACAATGGTTCCAAACACCTGGCACGCGGACAACATGCAGCAATACTATACTTAGTATTCGTTATTATATTTCTTAGGTCCTCTTAGTGTATATGCTTGTACAAATTACAAAATAGAATAGTTAGATTTTATTTTTGTAATTCTCATTTCAAAAAGTCAATAAAGTTGACACTCTTTCCAAATCATCTACCTACGACTCTAACTAGTACCCTACCTTAGAAATCTATTTTGTCGCTATGGCCTTAATAGATTAAAATCGTTTTGTCGCTATGGCCTTAACGATCCTACCCCATCTTGTCGCTACGGCCTTGATGAGGGTCAAAAGTTACTCTGTTGCTACGGCCGGATTTCAACTACTCATCAGGGTATAAGTTTAGAGTCTTAGGTAGTTGATGAGTACATATGAACCTAACCCAAAAGGTTCTAAGTACCTAGAACATTTACAGAAATCTATTTTGTCGTTACGACCTTAATAGATTAAAAATCATTTTGTCGCTATGGCCTTAACGATCCAACCCCATCTTGTCGCTATGGCCTTGATGAGAGTCAAAAGTTACTATGTCGCTACGGCCAGAGTTAAACAACGCATTAGGGTATAAAATTTAGAGTCTAAAAAAGTTCTAAGTGCTTACGTCACTTGTTCTAAAAAAAAAAAATATCTAAGTCCTAGCTAAATTCCCGATATTTTTTGTATTTTCAACTTATTACGTCAGTTAGCTTTGCGAGTCTTGATTAGTTGGGAAATTTAATTTAGTCGCGAGTTTAGCCGTAGGCTGAGCTACGATTCGTACGACCAAGTTTACGCCCAGAGCGGCTAAGATAGGGTTAGCAGAGTCTAATTTACATCCAAAGTGGCTAAATTACGATTTGTGAATCTAGTTTCGGGTCTTAGTTACAATTCAAAAATAAATTAAACAAACAATTAATTAGGAAAGCAAAATAATTGATTAAATTAAGTTCCAAAAAAGTACAAAAAATTATCAAAAAATTACAAGCTAGAGAAAAAATAAATCTAATCCTCTTCCGCATCATTCTTTAGCTTGTCCAGAGCATCTTTGTTTTTCTCTTTCTCTTCAGGATGCTCTTCTACCCATTTCATTATGTCGGAAATGAAGTCCTCGGGTAGTGTAGGGAACACGGAGGTACCAAAGAAACTATGTTCTTGGAGTTGATCAGATTGATACTTTTTATCCAACTCCAAGTCCTTAGTTTTTTCCAAAAGTGCGGAGTTCTCCTTCGACAGCACGGAGTTCTCCTTCTTCAAAGTTCTCAACTCCTCTTTAGAATGAGAGAGTTGGCCAGTCAGCTCAACGCACTTTTTCTCCAGATCAGAAATAGTGTTCCTCAAGTTAGCATTTGTGGCCTCAGATGAAACCACATTTCCAATTTCAGATTCTAGCTGAATCCGCATGTCTTCGACCTGCTTGCTCGAAGCGGAAGAAGCGTCTTTCAATTCTCTGCGGAGTTCCAGAATCTTCGTAACATATTCTTCAATTTCCTTTTTCTGGGACTCAATGGTCTTCTCCTTCTTCGGGATGACATTGTCTCGGCAGTTATCGAGCTTGGCTTTAACGTGTCTGAGCTTCACCAACTGCCTCTCGCTGACCTTGTACTTGGTGTCCAGCTCGTTGTATCGCTCCTGCAGTCGCTGGACATCGTTGATAGAATCCATGCTTAAAGCACGCATGGGTCATGTAGCAAGCCTACATACAAAAAAACAAATTAGTAAACAAAAGAATAAATAAATAAATAAAAGTTATTTTCGGAAATTAGAAGCACTTACAGCATTCAAGGCTGTCATGAGCTCTGTCCGAACCCATCTTCAAGGCTTTGCCATCAGAATAGACATGGCATCCTCTCTAACTTGTGGATCAGCCATGAAATCAGGGAGCTTCACACCGCTATTGTAAGGCTCGAAACCAGTTTTCTCGGGTGCGGTGCGAGAACTCGAGCCCTTCTCGAAAGTACTTTTCGGCTCAGAAGCTTTCGCCTTTTCCAGTCTAGTTAGCTTCGCTCTTCGGTATCTTTCAGCCATATGTGGAGCGGCAGCGTCAAAATATAGAAGCGTACGCTTCTTCCCACTCGCAACCTCTTTCGCAGTAGGAGGTTTTCGAGCTTCCTCCACATCGTCAAATGTAAAATCCTCTCGCTGACAGAGGACAAAGGGCACACCACGAGGTAAGTCATTATTCTTCAAGGCCTCAGCAATTTTGGTGGAAGCAATCACATCGTCAACCAGCATGCCCAAAGTTGCGCTCAGATGCACACGGTTAGGATCAGCCCAATCTTCCTGACTCCCGGGAAGAAATTCCGAATTCACAAATATAAACTCCTTCTTCCACACCCCATGGTTAGAAGGCAGATCATCGACCAAATTGCGATCAAAGTTTCGTCGCGTCACTCCAAGACGACCCGATCCAACTTTCTCATCCTTACACAGCTTGTAGTAGTTCAGATACAAGCGCGCAGTGGGAGTAATATTCAAACTCCAACAAATGTTGGAGAATCGTCTCAAAGTCACAAAAAATCCCGTTGGTAGTTGTGACAGCGAGACCTCAAAAGCAAGCAGAACTTCACTCATGATTTCCGGAATGGGAAGCTCCGTGAAGTGCTTGAAGTACATCTTGGGAAGGGCCTAGAATCCCGGTAGCAGGAGATTCGCAGGCTAATACTATGACACCTAGAATCGCAAGTGCCCTGAAATCCGCATCCCCCTCAATAAATCACGAGCCTCGCTCGCATTAATGATAGAGGGAGGATGTATCGCTCCATGATGCGTAAGCGTCGCGACAGTCATCACTTTCTCAAACTCGCTCGAGCGGTCGATGGGAAGCAAGATTGTTGCACCATTCACATATTTTTCGCAATGAGCAAACCCGGTCGGGTTTGTAGTTCCAGCGTAACACGGGAAATCGGCGTACGGATCGCGATTCCTATCCAACTCGACCGGTGGTGGAGGAGTCCTCTGCCTAGAGCAACGACCCGCATTAGGAGCAGGGCCGAGAATTCCACGATCGACGACCAACTCCTCGTCGAAATTCAGATTATGAGGGTTCTCGGCCCCCTCCTCTTGGCCAGGCACATGGGTTTTCCCTCTACCATGGCTTCGTCATCTTCTCTTCTTCTTAGAACCATCATCCTCAGATGGTCGCTTGTTAGGGTTCATCCCAGATACGATGAGACCCTCGGAATTCACTA
Organism: Zostera marina; assembly: GCA_001185155.1. Taxonomy (NCBI): domain Eukaryota; kingdom Viridiplantae; phylum Streptophyta; class Magnoliopsida; order Alismatales; family Zosteraceae; genus Zostera; species Zostera marina. The sequence goes on along the minus strand of LFYR01000964.1, from coordinate 61,767 downwards.
CCAGCGGCTCAGGATTCACATTCACATTATCCACTACCATAATGGGAATCGCCGACTCAACCACCGGAGTCGTCGATTTAGCTTGGGCAGTCGCCGACTCAAAGCGTATGTTAGATGCCTCAGAGTCGGCTGCCAACTTTTCCCTTCTTTTAAAGAAGGCGTTCTTCTTAAATCCCTTCGGAATCGGCAACTCCGCAGAGGGAATCATCGATCCAGCGGAAAGGGAAGAAAGAATCTCACCCTGCTCTACCTCTGGCACGGTGTCCAAAACCTTGTCTGGAATCGTCGATTCCGTAGAGGGAATCGACGACCCAGCCAGAGGCTCGAGCAACTCGTGCACAGAGGCGCTCAGGTTCTCGTCCGTGGATGGAACCACCGGAGTCGTCGATTCAACCTCCTTGTGAGGAGAGGGAATCGGCGACTCGACGGCGTTCAACACCCCGACGAGAGTCTCATCAGCCATCTCGTGGATCATGGCAGCAGTCTCGGCCTCGAAAAGGTGGGGACTTGTTCGGGCCATCTAAGGAGTCATCGATTCAACAAGAAAAGAAGTGTGGAATCGGCGACAAAAGGATTTAGGGTTTTAGGCGATTCGGGAATTGAGGAAAGTGAAGTGAGAAGTATGAAACGCTCACTACTATTTATAGCCCCTGGGAGAATTGCAAAAAACCCCTAGAAAATCCGAAAATTACAAGGGAAGGAATCGGAAATCGATCTCCAAATCCCTGAAATCGCGCCGGAGTCGACGATTCCCATACTGAGTCGTCAATTCCGGTCACTAATTCGCAAAATTTGGCAGATATATTTCCTTATTTGGGAAATTTGCAAATATTCTCCAAATATCTCCAAGGATCTTCTAAGAGATCCGACATTTCACAATAGGAGTCGTCGATTCCCAGAAGGAGTTGCCGACTCAAGGGGGGGAATTTCAAAATAGCCCTCACAGTTACCCAAATTTCAGGAGTCGACGATTGGGACACTCATTCGCTGACTCAGGGTAAACATCAGCAAAACTGCTTTATCAAGCATGTTTTCAAGGGGGGAGTATCACAAACTCTCCCGACACTTCTGTCGCTTCGGCCAGAAGTCGTCACAACTCAAGGGGGGAGTATCACAAGCTCTCCCAATACTTCTGTCGCTTCGGTCAGAAGTCGTCACAACTCAAGGGAGGAGTATCACAAGCTTTCCCAACACTTCTGTTGCTTTGGCCAGAAGTCGTCACACTTCGACGGGGGGGTATCAAAAGCTCTCCCGACACTTCTGTAGCTTCGGCCAGAAGTCGTCACACTTCGAGGGGAAGTATCACAAGCTCTCCCGACACTTCTGTCGCTTCGGCCATAAATCGTCACATTTCAGGAGGAGTATCACAAACTCTCCCGACACTTCTGTCGCTTTAGCCGAAAGTTGTCGAAATTTAGCACAGTAAATCTGTCGTTTCGGCCAGATTTACCAAGGATTCATCCGAGCAAAGGAAGGACATCGCGAAAGGTAAAATCGCGCGGTAAGTTCAATAAGTCAATAAAAATATGCGTTTTGGACTGATCTAGTTGTTTTGCAGGTTTTTTCTTTTTTGCAGGTAAGATTCTAATAGTGCATCAGACTCTGATAGTGAGTCACTGTTGCGGCCACTTGAGTGGTTTGGAAGTCCTTTACCCTCATGCCACCTTCGGGTCGAGGTTTAATCATCATTGACCAAACGACTTCCTTCTGTGTCCCCCATACAAATCTGTAGGCTAGGGATTTTATTGTTTAGATTATAACATGTGGAACAGTACTAGTTTGCATCAAATATCCAAATTTTCTTTGGAAGACCCAATCAACTAATTGTCTTGCCATGTACGATAGTTTTTTTTTACGTCAGCTTGTTAAAATGTCATTTATACATTAAAAATTAGTAAATAAATTATCACATATTTTCAAAAAATAAAGATGATTTTTTTCAAATGAGAACTCCAAAAGTCCAAATAAAAGACTGAGATTTGAAAAGAGAAAAAAGAAAAAAGAAATTGATTATAAAAACTTTTAAACTTTAATTTATATTTTATTAATTTAATATTGAATGAGTTACTTCTTTGTATTATGCTCTTTTAATTTCAACTGTTTATTTGATTGAGTCTCATTTTTCTATTTGAGATCCTTTAAAAATCTACCGTTTATTTGTTTTCAACGGTGATTCAACAAATCCGAAAATTGTTAAAGTCACCCAGATCATTTTAAAGATTTTGGTTCACCATCGATTTTTAGGAAATTCAGTATTTTTAAATGCTAGGACATTTGCTTAGGGTGTAAATAGGTCCGGGCGTGAGACTAATTTTAGCCACATTAAATGTTTTCGACCTAAAGGTCTGGGTCCAGATCCAAACAGTTAGAAGTCCAGGTCTGGGTCCAGATTAGCCAGACTCGGTCGGACCCGACCCAAAAATTATAATATATATTTTATAATATTTTAGTAATTTAGTATAGTTTAAGGTTTTAATTATAAAAATACTTATGATATTTTCTTAACCTATATAATCTTTAACATTAGAATTTAAATATAAAAATAGCAAAGATCTTTAGAGTTTCAAGTTTCAACTTATATAAACTTTAATCTTAGACTAATTAACTCTAAACTAATTAAATATTTAAAGACTTAGACTATTAAATAATATTTTCAACTTAATTTTTATTTTACTGTTTTAAAATTTTACTAATTTTTTTATTAAATATTTTTGTATAATTATTGTAGATAAAAAAATCCTATTTGGACCCAATCAAGTCTCAGATTTTTTTATGGGTTTGGGTTGGGCTCAGGTCCAGACATTTTCTTTATGAACTCGGACCAACTTCATAAGTCCGGATCCAAGCCAGCCAACCCACCTCATGATCAAATCAAAAAAATTAAAAAATAAAAGTTATGGAAAATTAAATTAAGAATCCAATGATATCTCAATCGATATATTTTAATTTGAAATGTTCTCATTTAACATAATTTAAATGTTTCTATTTATTTGATTTAAGATTTTCTCATTTAATATAATTTAAAAGTCCATATTTACTTGATTTATGATTTCAAATTTTAACAAAAGTAAAATTTAACAATCAAATTAATAATTATATTTGAAAAGATTATTATAACCTTATTAATTATCAATTAACTTTGATTAGGAAATTAATTCGAATTTAAGAAGAAGAAAAAAAATCAGAAAACTTACGGAATAAGTTTATGTTTGATTCACTAATAAAAAAAATCAAAATATTATATATGTGATGATATAGTTATGAGCATTAATGAAAATATCTAAATGTCCATATTTTTATAGAGAAAGAATCAGGTAAGCCCTGAGTCGTCCATTTTTGAAAAAAAAATTGTGAGATAGATGAGTTTTAATTTGGTATGTTTATTAGTTTAATCATCAATTTTGTGTATATATATGTCATAGGTTAATAAAAAGTGTACTTTTATGACCAAAAACATCATCAGCCCTACGTCTAAGGCTGTCAACGGGTTCGAGTCCGACCAGGGTCTGAGATTGATTTTAGGCCCGCTAAAATGTTTGGATAGTGGTCCCGACCAGATAGTGGTCCGGATCCCGGTCCGGATTAACCAGACCCGACTGGATCCTGACCCAGCTATTTTAAATATTAGATAATATAAATATAAATAATTTATTAAGTTAAGGTTTAAATATAAATATTTTAATATATATAATATATTAGTAACTTAAGGGTGAAATATAAATAAACCAATATTAGAGTTTTACTTTTCACACTTTCACCAATATATTTAATTATTTACTGTTTTTTAGGTAAAAAAAAATACATTTTTTGGACCTCGACCCGGTCTAGACCCGGACCAGACTCGGTTTAAGTGCGGATATCATTATTATCTGTTTCCATCCGATTATAAGTCGGATAGTAAAATTGATATTTGTATTGGATTAGCCTAAAAGAATACGGAATCGAATTTCGATTTAGGACGATGTTGAAAAATAAGTTAGAAGATTGAGTAAGAAATAGATCTAGAGTGGAGCAAAGTAGAGGTATTTAAAAGAGTGAACGTGTCTTATTAAGTACAAGAAGAATAACTTACAATTTTTCATTATCGAATTGACGTATGGACCGTCACTAAAACATATTTATTGAAGACCAAAAATGAATCAATATAAGATTTTCCCACAATCCAAAATCATAATTCTTCTCTTCATCCGAAACAATGGTTATTGTTTTAATAACTTCACATTGAATCCTAGTAATGACATCTCCTTCACCTTGAAACGAAAATAAATTCGTCAGCTTCTTTTACCAACTCTCGTTATTTGGCACCAAAGTTGAAATTTTTTAGCTTTGGTGGAGAAAATGGTGTTGCTCGTCTTGAGATAACTTGTGAGAATGTTGGACAGAAACGTTTTTTGAGCGACTTCCTTGTAAGTTAATCTTGAAATGATGGTCATCACGATATTCTTTGGAAGAACACTTGTGCGATCAATTTCACTTCTTTGTTTCATTGTAATGAACCAATATTTGAAATTCGAAATCATAATCTATATTCAATCTCATTCCAGACTCACTCTATATAAATAGGGAGAAAAATCTGAAAGCTAATTGAACAACAAAAAAACAGACAAAACAACAAAAAAACATGTCTGTTTTACTTTTATGTGTCGGTTTCTGAATTTTATAAACACGTCTGTATATATCGGTTTCTGAATTTTATACACACGTCTGTATACGTAGGTTTCTGAATTTTATATTTTGGATCTAATCTATCTGACATGATATATAATATATAATAAAATCTCATTCTAGAGTCTAACCTCATTTCGTTTATTAACTGAATTTTCCGTATCCGTCCGATTAGACTCAAGAATCAAGATAAATAAGGACAGTGATTTCACTATTTGTTTCCGTATTTGCTTAAATATTGTAAAACTTACACTCCTCAGGATTATCCTGATAAGTTATTGTTCATAAAAATCTTTTAAAATCTTAGAATTAACTAAATCGTAAATAAGATTTTTCTTGTCTAAAAATTAAATATTACAATAATCTTCAAATTATAAAAAATTTAGAATTAACGAAATCGTAAATAAGATTTTTCTTTTAAAAAAAATAAATATTACAAAATAAGTTGCTTTATATATTAAAAGATTAAGGTCAACAAAAGTTCAACAAAAACAAACAATTAATTTAAATATAGTCTTATTTATTTTCTACTTACTCTCTATCTAAGATGATGGATTTGCCCGGCAGTTAATCAATTTTAACTTCCTTTTTTCACCCTGTTGTGGATCAGCAACTGAAGAACATCCCATTAGTGCAATGTCATCTCTTCCGCGTTCCTCTTTTTGTGGCTTTTTGAATTTATTTTCCTTGAAACCGATTTCCGGCGATCTGATGCATTCCCTTATAATCCTTTCCAGCGAGGTTTAGTTTCCTCCGTGGTGACGTTGGTTTCGCTCCTTCCATATGTGGAACATTATGAAACCAAGCATTGTCCAATGCAATCCCCAATACTTTGAACCAGGACTGATTTTCTCAATTTCATGAGTCATGGTTTCGAAATCCCCAATGTCTTGTGTATTCACCAATCCACTCGCTGCATCAAAGCCCTCTTTTAATTAGCATCCATCTCGCGAACCTGCATTTGAAAAAAACATGGGATATTGTCTCAGGTTCTTCACTACATAATACACATTCTTCTGCCACATTCATTCCTCTACGTCTCAGTCTATCCCTTATTGCTATGCTGCCCCTCCGTATTCTTCACATGTTCAAGGAGATTTTGTGTACACCTGATGACCATATACCAATTGCTAGATCATTTTTCGGGTTTGTCTCCTTTAGCGTATCCACTGCATTTGCTCTATAAGAATATAATTGAAATCTAGGGTAAATAAGCAATTTACCACAAGAAAGAAGTTCAGGACCTAAATAGGATATAAATAACCCAAAGGTTATGACAAAACACAAGAAAATGTTTTGTTATTAACTAACAGGGTTTCATTTATAAATATTTCAATAAAAAGATTATTTGGGCCTAAACGCAATTAAAAGAAACTCAAGGTTTCTATAATATAACTAACATCCATAAATAAAAGGATAGAAACATAAAAGTTTTAGTTATTTTCAAAGTCTTTAATTCACGAATTATATGTAATTAACTTAAGAACTATTGTGTAAATAACATAAAACTAAATCAGGTCAAAAATGGACCTGATTGATATTTCTAATAAGTTTATGTACTTGTGCAAAATTATTACAGCTAATCCGACTCGGACCAGACTCGGACTCGGACTCGGATCACGATCCAGCCCAAATAGTTTGGTAGTTAAATAAGTTAGTTATGATACTTAGTTGTTAATAACTTTGTAATGAGTGTATAAATAAACACGATTTATAATTATTAATCATTCAATTGTTTCTAAAAAGTTAATCAAAGAAAAGATTAACTAAACAATTTCTCTTTGCAGATTACCCCTTCTCTTTTTCTTTCTCACTTCACGTCCGACAGTTAATATAGTTTTCCCCAATCTTGCTGGACGGAAAACCCTAGTGCCGAATCCGGTGGCACCAACGATTGAAGAATCTCCGGACATCAGGGAAAGCTACATTGTCGTCGGCGACTCCCTCCTTCTCATGTTTTAATATGCTCATGATGGCTGACTACCATTCCCCTTCTACTGAATTGTTCGGTTTGATGTACAATCCACATATTTATTTATGTTTTCACGTTGTCGCAACACCTCCTTCCACGTGGCCAAATCATTATAACATCTCGAGATATTATTCAAGGCTTCTCCTTTGATATTATTATCCAATCCCCTCATATGCCCTCGTCCGTCCATATCCTGCATAGTTTGTCCACTGTTGCGGCCACTTGAGTGGTTTGGAAGTCTTTTACCCTCATACCACCTTTGGGTCAAGGTTTAATCATCATTGACCAAACGACTTCCTTCCGTGTCCCCCATACAAATCTGTAGGCTAGGGACTTTATTGTTTGGATTGTAACCTGCGGAACTGTACTAGTTTTTGCATCAAATATTCAAATTTTCTTTGGAAGACCCAATTCACTAATTGTACTCTTCTCATGTACGATAGTTTCTTTTTACTCCATCTTGTTAGAATGTCATTTAGATCCGCTATCAAAGGATCACAATTCCTGTTTGAGATCACACATATTAAAAATTAGTAAATAAATTGTCACATATTTTCAAAAAATAAAGATGATATTTTCCAAATGAGAATTCCAAAAGTCCAAATAAGAGACTGAGATTTGAAAAGAAAAAAGAGAAATTGAATAAAAACTTTTAAACTTTTATTAATTTAATATTGAATGAGTTACTTCTTTGTATTCTACTTTTTTAATTTCAACTGTTTATTTGATCGAGTCTCATTTTTCTATTTGAGATCCTCTAAAAATCTACCGTTTATTTGTATTCAACAGTGATTCAACAAATCCGAAAATTGTTAAAGTCACCCCGATCATTTTAAAGACTTTTAGGAAATTCACCATTGATTTTTAGGAAATTTAGTATTTTTAAATGCTAGACATTTGCTTAGGGGTGTAAATGGGTCGGGGCGTGAGGTTAATTTTAGTCTCATTAAATGTTTTGAACCCAAAGGTCCTGGTCCAGATCTGGACATTTAGAAGTCCAGGTTTGGGTTCAAATTAGCCAAACTCGGTCCGACTCACCCGACCAAAAATTATAATATATATTTTATAATATTTTAGTAATTTATTATAGTTTAAGGTTTTAATTATAAAAATACTTATGATATTTTCTTAACCTATATAATCTTTAACATTAGAATTTAAATATAAAAATAGCAAAGATCTTTAGAGTTTCAAGTTTCAACTTATATAAACTTTAATCTTAGACTAATTAACTCTTAACTAATTAAATATTTAAAGACAGACTATTATATAATATTTTCAACTTCATTTTTATTTTACTTTTTAAAATTTTACTTTTTTTATTAAATATTTTTGTATAATTATTGTAGGTAAAAAAATTTCCTATTTGGACCCGGCCGAGTCTCAGATTTTTTTATAGGTTTGGATTGAGCTCAGGTCTAGTCATTTTCTTTCTGGACTCGGACCAATTTCATGGGTCCAGATCCAAGCCAACAAGCCCAGACTTGACCCATTTACACCCCTAGTCACCTTATTTTCTACAAAAAAATAAACGATGAAATCAAAAAAATTAAAAAATAAAAGTTATGAAAAATTAAATTAACAATCCAATGATATATTTTAATTTGAAATGTTCTCATTTAATATAATTTAAAAGTCCTTATTTAATTGATCCGCTAAAGGGTTTGGACCGGGAGAGCTGGGTCCAGGCCAGATAGTGGTCCGGGTCCAGATTAGGCAGTCACAGCTGGACTCTGATCCGGCTATTTTAAATATTAGATAAATATAAATAATTTATTAAGTTAAGGTTTAAATATAAATATTTTAATAGGAAAAACATTACGAACTGCACTGTTCGGTGCAATAAGTTTTGCGACACTGACCGTTCTTTTTCTTGACAAATGGTGGCCATCCGTTTAGTGTGTCAGCCGACGTTAGTCCGACGTGACCGTTCTTCTGTCTTTCAAAAAAAAATATTGATAATCGACTCTCAACGGCTTTCGTTCCAGAAATCGATTTTTCCTCCTCCTTTCAATATCGTGCTATTCGTCCATCAGCGTTTTCGTTCTCGCCTGATAGTCGATTGTATTTTCCTCCATTTCGATTCCACATTGCAGATTTCGGGTAAGATCATAAACCTCAATTGCTTTTGCGTGTTCTCTTAGTGTTATGATTAAATTGATTAGGTTTCTCATCCTTTGATTTAATTATTTTCCCCCAAAAATATCATACTACTAGGACGATTTTTCGACCTGGCATTGAAAAGCAAGCCTTGGTTCTATTATTGAAATCCATACTATTCTGAATTTTTTTTTTCTTGATAATCTTTTGACTGTCTTAACTATTCTATTTACATTCATTCATAGATTTCAAACCCGCACCCCTGTTTTACCTCTGAATCATCCATCCAGTTCACACTGGACAACGTTGACGTAGTTATATTATAGAATAGAATGTAAATATGTAAAAGAAGAAAACCATACTATTCTGACTATTTTTCGATGATTAAGTTAATGTTTCTTACGTTTTCCTAGCATTGAAAAGCAAGATTTGGTTCTATTAGTGAAATCCATACTATTTTGAAAATGTTAGTTGGTGATACAGTATCCCGAACACGGTCAAAACCTACCAGCAACTAGAAGTCCGGATAGCCTAAGATGAGTGGAGGTATCTATTTTAGGGTTGGGGAGGTCCCAGGTCGAATCCTAGGAAGATCGACTTTCCTGAGGATCGACTTCCCTGGGATCGACTTTTGAGTAAAGTCGATCTCCAGGAAAAGTCGACCCCCAGAAAGTCGATCTCTGGAAAGTCGACCCCTGGACCCAATCTGATCAGTTAGGCAGTTAGGCGGTTACTGCCCAAATGTCCAGATTACCCCCATAAGAACCCCTATAAATAGAGGGCACCCCCCACTCATTAAAGGCAAGTCATTTGGAGAAGAAGAATTCCTAGCGAAGCAGAGCTCTGCACACTTGAGTTCCGGTCCGGTTTCCCGCGGAGTTCCCCGCTTGGCGCTTGCTTGCGCGTCTTGGAGTACTGGTCGGGTTTCACCCCCATCATTAGTTTTTCTGGAAAAAAATTTAACGATCTTTGACTGTAAATGAGTTATCAACCTGTTCTTATTAATTGAAGGAACTTTAACAAGCATTACCGGAATTGAAGAGAATGTGAGACCGGGGTGGAGTGTGAGACCGGAGTCGCCGTTAGGGTTTGGACAGAGGAGTCGCTAGGGAGAAGCAAGGAGTCGTTTGGAGAGAACCCAAAGGGGTTTGATTTTGTATTTGAAAAGTTTTTTTTTAATGATAAAATATTACAACTTAGCTATTTATACTAAACCCTAACTACCTATTGGCCCAACATCCGAGTTGGGCCTTAACTTGATTTAAATAAAACCTGATAATAAACATTAACTATCTTAATATCTCAATACCCCCCCTCAAGCTGGAGAGTGTATATCATATAATCCCAGCTTAGGTAGTAGATTGCGTAGTGCTTCAAGGCTTGCTGGTTTTGTTAAGATGTCTGCTATTTGTGATGTTGTTGAAACATGTTGTAGTTTAAATAATTCAGCTTGAAGATGATCACGAATTAGGTGGCAGTCAATCTCTATGTGTTTCGTACGTTCATGAAAGACTGGATTTGTTGCAATGTGGATTGCAGCCATATTGTCACGATGTAACATTGTTTCTCCTGATGGTTTTACCTGCAGATCATTCAAAAAATAATGCAGCCACATTATCTCACATACAGTTGATGCCATAGCCTTGTATTCACTTTCAGCAGATGATCTACTTATAGTTGTTTCTTTTTTTGATTTCCATGCTATGGCTGAACCACCTAATAAAATTGTGTATCCTGTTATAGACCTTCTGGTGTTGGGGCAATCTGCCCAATCTGCATCACAGTAAGCCTCTAGTTGTAGAGGTGCATCTCTCTTATATAGAATACCTTTACCTCGTGCTCCTTTGATGTATTTCAATATCTTTATAGCAGAGTTAAAATGTGATTGTTTTGGTTCTGCCAAGAATTGGCTGTGATGACTGACAGCAAATGAGATGTCAGGTCTTGTAATTGTTAAGTATAATAGTTTTCCAATCAGCTTTCTATAGATTGATGGATCCTTTAGTGGGGCATCATTTTCAGAGTTCTTGTAGTTATGAGACATTGGGATTTTGGATTGTGAGGAGCCCAATTGGCCAAAATCGTGTAAAATATCAAAAACATACTTCCTTTGTGATAGGAAGATGCCCATGTTGGATTGGGATACTTCAATTCCTAAGAAGTATTTGAGCTTACCCAAATCTTTTATATGAAATTGAAGATGTAAATATTCTTTCAATTTTTGTATCTCAGACTCATCATCTCCTGATATAATCAAATCATCCATATATATAAGTAGGCAAGTATATGATTTTGCATTTGATTTAAAAAATAATGTATAATCAGAGTGGGATTGAGTATATCCAAATTTAGTTAGAGCTGAGGTAAGTTTTTCATACCAATTCCTATTGGCTTGTTTTAAGCCCTGGTGTCATCTGGTGGTAGCATCCCTGGAGGGGGAGACATATAGATTTCCTCAGATAATTCGCCATGTAAGAAAGCATTGCTCACATCCATCTGGTATGTTGTCCAGCTCTTGATTGAAGCCACTGCTAGAAGGGTCCTGACAGAGATAATTTTTGCCACAGGTGAGAATGTTTCTTTGTAATCAAATCCTTCTATCTGAGTGTGTCCCCTTGCTGCAAGTCTGGCCTTTGGCCTTTCAATTTGACCATTAGACTTGTGTTTTACTTTGTATACCCATCTGGAGCCAACAATTTTCCTTTCTTTTGGTCTTGGTACTATTTCCCAAATATCATTGAGTTTTAGAGCTGCAAGTTCATCATTCATAACTTTTACCCATTCAGGGCTTTGACTTGCTTGTTTGAAGGATGATGGTTCAGTTGTAATAGAGATTTTATCTAAGTAGTCAATGTGGGAGGTAGATAGCCTTTTATATGTTAGGTAGTCATGCATAGGGTATGATGTGCCTTTAGATTTGCCATTGCTTGTAGCAAATGAACAGAAATAGTCATTCAATTTTGTTGGTGGTCTTCTTTGTCTACTTGGGTATCTTGAGTTTGGTTGTGGGTTTGGTGATATTTGGTTTGGTATTTGATTTGTTTCTGAGTTTAGAAGTGTTATTGGTAGATCATTTGTTTGATTTGTTTGTATCATCTCTGGATGTTCAGGATTTGAGATTGTTGAGTTTGTGTCTGAGTCATCAGAGATTGATTCATTTTGGTTTGTCTCAGAGAGATCAATGTCAATTATTGGATTTTTTTTTTAATTTTTGGTTATTGTTTGGTTATTGTTTGGTTATTTGTCCTATTCTGATCCTCATTTAGAGGGAATACATCCTCATAGAAAATCACATCTCTACTTGTGAAGATGTGATGGGTATCTAGCTCATATATAATGGAACCCTTTTGGGTTGGGGATTGACCTAGATATATGCATTTTTTTGCTCTGGGGGAGAACTTGTCTTCTTTTACAAGACAAGTTGCATAGCATAGGCAACCAAAGGTCCTTAGACCTTCATAGTCAGGTTGCCTGGAGTGCATTAGCTCATATGGAGATATGTTTTGTGTCACCTTGGATGGTAGCATATTGATGATGTAGGTGGCTTGAATTATTGAGTATCCCCATAACTCAATTGGTAGTGTGGACTGTAATTTTAGTGACCTAGCTACATTTAAGAGGTGTTGATGTTTCCTCTCAACCACACCATTTTGTTATAGTGTGTGTGGGCAGCTAGAGTAGTGGATGATTCCATTAGTTTTTAGGAATTCATCCATGGCTGAGGAGAAGAACTCTCCACCATTGTCAGTCCTTATAGCTTTGATAGATACATCAAAGTGATTTTTGATATAAGGGCATGTAAATTTTTAAAAATGATAAAACATTCAGATTTCATAGCAATTAAGTAAGTCCAAGTGTACCTAGTATAATCATCAACCACAGTCAAAAAATATTTCTTCCCATGGATTGTTGGAGTGTGAAAGTTCCCCCACACATCCATGTGAAGTAAGTCAAATGCATGTTTAGTTCTAGATGCATGTAATGGAAATGACTTCTTAGGTTGTTTAGAAAAATGACAAGTATCACAGTGTTCATCAAAATTAAAGTTTTTAAAATCTAAAAAATTGTTCAGAATGTTTTTGAGTCTATCACTCGAAGTGTAACCCAATCTCCTGTGCCATGTCGATGTTGTAATGGCACCTTCAAAACAATTTCTACCACTAGTTTGTGGCAGAAGGTATAATCCTTTCTTCATCCTACTCTGACCAACTTCCTTCATCTGAGCCTTGTCATATATGAATGCAATGATTTAGAAAATTGAACTGAATAGGCATATCATGTTGTGTCAATTTGCTAATGGATAGAAAATTCACTCTAAAGGATGGAATGTAATATACATCCTTCAATGTAATATTAGGTGAAATTGAGATGTCACCCTTTTGGGACACTGTTTGGCTGTCCCCATTTGGTAGTGAGATCTTGAAGGGATCACACTCTGTAAGTTTTAGAAATAGGGATTCATTCCCACTCAGGTGTTCTGATGCACCTGAGTCAATGATCCAATATATGTCTAAGTCATTTGAAAAAACATTATTAGCATTACCTGAATCTTTGCGCTTGGGCAAGGGCCTTGGATTGTACTTTTCAGAATATAATGGGAAGCCATAGGGCCCAATGGGATTCTCAGGAGATTCAGCTTTCTTCTCATCACTATCCCAAGCTGACCAGGTCTGTTCAGAATTCACACAGTTGGCTGAGCCTTGTGCTTTGTTGATCACAGTTGGTATTGGGATGGAAGGTTTGGTTCTTGTAACAGAGGGGGTGTTCCTAGAGGGATACCCATGCTGATTAAAACATTTTTCATCACTGTGCCAGTGATAACAGTAGTACCTTGTGTTCACTTGTTTGCCACTCCTATAATAGATAGGTCCAGTGGGAGTAGGAGGTCTCTTCCTTTGAGATGATGAAGATGGAGTGTTTGAGGGTTTGGCTGATTGATAGGGTGCTTTCCCTTTAACTGAGTAGAAAGCAGAGCCTTGGGTGGTGTTTGCATTGTTAGTTAATTGTTGTTGGGCTTCCTCATGAATTACCATCGAGAATACTTTCCCAAAATTGGGAAGTTTATCCATAGACAGAATGGTTGATCTTATCTGTCTAAAGTTGTCATTTAAGCCCATCAAGAATTTCCTAACTTTGAGCCTTTCCTCTCTCTCATTTATCCTCCCATTCACATTGCAAGTGCAAGTAATACAGTTACACCTGGGTACCTCACCATAGGCATCTACCTCTCTCCACAAAGTTTTAAGAGTAGCACTGAATTTGGAAACAGAATTGGAATCCTGTTGCAGCATAGCAATGTCCTGAGTCAATTGGAACAGATGAGTCTCATTTGACTGCCTGTAGTGATCCCTAAGATCAGACCATATGATAGAGGCATCATCTGTATACATGATTTGGGAGGCTATCTCCTTAGAGACAGAGCTCCATATCCATTGGCGTATAATCCCATGACAGGTTATCCAGGCCTCATGTTCTTCCTCCTCACTGTTGGGTGGTTCCTTAATGGCCCGTTGACAAACCCTAGCTTCCTTCTAGTAATCAGCATTGTAGTCATTTCCCTATTCCAGGGATAGTAATTCTGGCTGCTCTGTAGGGTATTGATTATAGATGGAGGGCCATAGTCTGTAGATTTGAAGAAGTAAATGGATGTAGGATCAAATAATGGACCACCAAGTGGTTTTTTCTGAACAGTCTGAGTATTCTCAGCCTCTGACATGTGGAATATTCTGTAGCATTTCCCATGGTAATAAAATTGTATTAGTTTAATGTTGACTAATCTTGAATGAATCAAAGACAGCAAACTTGGATTTAGATTAAGTGATTTAATTTTTCCAGTGGTAGTTATCCCACTTTTAGTTTTATCATAGTGATTGAACAGCGGAAGCAATGTAAGATTAATATTTATTTTGACTATAGCAATACACCTAACAGAGTAGATTGTGTTTGATATTAAGTATAATATTAGATGCATTTTATCTGACATATCAGGTGAACATGTCTGCAGAAAATGCCAAATAAGTGTATGAGACGTATAGGTCATGTCTACATGGATCAATTTATTTAACAATATTTGACAGAGAAGATAGACATATAGCATTGAACATTCAACATTGATGATCAATAGAACATGGTGATTGATATGCATTGATTTATATTTATATAAAGACAACATAGCATTGAACATATATACATCAGTGTTTTTCATCTTTATGTAGGATTTTACATCTGTTAATAACATGTGAGATAGTGTATGGAGACATGCAGCATGCATCAATATGGATCTAAAATATTTGATCATGAGTTTGTGCATGTTGTTGTTTTCATAGTAATGGTAATATATCAGGCATAGTAATGATGGAGAAAATACTATGCAAAGACATGCTGCGAACAATCGTTCAGATCCAAGTAAATCAATATGCATGACATCCATAACATTTAGATGTATTTTATCACAGACAGACTAGTCGAGTTTTAGGTATACCAGACTTAGTTTTGAAGCACGAGTGACGAGAGCCTGACGGAGTCAGAGTGACGAGAACCTGGAAGGCTTGAGTTGTATCACTGGAACCTTAGCAGCGAGATCAGCAGTACAGCACTCCACGATGCTCTGATACCATGAAGAGAATGTGAGACCAGGGTGGAGTGTGAGACTGGAGTCGCCGTTAGGGTTTGGACGGAGGAGTCGCTAGGGAGAAGCAAGTCGTTTAGAGAGAACCCAAAGGGGTTTGATTTTGTATTTGAAAAGTTTTTTTTTAATGATAAAATATTACAACTTAGCTATTTATACTAAACCCTAACTATCTATTGGGCCAACATCCGAGTTGGGCCTTACTTAACTTGATTTAAATAAAACCTGATAATAAACCTTAACTATCTTAATATCTCAATAGGAATAGTATACGGAAATGGTTATTATCACGTCCTTAGTTAGTATTTTATATTTTGTATTCATTGTTTTTGTTTTTCGTTATCTAATATCGTATCGACAAGAACGTGTAATTTATGGCCGAGTAAATATAGTTTGAAATTCGACGATGAATATCCTGATGTCTGTCATTTTGTTTAGGGGAAAAGAAATTCATAGAATTTTGCACCAGTCGAGGCTAACCGTTGTAGAATATTTGTGTGAAATATTAAGACCTAAATGTTAAACCAATAGCAAATTTACACATCCATATTGTTGGTACCATGGACCGCGGACCGCGGCCCATGGACCGAACTAGCCTCGGCGGCGGCCCGGACGAACGAGTGGGCCCGACGGGCGAGCCCACAAGGCCCAAGGACAGCAAGGGAATGCTATAAATACCTCCCCTGGTCCAACAGGGGAGGGGGTTGAGAATTCTTGGAGGAACACCTGCACTAAATTGGACGGCGAGCCCACACCGACGGGCTCACTCACCAACACATATATAATAACTACTTCTACGGAGTAAATTCTATATGACATATTACTTATAAATCGTAGTCAATTCAACTAACAAACCTTCATTAGATATATAAACCAACCTCATTTTGATGGCATGTGAATCATCAAAACTATTGGCAATTAAATATATTCGGATAAGAATAATACATTAGAAAATTGAGTAATAGTTAATTTTTTATATTGTAATTAATTATAACTGTTTTAATTAGAATGACACAAAATTTCTAGTCATAAGAATGACAAATAGATTACTAGGTATATCAAATGTGGAGTTAAATAATAATTACAAATAAATTCTCTTTTCTGTTATGTTTCTATTATAGGGGTCTTATCTTTATGTATGTACCAGTAAAACTGGGCAATCTTTTTCCTGCAGAAGCTGATCACTAGGATGCTGTAAAGATGGAAAAGACTTTGGCAAGGAACCCCCACATGAGGACTGGTTCCCAAAAGGTTGCAAATGTGCTTTAATCAGGGATCATTCTTCAAATATTCTCAGAGTAGTGAAACTGCAGCAAACACTGGGAAAATATTACATACATAACAAACTATTAAAACTGCATTAAGTAAAAGACCATTTCCAATGTTTGGTTAATTTTATGTTAATTAAAACTTCCTTGACAAACCATACATATGTCACTTTCTTCTCGAGTAGAATCATTTCTGTCCAATTTTGGAAATGTCTCTTTGAGTCTTTTAATCCATCGGTTCACAAATAAATAACAAAATAAAAGAATTTCTGAAAATCTTATTAAATTTAAAAAAAAAGTAATATTAGAGGCAATGAATGACAAATACGAAAGATATACCTTATGACATAACCAAGCTAAAACCTTTGAATCATCAAGCCTGAAAAACTTTTAAGAACCAACTTCTGCAAAATGTCAAATACATTTATTAACTGAGTTTTAACTATTTTCTAAATAAACTGGACATTTTATTGCTATCTAGAGCAAAATAAAGAATGTAGGTTGAACGACCTGAAATTTCTTAGGTGGATGGTTACCTTTCATTTCACAAAGAAGTTTCATGGAATTTTCTGCAAAATGAACCAAGTGTTGATACCCATCAACATAACATATTTCATTCAATTCCCTGAACATCTCACAGTCATTTCCTTTCTACAATTAGAGTGAAAAAAGTTTAAATAACTTACTTAAATCACACACACATTTCACTGCAGTAACTGAGAGTCTGAGACAAGACAAACACTATGAGAGTAATGAGACACACAGTATTGTAATTTCAGTTGTACAGGAAGGGATTTAATAAATATCTTCATTCGGGCTTCATCAAAAAGAGGCGAAAGAATAAATACAATGTCGACAGGAGTGGATATATATAGACCACCATCTGTTCCACAATAATCAACTTGAACATTTTTATACACTAGGCTTCCGACTCACAACGCGGGAGTGTCAAGAACATATATACTATGTCTATTGGAAATCTGCACAATGGGAATTCGTGACAAAAATTCGATTAACTAATATGATTAGATTCATGCACCAACATATACAGATGTAAAGCTACAAAATCATTAACTTCTCTAAGGTAACAGTATAGTCATGAACGGATATGTTTTTTTTCTGGAACATAACTCCATAAGCAAATTAGAACATATTATTCTAACATCTTAACCTTGAATCCTGCGATATCTTGTGTCACTCCAGTTAAACGTTCAACAGTAGCTCTCCTTATCTTCTCCTGAACTATTATAAAAATAAACATTCAAATCCTCAACTAAAAGTCTAAAACAAGATCATAAGAACATTTTGTTTGTGTCGAATAAATAATGTTAGGTTTTGTGTGATTGTATTCAAAGTAATCATGGGAATAAAATCAAGAAAACGTGTAACTAGGAAAGCGAGACACGACAATTTGATGAATGGAATGAATCAAAGCAGTTTTCCCAACATTAGGTACACACAAAAATAAGCAGAACAACAATTAACAGCCGTGTAGTCGGCAGAACATAGGGACATTATAGAAGAAGTAAGAAATGAAAGAAGATTGTACTAAAAACATTTAGAAATTAGATGAAAAACAAACTTTCATCGCTCTGAAAAAATTAAGATAGGTACAAAAACATAATTCATGATAGCCACTAATAACAGTATGAAATTATGTTTTTTAAAAATCAAATGCAAATTTATTTCCCCCAAATTTTTTAGACATTCATTGCAGTATTTCTCATGTTTTTAAATAAAAAATCAAGGAAAATATAAGACTCAGGGCACACGGAAATTTAAGAAGAAGCAAGAAATATATGAAGATGATATACAAAAATATTACAGTCCTATGGTGATGATCTGGTTATATAGTAATATTCTTACAAATATAAAAAAAAATCTATTCTAGCAATCCAGAAAGTCATTATACTAGTTATAATGTTGTAAATTAAAAATCAAGGAAAAATATGAAGTCCAGGGGACAATGAGATTACAGAAGAACAAAGAAATGAAAGAAGATTAGTGCAAAGAAACACACAGTATAGTAGACATCGCAAAAAAAAACATGGATAATACGAGAACTATTTGAAGGTGAAATCGAGTTGTACTGTAAAAATCCTCAAAAAATTAAAAAATCTTGAAGTCCACAACGATTCATATGAATAACCAGTTGTTATCTGTGGAAAATGATGAAGAAGATGAGAGACCGGAGTGGAGCGTGTGGTTGGAGTCGCGGTTAGGGTTTGAGTCGGAGAGTCGCCGGTAGGGCGAGAGAGTCGTTTGGAGGAACCCTTAGGGTTTTGTATTATGTTTTAAAAGTAATATAAAAATATTACAAGTGTCTATATATACTAAAAGACTAAACCTAATTTAACTTAATGGGCCAACATCAGTTGGGCCTGACCTAGCTTAGATTTAAACATACATAACTTAAACTTAAAAACTACATTAATCTCAATACCCCCCTCAAGCTGGAGAGTGTATATCATAGAGTCCCAGCTTGGGTAGTAGATTGCGTAGTACTTCAAGACTTGCTGGTTTCGTTAATATGTCTGCAATTTGAGATGTTGTTGAAACATGTTGTAGTTTAAATAGTCCAGCTTGTAGATGATCACGAATTAGATGGCAGTCAATCTCTATATGCTTTGTGCGCTCATGAAAGACTGGATTTGTTGCAATGTGAATTGCAGCCATATTGTCACAGTGTAGCATTGCTTGTCTTGATGGTTTTATCTGCAGATCATTCAAAAAATAATGCAACCACATAATTTCACATACAGTTGATGTCATAGCCCTGTATTCACTTTCAGCAGATGATCTACTGATGGTTGTTTGTTTTTTTGATTTCCAAGCTATAGCTAAGCCACCTAATAGAATTGTATATCCTGTTATAGACCTTCTGGTGTTGGGGCAATCTGCCCAATCTGCATCACAGTAAGCCTCTAGTTGTAGAGGTGCATCTCTCTTATTAGAATACCTTTTCCTGGTGCTCCTTTGATATATTTTAGTATTTTTATGGCCGAGTTAAAATGTGATTGTTTTGGTTCTGCCAGGAATTGGCTGTGGTGACTGACCGCAAATGCAATGTCAGGTCTTGTGATTGTCAGATATAGTAGTTTTCCAATCAACTTTCTATAAATTGATGGATCTTTTAGAGACACATCATTTTCAGAGTTCTTGTAGTTATGAGACATTGGAATTTTGGATGGTGAGGAACCTAATTGGCCAAAATCATGTAGGATGTCAAGAGCATACTTCCTTTGTGATAGGAAGATGCCCATGTTCGATTGAGATACTTCAATCCCTAAAAAATATTTGAGCTTACCCAAATCTTTTATGTGGAATTTGAGATGTAGATATTCTTTTAGTTTTTGTATCTCAGACTCATCATCTCCTGATATGATCAAATCATCCACATATATAAGTAGACAAGTATATGATTTTGCATTTGATTTAAAGAATAGTGTATAATCAGAGTGAGATTGGGTATACCCAAATTCAGTTAGTGCTGAAGTAAGTTTTTCATACCAGTTTTTGTTTGCCTGTTTCAGGCCATATAATGATTTCTTCAATTTGCACACCCTGGTGTCATCTGATGGTAGCATCCCTGGAGGAGGAGACATGTAAATTTCCTCAGATAGTTCACCATGTAGAAAAGCATTACTCACATCCATCTGGTATGTTGACCAGTTCTTGACTGAGGCCACTGCTAACAGTGTCCTGACAGAGATAATTTTTGCCACAGGTGAGAATGTTTCCTTGTAATCAAATCCTTCTATTTGAGTGTGTCCCCTTACTACAAGTCTGGCTTTCAGCCTTTCAATTTGACCATTAGATTTGTGTTTTACTTTGTATACCCATCTAGATCCAACAATTTTCCTTTCTTTTGGTCTTGGTACTATTTCCCAAGTATCATTCAGTTCTAAGGCTGCAAGTTCATCATTCATGGCTTTCACCCATTCAGGGCTTTGACTTGCTTGTTTGTGTTGGATCGTGATCCGAGGCTATAAGGGGGGGTGATAGCCTCTTTTCGATTTATACAGGTTGATAGCGGAATTACCTGTAAATGCTTAATAAACAAATGGTTGAACAGTAATGATATAAGGATATTATTATTTTAATTGATATAATATTGTAAGTATTACTCTTTGAAGCTTACTACAGTATATGAATACTGAGTCAACTTGCTTGATAGTGTTTCACACACAACTATAGTATATGGATACTAAGTTATATTGGAAACACAAATTGTATTGTAGAGTGAATGACCAGATAACTGGATATATTGATAAGCAAGTAAATGACCAGATAACTGGATATATTGATAAACAGGTAAATGACCAGATAACTGGATAATTTGATTATAGAGTAAATGACCAGATAACTGGATATATTGATAAGCAAGTAAATGACCAGATAACTGGATATATTGATAAACAGGTAAATGACCAGATAACTGGATAATTTGATAAACAAGTAAGTGACCAGATAACTGGATAAATATGATAAGTAATACTTGAACAAATATAAGAATTTAAAGCAATAAATATAACCTCAGATAGTTGACCAGATAACTGGATGAGGGATCTGCGTAAAGTAGTCAACCTCTGTGTTTGACCAGGTAACTGGAAGAGGGATCTTTTTAATTAAGTGTTGTTTTTAAGTGAAAGATAAAACTATAATTAACAGAGAACAACACAAAAGATTTATACTGGTTCACCCAAACAAGGGCTAGTCCAGTCCCGACCAACAGCCGGAATTCACTCGCCTAAAGGTAATGGCAAAACCTTTCTAAGCTTTAAGGCTACCTCGCTTAGGAACCAGTCTTTTACGGGTAGACTCACACCTTAGAGTATCAAGGGCACTCTTAAGAACCTCTAACTTTTACGGGTAAGTTAGTACCTTAGAGTATCAAGGAACTCTTAAAAACCTCTCTAAGCTTTAAGGCTACTTCGCTTAGGAACCAGTCTTTTACGGGTAGACTCACACCTTAGAGTATCAAGGGCACTCTGAAGAACCTCTAACTTTTACGGGTAAGTTAGTACCTTAGAGTATCAAGGAACTCTTAAAAACCTCTGAAATCTTTAAAGGTAGACTCAACCTAAGAGTTTTCTCGGAAACTCTATAAAACCAAACTAGAGCTTTATGGTTGAGTTCACAAACCTTCTCTAACACTTTGGTACTATTGAGACAACCCTCTCAACCAAAGTGGACACACATAAGAGGTGATTAGAGGAGTGGAATATTAAAGCAAACAACACTTCTTACTTGTAAAGATGAACAAGAAGATTAGAAGAAGAAGTTGGAGAGCTTTTGAAGCTTTGGAAAGCTAGGACACTTGAAAGCTTGGAAGCTTGGAGGCAAAAACGTGTGGGCAAGTGTGGAGTGAAAGCTCTTGAATTTGCTTGTAGTGTGGTGAGTGGAAATGAGGGGATTACCCTTCTATTTATAGCCTTGGCCACTCAATGTCCATCCTTGGATCTTCAATGGATGGCTCCTTGATTTCTCACATAAATCCAAGCTTTGTCTTTGAATAGTGTTTTCCTTGGATAGTGTTTTGTCCCTTGTTGGAGAATCTTATCTTTGTTGGAGAATCTTATTTTTGTATAAATTCAAACTTAAATAGTGTTTTGTCCCCTTGGAATATTATACCTTGAATAAAGTGTCAAAAGATAATAATAATAATAATATTCAAGGTGAAAATAAGATAATAATAATAATAATATTCAAGGTGAAAATGCAATTATCCCAATTAATAATATTCAAGGTGAAAATGCAATTCTCCCAATTAATAATATTTAAGGTGAAAATGCAATTATCCCAATTTGACTTTTTAACTTTGACTTAAACCCTTAACTCAAATGATTAATTAATTAACTAGAGTTAGGTTTAATATCGATTGACTTATTTAACCCTTATTGATTAATAGTGTAATTAGGGTTTAAATTGACATGATTAAAATATAATCCTATGTCGACAATTTTGATTCTACAGTAACGACGATGGCATATATGTTTTAACTCATGTCTAGTCAATATTCTATTTTACCCTTATGAGCATGCTCCCCCTGAATTATTGACCCATAATATTCAATTTAAAAGCAGTGGATCATGCATGATTTCTCCCCCTTAAAACAATAAGGTATCGACAAAGTTAAAAATAGATACCTGTGAAGTATCTCCCCCTTAATGATAGGACATATCTAATTTGTGGAGAAAATAAAACTTCATACCTTATTGAGCTTTAATCACAAATTCGATTTGTGTGGTTGACCAAATGTGACGTCTTGCTTATAAGAGTGTTAGTCAATCATAAAGGAGAAATAACATGTAATTTATGCTCATTGATAAAATATTGGATTGAAGTCAATTTTGATATACATTATAAGGCAAGTATGATATGATAATTTAAATTGCCTTGTGTTAAGATCATGCAATGAATAATAATCCATGTGTGTGTTATGAATGAAGATGATCTTAACATGTATGGATTAAAGATTTTATAATGTTATAATCCATAAGATATTAGTGAATGATATGTATAAATTCATAATATTCACTAATTGCTTTAAGGAGAAATTGAGCATTTAAAATTTTAAAATCTGTCTTAGTGACAAATATAATCATGTAAATATTCACTAAGTTTTAAAAGATTTAAAATTTTCATTTCAGTCCTTAAAGCCTTAGTAGTAAAACTTCACTTAAAATAAAATTTCATTTAAGCCCTTTGAAGTTATAATAGATACTTAGATTAATACTTGAAATATTTCATGTAAACCTTGGAAGTATTAACCAATTCTAAGCATTGAAAACTTCATGTAAATATTAATTTTAAGTCTCTGAAGTTTTAACTAAATATTTATTCACTGTAAAGATATCCTTTGAACCCTTAAGTTTCAATGAAAAACTTCATAGATAATTTAATCCCTTTGAAGTTATAATGAATACTTAGATTAATACTTAAAAAATTTCATTTTAAACCTTGGAAGTATTAAATATTTCTAAGTAATTTTTGATTAAAACTTCATGTAAATATTGATTCTAAGTCCCTGAAGTTTTAACTAAATTTATATTCACTGAAAATTATCATTTTGACCCTTAAGTTTAGTGAATCTTAAAAACTTCATAAACGATTTTCGTTTAAGTCCCTGAAGTTTTAACTAAATTTATATTCACTGAAAATATATTTTTGATCCTTAAGTTTTCAGTGAATCATTTTAAACTTAGAAACTTCAAACATAATTTATGTTTAAGCCCTTGAAGTTTCATAGTTCATGACTTTGAAAAGTCAATTAATACTTCAAAAGAATTTTAATTATACCCTGAAGTATTAACTAATGTCCATGCAGCCCTCAAGTTTTTGATATTGCTAATATTATGTTTTTCTTTATGCATGCATACCCTTATGTTGATAAGCTTAGATGATTAAAATCATAGAACTTCCATTTCAACAAAAGAGGTGATACATAACCAGATTAATCTCATATTCAATGAGACTACGATCCATGAATGGATCTCCAAAATAACAGAAAAACAGACACAAGATTAAGTATTTAAAACATCAAAATACTTCTTAGGGCAGATGTAGTTCAGTCATGGTGGTGCATGGTTGGGATGACCTTGGAGCTAAACTCATGAAATAGGTTAGCCAGCTCCAGGTTGTACTCTCTTTCATCATCTAGCTGTTGCCTTGTTATAGACACCATCTCTTCCAGATCTCCCATTCCTTTTTCTAGCATCCTTACTTGATGTCTAACTCTTATGACTTCTTCATTCAAAAACACATTAGTGTTTGGTGAGTTTGGATCATAGGTGTTCCTCCAAGTCTTTTGGAAGGAGCTTGCAGTGAATGGCTGAATGTGAGATATGATTGGATGTGGATAGAGTGGAATTCCAAAGTACCCTGGACTGAGTAGTTTTGAAAGCATCCTTGGGTAGTAGCGAGCTCCAGTGTTCTTGGTTGATGTAGCCAGATTGTGCATGATTAATGATACCCAGTTTACTCTGATCTTTGACAGCAAGCAGTAAATTGCTACCAAGATCAACGTTGATGGTTCTTCTCTATCTTCAACTTGAGGATAAATATTGTATGAGATGATCTTCAGAAAGATTGAAGCTTCTGGTATGAGCATTGTCTTTAGGATCTTATCAGTGCTCTTAGGGTTATACCTGTGAGTGAGAGTATTCCAGAGAATCTCCCAGCTGCACTTGAAAGGTAGCTCATCCAGACTTCTGTAGTTTTGAAGCTTCACTCCGTTGTTGGGTAGATTTATCCATATTCCAAGTTTATCAACTCCTAAAATGAGAGATATTCCATTTACCTTGGTGGTGATGACTTGAGAACCTACTGTCTCATACTTGAGATTTGCATAGAACTGAGCCAACTCAGATTTGTAGATTCTGAGCTGCCCTATGTTCTCAAGGTAGTCAGTAAGCCTATTGAAGTTTAGTAGTCCTTCAATCACCTTGCAGTTGAGAGATCTGAGTAGAACAGGTTCCTCAAAGATCATTCTTTGCTCGAGAATGAGATCATAGGAAAACTTGGCTATTGGAGAGATCCATGTTGGTGTTCCTTGGAATATTTCTGATACTGGAATCTTCCTGGTGCGTTTCTTTCGGATGACATTGCTGCTTGAGGGATTAGGGTTGTATACCGGACTGGAAGGACAGTCTGGTATGATTGTGAGTTCCTTCTTCTCAGGATTGATTTCTTGAATCAACATCCTTGGGACAGAATGAATCTTAAGATGGAAGAAGATGATACAATTGTTTCTCTTCCTATGCTTATATAGTAAATTGATTCACCTCAAGCTTATCTAAGATAAATTCAGATTTTCAATTAGCTAATATAGCTTGTAGATCTTTTCACGTGATCAAGCCAACTTTGTGTCTAACTTTTGGATGGTTAGCAGCTTTTAGGGTTTGTTTTTCAATAAACCCTACTTGGTGGATATGAACAAACATATCCTAATTAGATTTTTAGACAGAAGTTGTCTTTTCAGATGTTTGGAAAATCTGATTTCAGATATGTTTTATATATATAATTTATTTAAAACACATACCTTTTGTAGTAAACGACGCATTCCTGAATTTGCTTTATCTTCACTCTTGCAGATGATGTTTGATGTATGTAGAGCAGGTGCAAGATTTGCTTTTGCCCGAGCTACTTGCAGGATGTTGTCGTTGCTGTTCAACTCATATATCAGATATGGTGGTTGTAGGGTGAGTGACTGATTGACCTTGTTGTGATGTGGCTGAATCTTCAATACCGAGGTTGCTGTGCAGGCATGAGTTTGGAAGTTCTTTCACCAAAGTCGAGAATGTTTGGATTTTCAAGATCAAGAAGATTTGTCATACTGAGTTTTGACAATTGGCATGTTTGCCTGTCCCACCTGTTCTTAGGATAGATATACAGATTTGTGTACTCATGTGAATTTCGTAGTGACATTGCATGAGTCAACAATTTTTGAGTGTTCATCTTGTATGCATGAGTTGTTTTGAAATCTTTATGCATGTATTGCACATCTTTATTTTGCTTTGCATGCATATTATATGTATTAATCAAAAGATCATAAGCATACAGGTGGTTTGTAAAACAGACATGCATAGGATCAGTTTCATGAATTGATTATGAGTTAGCTAGTTTAGTAAGGAAATATTCATGTTTATGATTGTATGTCATCATATAGTCTTTTAACTAGTATTAAAAAGATGACATTATTCAAAGATAATCAGTGGTTTGATAGGTGATTGTATGTAAGTATGATGAGTGCATATGATATGTATGAATCAACGAGTTGAATAATAAAAATACAATCACATAGTATATAACTGATTGTTTCCGATGATAGTTGAATATTTCATAGGAGATTTTATAAACCAAGCATTTATCAGATTTTATAGAAGCATATAAATCAAAGTGTAGGCATGTATTAATGTGATTGATATGATAGACATGCATTTAGATCTTACTATGTCTATTGAGTGTAGAGCTTAGCATTTGAATGATAACAGCATGTATGTTTATATAGCATTAGATCTATTTAGGATTTATTTGAGATACAAAGCAATCTAGGACATAGTTGCCTTGTATAGATGATTTTGTTTGTATGCTAGTGTGTTGATCTCCAATGATTTGTTCTGAGTTTCTGAGATTCCTATTTGATGGAAGTTCAGAGATGATTGTTTCTTGATCATCTCTTTCTATGGGAGTGTCAGATGGTATTTGTTGAATGACTTTAATTCCTCCTTCTTCTGTGTTTGGGACAGAGATGGACTCATCAAAATCAACGTGTAGGGATTCTATCAATGTTTGTCTTTCTTTGAGAAGGACTCTATATGCCTTGCTCCTTTTTGAGTATCCAACTAGGATTCCTTCATCAGATTTTTGTGCTACTTTATCTTGATTTCCCCTTGTTGTGAGAACATAGCACTTACTCCCAAATACCTTAAAGAATGAAACTTTGGGTTTTCTGTTATTCCAAAGTTCATAGAGAGTTTTGTTTAAGGTCTTTCTAATGGTTACCTTATTAAGAGTGTAACAAGCAGTGCTTATAGCTTCTGCCCATAGATATTGAGGGGAGTCATGTTCTTGTAACATAGACTTACTCATTCCTTGAAGAGTACGATTTTTTCTTTCTATTATTCCATTTTGAGGTGGAACTTGAGAAACATCAAATTCATGCTTTATCCTATTGGATATACAGTACTCTTCAAAGTCAGAGTTTTCAAATTCTTCTCCATGATTACTTCTGATTTTTATGATAGATGAACCTTTTTCATTCTGTACTAGGGTACAAAATTTGGAAAATTCACCAAAAGTTTCACTTTTGTTTCTTAGAAAGAATACCCATGTATAGTGAGAGTAATCATCAATGATTACGTAGGTGAATCTTTTTCCTCCAAGACTTTGGGTTTGGGTTGGCCCAAATAGGTTCATGTGAAGAAGTTCTAAGGGTCTAGAAGTGGTTAAGTTTGTGAGGGTTTTAAGTGAGCTTTTGTGTTGTTTTCCTCTTTGACAAGCATCACAGATGTTGCCTTTTTCATAAGCTATTTTAGGCAACCCGGTTACTAATTCTTCCTTAGATAATCTAGATAGCTTTGAGTAGCTGGTGTGACCTAGTCGTCTATGCCACAGAATTTTCTCATCACTTGCAGCAAGCATGCAGAAGTCATGAGTTGGTTTAGATTTATCAAAGTTTATAGAATACGCATTGCTTTTTCTATATCCTCTGGCAATGATAACTCCCTCAGAGTTAGTGATAGAACAATTGTATTTTTCAAATTTTACTACACAACCGATATCACATAATTGACTTATGCTAATCAGATTGTGTTTTAAACCATTTACTAAGTATACATTTCTTAAGAATGGTTTTTCTGTATTTCCTATATTACCCCTACCTACTATTGTACCTTCATTGTTATCGGCGAACTTCACCTTTTTAGTAGGAGGTAAGTCTATCAAGTCGTTTAGTAGACTTGATTCCCCGGTCATGTGTCTTGTGCATCCACTGTCGAACATCCATTTTGACACATGCTTTTCCTGAAAAAGATGAAAGATCCTTTGGTACCCATACTGAGTTGGGTCCTGATGAATTAACATATTTAATCTGCTTATAGTTTCGTAACTCATCTTTAGTCATCCATCTTTGCTTTGGATGATTCATCTTAGAATTTTTCTTTTTCTTAAGATGAATGAACTTTGTATTGCTAGAATAATTATTATGTATTAAAGCATGCAAAGGTTTTGTATAACTAGATTCCCTTACAAAATGATCATTATAAGTTGTGGCATTTAGGGTTTTGTTAATAGGTGCATTTGACTCAAACCCTAAGCCAAATTTCTTTTGACCCAAGTTCGAGCCTTGCAACATATTATTTAACTTTGATGAACTATTGAAGAATTTCTGAAGAACACTATTTTTCTCATTTATTCTTTTAGTTTGTAATTTCATGCAATTATATTTTTCAGATAATTTTTGTAAAGTTTCTTCATGCTCAAGTATGAGTTTATTCTTAGCTTCTATTTCAGTTTTTAGCATGATTGTTTCTTTTTCTTTATCTCTAATGATTTCCTCAAAATTATCTATTTTTAATTCTAACAATTCAACCCTATCATCATTTATTTCATTGGGTTCTTTTTCTTCAGATTCTAGAATATCAAGTAATTCAAAATTTTGACTCTTAAGTGTTTTAATTTTTTTATCTCCCTTTTCTATTTTACTTAAGAGTTTATGATTTTCTTCTTTTAATAACATGCATTCTTTTTGTGATTCTTCTAATTCTATTGAATGATCAATATGTGATTTATTCATGCATTCTAGTCTTAATGATTTACTTAATTTTTTCTCAGTTTTATATTTATCCATTAATTCTAGAAATGCTTCTTCTAATGAATTAAATCTAGTATTTGTAAAGTTTACCTCAGAGTCGTTCTCATGAGCCATGAGGCAGTCTTCTTGGTCTGACTCAGAATCTGACCAGTGTACTTGATGCGCTTTTTCTTTCTTTAGTAGAGGACATTCAGGTCTGATGTGTCCAGGTTTGTTGCATACGTAGCAAATGGGCTCCTTTGAGTCTTTGTGGTTTTTACTCACTTTTCTGTCGGTATTCTGATAGTCTATCCTTGAATTTCTCTTTTCTTTCATTTTTATGAGATATCTCTTTAAATGATTTGTGAGCATTGCCAAGTCATCATCCGATGATTCATTATCGCTTTGACTTTTGAGAGCAATGTCCTTTTTCTCCTCTTTTGCTTTAGAGATAAATCTTTCTTCTTCATAGGCCATCAGATTTCCGCAAAGTTCTACCACTGTGAGTTTGTTCAGATCATGAGATTCTTGGATAGCATTCCTCTTTGAGTAGTATTTATTTGGAAGGCTTCTTAGAATCTTGCTCACTTGCTTTTTCTCAGTTACTGGATCCCCTAGTCCAGCCAGATCATTGACTATTTGTGATAGTCGAATGTTCATTTCTGCGATAGTCACATCTTCCCTCATAGAGAATCTTTCGAACTGAGAAGTGGCATGTAGTAGCTTATTTTCCTTGACGTGGGAGGTTCCTTCATGTAAATCCTCCAAAGCTTTCCATACCTTGTGAGCTGTATCCAAGCATCGAATTCTGCTGTACTCAGATTCATTGAGAGCGCCATATAGTGCATTCAATGCTCTTGAGTTGTTGATTTCCTTGAGGATATCCATGGCTCCCCAAGTCTCTTCTTTGCTTGTTGGAATCTCATAATCTTCAAATACGATTTTCCAGACTCCATTGTTGATTGACTTTAAGTATAACTTCATCTTGTTCTTCCAGAAGTCATACTTTACTCCATCGAACCTGGGAGGTTTGTTCGATGCAAGACCA
This sequence comes from Zostera marina, assembly GCA_001185155.1. Lineage (NCBI taxonomy): Eukaryota > Viridiplantae > Streptophyta > Magnoliopsida > Alismatales > Zosteraceae > Zostera > Zostera marina. Next base: position 31,791 of record LFYR01000964.1, on the reverse strand, counting down.
GTACTGTTTTCACCATTTGAAGTCATAGTTGTTGTTGTAAGATGTTAGTCTGACTTCAACGGAACTTGGCTCTGATACCACTTGTTGGATCGTGATCCGAGGCATAAGGGGGGGTGATAGCCTCTTTTCGATTTATACAGGTTGATAGCGGAATTACCTGTAAATGTTTAATAAACAAATGGTTGAACAGTAATGATATAAGGATATTATTATTTTAATTGATATAATATTGTAAGTATTACTCTTTGAAGCTTACTACAGTATATGAATACTGAGTCAACTTGCTTGATAGTGTTTCACACACAACTATAGTATATGGATACTAAGTTATATTGGAAACACAAATTGTATTGTAGAGTGAATGACCAGATAACTGGATATATTGATAAGCAAGTAAATGACCAGATAACTGGATATATTGATAAACAGGTAAATGACCAGATAACTGGATAATTTGATAAACAAGTAAGTGACCAGATAACTGGATAAATATGATAAGTAATACTTGAACAAATATAAGAATTTAAAGCAATAAATATAACCTCAGATAGTTGACCAGATAACTGGATGAGGGATCTGCGTAAAGTAGTCAACCTCTGTGTTTGACCAGGTAACTGGAAGAGGGATCTTTTTAATTAAGTGTTGTTTTTAAGTGAAAGATAAAACTATAATTAACAGAGAACAACACAAAAGATTTATACTGGTTCACCCAAACAAGGGCTAGTCCAGTCCCGACCAACAACCGGAATTCACTCGCCTAAAGGTAATGGCAAAACCTTTCTAAGCTTTAAGGCTACTTCGCTTAGGAACCAGTCTTTTACGGGTAGACTCACACCTTAGAGTATCAAGGGCACTCTTAAGAACCTCTAACTTTTACGGGTAAGTTAGTACCTTAGAGTATCAAGGAACTCTTAAAAACCTCTCTAAGCTTTAAGGCTACTTCGTTTAGGAACCAGTCTTTTACGGGTAGACTCACACCTTAGAGTATCAAGGGCACACTACAAGAAAACAAGGAAACAGCCACGGCCAAGTTCACTGGCTAAATGGTAAAATCCATGGCTAAATCAATTTAGCCACGGGAATTAGCCACGGGAGTGGCCGTGGCTGTAGGTCTGGTGGCTACTAATTTTTAGCCACGGAATTGATTTTCCGTGGCAAATATTTAGCCACGGTTATTTTCCGTGGCTAATGTTGTTAATCAGTAATCGGGTAAAATTTTAAAAAAAATTTGCCACGGCCAAAATCCGTGGCTAATCTTTTATTGGCCGTGGCTAATTTTTTGAAACAGAAAAAAAATCAGTGGGTAATTTTTTTGACCATGGCTAATTATTTTTTAGTTTATTAGAAAAAAATTAAATGATGAAAGATGCTTATATGGTAAGGTTTTACACATTCATATATATAACCTGAAATTAAAATTCATTCACATATTGATATAACCTGAAATTAACATTCATTCACAAATATCCATTCATATATCAATCCATACATTAATCCATAAGTCTAAACTTAAAAAACAACATCCAAATACATATGACCATATAACATCCAAAAAATATTAAAAAACACCAAAAGACTGATTGCCTCTGCAATTGAATGCTCACAATTCACTTTGCAGTACTTGATCACTGGTGATGTAAATATTGTTGGTGTTGCAATCAGGGTACCACAACAAATGATCTTCGAAAGAGGTAACTATTTCACCTCGAAAGTTCCACACAGAGATTCACTACAAGATTCCTGCGATTCAGCGACGATCAGAAATCGTCGCTGAAAGTCAAAAATCGTCGCTAAATTGGTTTTAGCGACGATTTTTGATCGTCGCTAAAGCGTCGCAGTAGGTCGCTTCGCTAAAAATTTAGCGACGATATTGGATATCGTCGCTAATTATCAGCGAGTATCAGCGACGATGTCATCGTCGCTGATGTAATCCCAAACGCGCGCTATTTTTTGGCGCCAAAAAATAGCATCGTCGCTAAATCGTCGCTAATATTTGAAAAAGATCGTCGCTAAGTCGTCGCTAAATCGTCGCTTTCCTTAAATTTTAATTTTCCCTGTTTCAACTTATCGTCGCTATATCGTCGCTAAATCGTCGCTTTCCTTAAATTTTAATTTCCCTGTTTCAACTTATCGTCGCTAAATCGTCGCTAAAATATAATACAATAAAAAAAAATGTTTTATTTATATGGGTGCTCATTTAGAGCCTTACTATTCATTCACACCTGTAAATAAATGCAAATACAATTCAATTCACACCAATCTCATACATTCACATTACAATTCAATACAATTTCACATACCAATCTCATACATTCACATTACAATTCATACAATTCTCATGCATACACTCAACATTACAATTACAATTACAACAAATGTATACACATTACAACTAGAAAAAGTGAATACATGTCGCTGAATCGTCACATTACAACAAATGTAGATACATGTTAAATGTTTCAATTACAATAGAGGTAAGTGTTTTACAATTTTTTTTGTTGAACAATATTGGAAATATCTAAACTCTTACCTTTTGGTCGAGGTGTCGAATTCAAAGTAATATCTTCTTCCCAATAATTTCTCGATAATGGAAGAATTTGGTTCAACTGAGAAGAAACAGGAACATTACTCGATGATGGACGATTCGGGTCGTTGCTTGTAACATTAGCCTGAAAATAAATGAAGATATTCAAAAAATTAATAAATTTAAAAACTAATTTAAAAACATTTATTAAACTCACATTTATATTGTCAATTAACCGTTGTTCCAGCATTTTAAATCGTTTTTCGTTTTCTATTTCTAACGCTTCCATTCGTTTGTCAACGGCTTTGGAAACTGCCAATTCAAATTTTTCAGTGTTGTGCATCTCAGTTTCCTCATTGCTCATTTTCTTTCTCCTCTTATTTGCTAACATAGAGTCATCGCCAACTCTAAATCCCAGAATGCGCCCATTTTTCTTTCCCTTTGATGCTTTCAGCCAAGGTCCAATATGATCGTTTTTAAACAGAGGCTTCGTTGGAAATGAAGTTGAACCTTCAGACGATAAATTTTCATCTTCGCTATCGTCATCAGAATCAGAATCACTGTCTTCTTGTCTTCGAAGTTCTTCATTCAAATTTTCATATTCGGCCTTTACGAAAATCAAATATGAAAGAATTAAGAAAAAATAAAT
>LFYR01000964.1:5158-28518 GCA_001185155.1 Zostera marina | reverse complement strand
CTAAGGGAGCCTTGCTCTTTGAAAAAGTGGATGGAAGATGATTTCTACTTAATTTTCCAAGAAAAATAAGAACCACAACCATTTAATTTAGAAGAAATAACCGGGAATTTATTTTTAGAAATGATCTGACGAACGACTGATTCATTAGGATGTCCCAATCGTTGGTGCCATAGATCAAAAGTACCCGTGTAGACAAGCAAATTGGGATGGTTGTAGTTTGAAGTTTGTAGAGACTTCCGTTATGCGTTCCTCGAAGTAGAACCTGATGAGTGACCTGGTCCTTGACAAAAACATTAAAAGTGTCAAAAACGAAATAACAACGATTATCCTTGCAAAACTGATAAACGGATAAGAGTGAAGTGTTGAGGGTTGGAACATGAATAATGTCACGAAGAATAAAAGAGGAGATCCCATTTGCAATTTTACTGTTGCCAATATTTTTAATTTTATTTTAGATCCATTACCTAGCTGGACCTGGCCCGATCCAGTATATGCCATTGGTGTGGTAATCGCCTAGACACTTGGAGTGAAGTGATGAGTTGCCCAGAGTCGGGGTACCAAGTTGGCTCACTTTCGGCGTAACGGTGATCAGGAGCGTAACGGACCGGTTGTGGGAAATATTGAGGCTCTTGAGCTGCAGTTATATGCATTAGATGCCCACGACGAGTTTCACCATTATTTTTGCTAGTGGGCTGGACCGGTTGGACCTGATAATTACATTTATATGGGCTGTGCCCATAAACTCCACATACCGGACACGGGTCCCGTCTTTCTCCACCGCGTCCCCGGCATCCTCCTCCACGCGCCGGCGACTTGAAATCTCTCATTCCGGATGGCCGAAGATTGCGGGAAGCTAGAGGCGTCGTCCTATTTTCAGTTGAATCGAAGACCGACGACATCGATTCGGTGATATTCGCCACGATGACCACCGGCGACCTCATCCGCAGTCGGATCTCGTGAATGCTCAGAACCTCGACGAGTTCGTCGAATTCCACCGGGCTGCGTTTTAATGACAGGGCGGTGACTACTTCACTGTACTCGCCAGCGAGATTGGCGAAAATAGTTGCGTTGAAGATCCGCGTCGGGATAGACGCACCGGCGGACTTCAATTCATCGGCCAGTAACTTGGCGCATGGAATTGCATCTGCAATTGGATGATGTATGATTCCAATGGACAACCGTAGGCTGTCTCGAGTGTCTTCTAGATTGCGCTCAATGATGTTATTCCTACCACAGATGGTAGAATGCTCTCGGACAGGGATGATATAATCCAGCTTAGCAGTAGCTGGTCTTTCCTCCACCAGAGGATGTAATCGTCGCTCAACGGATTGATGAATGACTGCAGATTGAAACAATTGAGAAGCGGCGTGAATTGCATCTTCCACACGATGTAATTCGTTGCGGTCAGCTTCACTTGCAGGAAGGATTGTATCGAGACAAATGACGGCATCGATTTGAAGAAGTCGGGAGTGGCTAAATTGAGGGCGCTGGAGCCAGCTTGCTCTGATACCATGTCGACAATGGCACCCTTTGATGACGATGTGTCGGAGGAAGGAGTAGCCATGGAGAAGAAGAATGAAAAGGAGGAAGAACACAGTGAATTGGATGTAATCAATCGATTACAAACACATTTATTGATTAGTATTTATACACTTGTTTAGAGACAAATAACAACTCATTGTAGTGGGTGTTTGTTGTTAGTTATTCTATAACAATGATATATTCTTCTAAAAGTTTCTAGAAGGTTCTATATTTTATTCAATAATCATAACTTGTTAATTAGTTTTTAAGTGTGATTAACAATTTACTTTATGTTATAAACCATACTATAAATAGTTTGTATTACCCAAGGTTTTGGTTAATGATTTTAATGAAGTGATTTGAGTAGTTAATGATTTTTAAGGTGCTTGTGTCCGGTAAATTGTTCCTGATAATTGTACGATGGCAGAGAAAAACTCCAATGATAGGGTGACTCCGCTTCTCCCTGATGCTTTATATAAAAGTCATATCTCACATTGGATTAGGACTTCATTGGATGGGGTTGCGACCTATCTCTTCTGGAGAGGTCAAATGGTAAATTTATTTTGATTAAATCATGTATATGATACTGTACAGGAAATGCCACCTGAAAATAAAGATGATGGTTCTCCAAACCCGGCACATCAGATATGGTTAGAAAAGAATTGGACAGTTCTTGGCTGGATTCAAGCGGTGGTTGAACCGCCGATGTTCTCTTTGATAATGAATCATGAAACTGCATTTGTTGGCAAAAGTTTGAAATGCATCTAAATACTATAAAAAAAGTGCATCAACAATCCATTTTTGATGAGCTTAGAAACTTAAAGAAAAGAGATGATGAACCTATAAGAGATTTCGTTTTCAAAGTAAGAGCGATGATTGATTCATTGGCTGTTGCTAGTGCAGTGGTCAAAGATAAAACTATCATAGATTCTGTTGTGGATGGATTGGGTACAGAATTCCGTCCGTTCTGTTCATCATTATATTCACAATCTGGTCTTTTGTATGATGAGTTTTTACAAATGGTAGGAAGTACAAGAAGATAATTATCTACGAAGAATGAAAATTCAAGCAATGTTGAGAATCCTTCTGCGTTGGCTGCGAACTACAAGAAGAATTATCGGTAATATAGAAATAAAGATTATAGATCATTAAACAATAACATTGAAAACAAGGACAGAGAATACTATAATAAAAATAGCAATGGAAATAGAAGAGCATCAGGATCCAACAACAACAATAACAACAATAGATGGCGTTGTTCAAACAATCATGGGTCAAATAACTCATGTAACAATAATTTAATTATCTGTCAATTATATGAGAAAACAGGACGGAGAGTCGGTAAGCGGGAGAGTTGCCTTTTCAGTTTCCCGAACGCTTTCTCAAAGTCGCCCGTTCATGTTACTCTAGGGCCGGACGACTTCAATAGTTGGACGAACGGGTACAAGCGATTTGCCGTTCTTGGCAAAAATCGACTAAGAGCCGCCACCTTTCCGTTGTCCGTGGGAGGGTCATGGTCATGACGGCCTCCACCTTCTCCCTTCTAGGCTTGATGCCCTCCGGGGTGATTCTGAAACCCAGGAAGTGGAAATCGTTTACCCCAAAAGCGCATTTCTTTGCCTTCAGCCTTAGGCCTGATTTCCTGACGTTGCGGAAGGTTTCCTCTAGGTCGGCCAGGTGCATTCCCGCCTCCTTCGACCGGACGAGTATGTCTTCGAAGTACACTTCCACGTTCCTGCCTATCTGTTCCTCAAAGACCTTGTCCATTAGCCTTTGGAATGTGGCGCCTGCGTTCCTCAATCCGAAAGGCATCACCTCGAAGCAGAAAGTACCCATCTCGGAGATGAATGATATTTTTTCTTCATCCCCTCGGGCCATGGGCACCTGATTATACCCCGAGTGCACGTCCATGAAACTCAGCATTTCGCAGCCTGAACTTTGATCCACCAGCCGGTCGACCGACGGCAACGGGTAACTGTCTTTGAGGCACACTTTATTGAGATTCGTGAAATTGACGCACATGCGCCATCCCACGTCTGCCTTCCTTATAATCACCACGTTGGACAGTCATGCCGGGTAGCGTACCGGGTGGATGAACCCTTCCTTAAGGAGTTTTGTTACCTTCGCTTCCGCTGTGTCCCTCTTTTCCCCTCTCATCGGTCACAACTTCTGTCAGACCGACCGGGCTCCCGAGGCGACCGCGAGTTTGTGCTCCACTAGTGTCCGGGCCACTCCGCCCAGCTCGTTTGTGAACAAATCCTCATTACTCCTGAGGAGGTCCTCCAGTCCCCTCCTCAACTCCAGCGGGAGGTTTTTTCCTATGCGAACCTCGCTTCGCGTAAGGGATATCATAGTTGTCGAGGACGCTGGTTCTAGCTTGGGGAGTTCTTCTCGCATGGTGTGTGGTAACCCTTTGTCTGAGGTCATCACCTCTCCCACTGAATTGAAGTAGCACTCTCGGGCTTTCTTCTAGGACCCTTTCACCGTGCAGACCCCTCCGCCCGTTGGGAATTTCAGGCACTGGTGGAGGGATGACATGACTACCTGAAAGACGTGCAACGCCGCTCGCCCCAGAAGAGCATTGTAGCTCGAGGTGAAGTTCACGACCGTGAAGTTGACCTCGACTGTTTTTGCCTAGGCGTGGCGGCCCAACGTCACCAGGATCATTATTGTTCCTTCTTGGGAGTAGGTCTGTACGAGAGAGGCCGAGTTTGATGAATGCGTTCCAGTGTAGTATGTCTTCTGCCGCCCTCGTGTCGACCAGTACCCTGTGCAACCGTACGTTGGTGTGATCGCCCTTCCGGAAAACGTGAGTCACTACCAACGGATCGTCGTGGCAGTGGTGACATCTTTCATGTCCTCCTCCGTAAACATAATCTCCGTGCTTAGACGCAGGTGCTTCTCCCTGGTCGTTCGGTCGACGTCTGAGTCGTATCGGCGTCCTTCCCATGGGTCTACTCCGCGCTACGCGCCTCCTCCCGCTATTGTCAGGATGTTTCCCACTGCCTCTTCCGCCGGCTCCTGCTTCGGCGTTCGATGCTCTGTGGGGATGACCGGCGCCCTTCTCACGGGTGGCGTGGGGGGGGGGGCTCAAGTCCCCCCGAAATTCGTCGTTGGCCGCATCCATCTCACATTCTAGTTTTAAACTAAAAATTATTTAATGTTTTATTTTATTTAAGAATTATTTGATCAAATTATTTAAATAACAGATATTTTTATGCAAAAAAAATTAAAAAATTATCAAACCCGAACCCGACATCCAAATCGAGTTCGGGTTCTATAATTTTAAATGTTCCGGAGTTTCGACCCGAACCCGATTTCAAAACTCGGGTTCGGGTTAGGGCAAACCCGACCCATGCTCATTCCTACTAAGAAGTACTGTTGCTGAGAAGTGCTCAAAATGAAGAGTTAAAAGTGTTGTTGATGTGTAGCTAATAATTAGATATTAAATTAGTTGTGGGTATAAAAGATTAACTAGTAATTAGATATTAAGTTAGTTGTGAGTATTTCTGTTATAGAGTCAATTGTGAGTATTTCTGTTAGAGTTTTTTTTTTTTGAAAAATTAAAACTTGCATTAATGAAAAAGAAGTTGGGCATAACCCAAAATTACAGAATATAGAAAAATGGAAGTACAGTAAATATAAAATCATTGTCTATCTCTTATACTACTATGACCCTGATTAACTAGCCAAGGACTGAAGCCTCAAGAGGTTGGATTTTCATGACTTATAGCTAATTGTATGTCAATCTGTGAAAGATGTGTTTTTTATAGTATGTAAAATCATATGCAATGCTCATATCTTTTATAATTTCTCCTGACAATTTCTAAAGGCCTTAGGGTGTTATTTCTGTTAGAGTTAGTCGTAAGTATTAGACTATAAATTCCCTATAATACAATGTAATTTAATAAATACATCTACAAGTAAGGGTGAGAACAGATCAGGTCGCGGGCAGGCGCCTCTGTCCCTGTATTGTATCTGCCCCATTCTGGAAAACGGGGTGCGGAACAGGGCGGGTCAGGTATCCTACCTCCTTGCCCCGAGGCGACCCGCCAAGAATTATAAAGAAAATTAAAAAAGTAAATCTATAAATTAAAATGGGTAAACATTTTACCTTAATTTTTAAAAAATTTAATTTTTATAATCATATATCTAATATAATATAATTTAAAATAATAAAAATAATAATAATTTTTTTTTTAAAACCGGGGCGACCCATCCGGGTTTCGCCTTGCCCCGAGAGACCTGCCCCGGAATATGACCGGGACAACATGGCAAAAAATTAAAAAAACAGAACAGAATATCTGCCCCGCCCCCAGTTACCACCGGGCGCAGAACGGGGTTGGACCAGGGCGACTCGTCCCGTTCTCACCCTTATCTACAAGTTGTCATTAATAGATACAGTTAATTTCTGACTTTGGAGATATATTTAAATAATATTCATTAATTACAATTAAAAATCCTCTATGTATTTATTTGTACGTAAGGGTGAGCATGGATCCAAGTCAAACCAGAACCCTCCTTCGACCATAACTTAATCTAATTATAATTAACAGCTAAGATCGACGTTACCAAAAAAATCATTACAAATTTTCAATTTAAAAATATTTTTATTTTTTTATTACATTATTATCAATTTATGATCGTTGAATAATTAAATTTTATTTGAGGTTATAAGTTTCAACTAGCAAATAATTGAAAGTTAATTTGTCAAATATTGAAAAATGACAGATTATTGAGAATATACTTAATTTCTCCACCTACTTACAGAGGTGTTCGACGTTAGATAATAATCTTAAATTTCTACAATATTATATATAGAGAGAAATATTCAAGTGTATCGAATCTTGAATAGACCGTCGTGCGTCATTAAATCATATCGAATAGTATTTAATATAATGACTAAAATAATGTACTGCACAAGACACTAATATGCCCTTTATATACATCTACAAACTGTCATTAATATTACTTAATAGAGACCTGTACGTAATAATTTATTTAATTAAACTCGACAATTAATCTCTCATTTTTTTTTATTCTCCCTGCCCTTTATATACGATGTACGAATCGTCTCTAGTTTCATCGTGAATTGATTATAACTGAGATCGATCGAGGTGCATCGATGGGAAAGGGGCAATGGGCAATAGCAGTTCACGGTGGTGCCGGAGTCCATCCAAATCTTCCCAAAGAATGTCAAGATAAAGCGAAACAACTCGTCACTCGTTGTCTTCAGCTTGGTGTCGATGCTCTCCGCTCATCTCAATCGGCTCTCGATGTTGTTGAACTCATTGTGAGTCTCTAGCTAGCTACGTACCTAGTTCGCTGATCATTTCAAATTTGAAGATTGAATAATGAATTGTTTTTATTTCTCTATAATCGATCAGGTTCGAGAGCTAGAGATAGACCCAATTTTTAACTCAGGTAGAGGATCGGCCTTGACGACGAAAGGTACCGTCGAGATGGAAGCTAGCATTATGGATGGAGTTGGGCGACGATGCGGTGCAGTATCTGGTCTGTCCACTGTGAAGAACCCAGTTTCACTAGCAAGGCTTGTCATGGACAAATCACCACACTCTTACCTTGCTTTCGAGGGAGCTGAGGAATTTGCTAAACGAGGAATTTAAAGGGAGCTGAAACGATGGACAATTCTTTCTTCATCACCGAGGAAAATCTACACATGGTAAATTAATAACTAGATAGATAGATAGATAGATAGATAGATAGAATAATTTACATTTTTACAAACAACACGCATGCAGTTTGATTATAGGATGCCATCGACCAATAATGTGAGTATGGAGAAAATGAACGGTTTGCCAATGAAGATCTATGCACCGGAGACTGTCGGATGTGTGGTGGTGGACAGCCAAGGTAGATGTGCTGCTGCGACATCCACGGGTGGGTTGACGAACAAGATGAGTGGTAGGATCGGAGATTCGCCACTTATAGGTGCAGGGACATATGCTTGCAACATGTGTGGAGTTTCTTGCACGGGTGAAGGTGAAGCCATTATTAGGTCAACACTTGCTCGGGACGTTGCAGCTATTATGGAGTACAAAGGGTATAAGCTTCAGGAGGCTGTGGATTTTGTATTGAATAAACGACTGGATGAGGGAAAGGCAGGTCTTATTGCAGTTTCCAATCACGGGGAGGTTGCTATGACGGAGAATGGGATTATGGAGGTCAAGATTTGGGACTGATTAATTTAAAAAATACACAGCACGGCATTGGAGGTCAGAGATCGGAGGCCGGAGGGTGTCTTTTATAATAATTATCATCTTTATAAAATATAAATAAAATTTACTATTAACCTTTCTAAATTATCGTCTATACAAAACTACAAAAGTATAAATAATAGTTTTTAAGAAATCCGAATCTACCGTTGATTGAAAATTGAGAACATCTAGACCATCGATTCCAGTTTAGAGCTAAATTAGACCTTGTTACTTATTTTTCTCTCTCCCACGCCATCATGCATGGTAGCTGTAGTAGCAACATTTTCTTTTCTCACCTCACCTCTTCTCATCAAACCACTCGTATCTCTTCCACTTTCACCGCAACCGTCCTTCGATCTGGAAAGGTTGTTTGTCAACCATCATTATCGTCATCTTCTTCCCGTTCGTTGTGTTTCGATTCAGTTTCCTGATTCTCTTCTTCTTCTTCTTCTTCTTCTTCTTCTTTGCAGTTGAGGAGATTCGGTCGTGTTGGTGTGAGGGTTCGCCGGAGCTAGCTCACCGTCCAACCTAGTACAAGTGTCTCTCTCTCAGAATTATCAACCTCCTCCCCAGGTGGACCAGGGGAGGTATTTATAGCCTTCACTCGCTGTCCTTGGGCCTCGTGGGCTCGTACATCGGGCCCGTCCGTCCGTCTGGGCCGCCGACCGGGCCTGTTCGGTCCATGGGCCGCGATCCGCGGTCCATGGTACCAACAGGTCGATCCCGGAGTTTTTGTTGCTTTCCGATGGCATCTTTGAAATCTAAGGAATTATCGGAGAATAACTTTTTAGTCTTTGCACTCAATCAGATGATGCTACCAGAAACTACTTCTTACAACAGACTGTGAGTGTTCTCTCATTTTTTATATTCTCACTATTTTGTGATAACTTTCCTGATGAAAAATGGGTTTTCTCCTGCAGATGTTTCGGATCCCAAAGTCAGTCTGGACTTTTACTCTCGCGTGTTGGGCATGAAGTAGGTTTGAAATCAAATTCAGCATCGTTGTGCGCTGTTTATTTAATTAATATTTACAATAGGGTGTATTTCTAATATTTATAATTCTTGCAGGGATATATCTCAAATAAACTATTATACTATAAATTGCTTACATTAGAATGTAAATTAATAAATACATCTGTCATTAATAGATACAATTAATTTCTGACTTTGGAGTTATATTTAAATAATATTCATTAATTACAATTAAAAATCCCAACCCTTCTTGACCTTAACTTAACTTAATTATAATTAACAACTAAGATCGATATTAACAAAAAAATCATTACAAATTTTCAATTTAAAAAAACCGAGGAATTCGAGACAACATTAGATAATAATCTTAAATTTCTACAATATATATATATAGAGAGAGAAATATTTAGATGCACCGAACCAATAGTTGATCCAATATTATTAGCTTGAAATCCCAGCTTGAGATGATATAATCCCCCGACGCTACTGCCACTCATCAAAGTCCTCCCTGCCTTCTTGTCCTTAATCATGAAACTATCCTCATTCAATAAAAAATAACAATTCATATCCCTAGATGGACATTGAATTGAAATTAAGTTCAATAAAAAATCCAATTGATTCCCGCACCTGTCCCGAACCTACTACCACGTAAACCACCAAATTATTTTCTATTTCTGCCATACCTGCCTGAACATTGCGTCGCAAATGCTGACGATTGTCCAGTAACTACCAACTGCCATAACTACCGTCGCTTACGCATTAGCTCCTCCGAAATCAACATACATATGATCTTTTTATGCGTTGAATATATAGGTCAAAATCCTTCAGATCGAAGTCTCTCCAACACATACCCAATTACCTCTATGTCGGATACATTTAAACCCGGCCCAATTAGATTATGGACTAAAGCCCTAATCGTGAGAAGGTATTCTAACATCGTCTGATCATCCGTCTTCATCATCGTGTTTAGGCGATATCAAATAGATTTATATTTATAAATAAATTTAAAATTGATTATTTAATTAATTTGTTCAATATCTATAGTTAATTCAAATAATTACTTCAATAAATTCATTTATTGCCTTCTTTTTAAGTTATAGAGTATACGCCCCTTTTTAATAATAACTTCTGTTCAAGATCGATCCAGACTTTGTACTCTTGGGTTTCATTCACCAAGATCGACGCAACCGACATCCCAATTGACGACTTAATCCATGACATAACAATCCAATTAGACTTCTGCCATTTCACAAATTCCGGATTGATAACATCATTATCCAACTTCTTCTCTAGGATGACCGGCAAAACAATATCCATTAAATCATAAAGATTCAATAAATCCTCCATCTATGAACTGACAGATTATCAAAAACTAATGTAATCTTTCATTCAATAAACTTTAGTTTAAAAATCAATTATACAAACTTAACCTATTTATATTCATTCTATCTTAACCAACATATTAGTTTGGTTAATTTTACAATACATTTCTATAATGACTTATAATTACTTATATGTATTAATTATATAATATTCCCCTTCAAATTAATCTAGCATTCTGAAACTAAATCTTTTAGTGCAGAATCTTGATTTGTGTAGGATTCTCGAACTTATAAAGTAGTCACCAAGAGTCATCTTGTCACTCCCATCTTGTTGTGAATATAGCAGATAAGTTTAACTCCTCCTAGCTCAGAGTAAATAGGATGATAGGTAGATGAAAAAACCCGGGTGTGCTTTTTTGGCATCTTTTGAATGTGTGTGGTATTTCCCATCAACCTACCCATCATACCAGATACGTACACCAATATTCACCCCCAAAACAAGAAAAATGATAGCAATCCATTGAGAGATAGCATCCTATAAGATAGTGATCTGCAAAAAACAAACAGGAATAAACCATGCACATAGATTGCTAGTATGTAGTTTAAAAATTATATTGTAGAAATATATAATTGTAGAATGGACTTAATTTTAAGTATATGATTTCTGAAAATCCAGACTTAATTCAAAAGCCTTCCAGTGACCTGCAACATACAAATTTCCTGCAGACAAAATCAAAGAAACACCTACAAGCACCACATCATTCAAAGTAGAATATTTTTATACAACCTGCATGTATCACCATACAACTGAATGCATCTAGGTATTTTAGTTTTCATTAAATAATTAAAGTATTTTATGTAATAAGCAAATAAGGGAAGTTAAGATAAATTCATCTATTGATCAATAGATGTTTCTTAAGAGGATCAGACCTTCTTATGTTGTACCCCAATGACCAATTTATCTCTAAATTTTGAAAAAAATGAAGTTCCCAAAGGTTTGGTCAGGATATCTGTTAATTGTTCTGTTGTTGGAATGTATTAAACCAATAATTGTTTGTCTCTAACTCTTTCTCTAACAAAATTAAAATCTACTCTTATATGTTTTGTTCTTGCGTGATATAGAGGATTTGCAGAAAGATGTCACTACAAAAAAAAGTAGGCAGTTCGGACGAAGCAAACTTAACGGAATTTCCGTTATAAATATTTATTATCAAAGTTAAAGGAATTTGTAACGGAATTTCCGTTAACTTTGCTATTTCCGTTAACTTTGCTATTTCCGTTACAAATACTAGGTATCAAGATAGACTTATATATTGTAACGGATTTTTTAACTATTTTTAACGGATATTCCGTTACAAATAGCAATTATTTAATAATTTTCATAATTAGGGTTAGGGTAAATGTAAATAATTAGGGTTAAGGTTAGAGTAAATGTAAATAATTAGGGTTAGGGTTAAGGTTAGTGTTAGGGTTAATAGAAATTAATAAAAATTAACAAAAATTAGTAAAAATAAGTATATATACATATTTAGATAGTGTTAGGGTTAGAAGTTAGGGTTAAAAGTAAGAGTTAGAAGTTAGAAGTTAGGGTTAGAAGAAGTTAGATTATAGTTTTTTAGATATTATAAATTATAACAAATTTAAAGTTAGATTATACTTAGATAATTATAAAAATTTAAATTATAAATTGAAGTTATTTTAGATATTTTAAATTTTAAAGTTAAAAAATAAATTTAAAGAAGGTATTTTAATTTTTAAAGTTACAAATTCAAGTATTATAAAAGTTATTTTAAATTAACAACTAGTGATTTTTTAAAAATTATAAAAACATCAATTTCTAATATTAACTTTAGTAGGTTAGGGTTGGTCTAATTTAATAAATTTAAATTTTTAAATTTTTAAATTTTTAAATTCTAAAATTCAATTTAATAAATTAGATATTTTAAAACTTATAAAATAAGTTTATTTTAAATTAAAAAATAAATTAAAGTTATTTTTGATATTTTAAATTTTAAAGTTAAAAATTAACTAAGTTATTTTTGATATCAAATAAACTAACTTTAATTGATAAGTTATAAACTAAGTTTAAATGAATATTTTAAATGGATCTTTTAAATGGATATTTTAAATTAAAAAAATTAAAACCTAAATACTAAAACCCCAAATATTTTTCCCAACCTAAATACTAAAATCCGATGAGCAGAGGGAGCAAGAGTAGTAATCCGACGAGATTTCCGACGAGAACAGCCGAGGAAACTTCCGACGACAAATGAGGTGAGTTTCCGACATACTCATTCTTCATTTCCAACCGACCCATTGCTTCATTTCCGACCGACCGATTCCCCATTTCCGTCAGACCCATTCCCCATTTCCGACAGACCCATTTGAAGTTTCAATTTCTGTTCTTTGTGTTGTTCCCCATTTCAAATCGATACTAATTACTATTAATTGATCCTAATCTGACTTCTTGGAATCTTGTTCTTGCAATCTGACCCGATTCCCACCTATATATATGGTTTTTCTGTTTCTATTTCTTGATTCCATTATTTAAGATATTTATTTTAGTCAGTAAGATATTTCTGTTAGTCAGTAAAATAATAAACAATTGAAAGAAATAATATTGTATAAGAAACAAGGAATAATCAAGATTGGAACATAGAGTATAGACTTTAAGTTTCCCCAAATCAAAAACCCCAAAACCCCACTCCTCCTAATACTCAAGAATTCATCTTCCGATCGACATCCCTCTACGACTCCAAGAACCCATCTTCATCTTCCGACATCCCTCTACGGCTCTACAACTCCAAGAACCCATCTTTATATTCCAATATCTCTCTCTGACTCCAAGAACCCATCTTCATCCTCCAACATTCGACTGGTCACCTTCTTCAAACTGTTTTCTTAGCTCGTATCCAGTGAGTAACAAGGTCATCGTTTTTCCTCCTTATCCAGCTTTTGGGTGTTGGTTTATTTTATTTTTAGTTTTTTTTCAATCGTTCTTGGAGTTTTTTGTTCTTCATTTCGTTTTTCAATGTTGTAATTTAAGTGTTTTTTATAATAAATAGTCCTGACCTTGTTCGTTCCCTCTCTACCTACCGTGAAAAATAGATCAATGGATATTATTCCCGTGTCTTCTTCTCTTCCAAAATCATGTATTCCTGACGACGACACAATCAATCCTTAAATCCTAACCCTCTCATGCTGCTGAATTCATTTAAATTATTCTGTCAGAAGATTTACCCAGTTTGTGATAATCTCACCACGTTTCCCGAAAATCCTCCTCTTAGTGATCGACCTCCACTCTCCACCATATATCCTCTCAACAGACTTTCGAATACAGAATTTTCTCATGTTGCATCTCTGAAGAAGTCTGTCCCCAAGTTTAAATCCTTTGTGGAACTCTTGCAATATAATGTTCTCCTCAAATTCTGAAGAATCCTCTTGCATAATAGCCTCTTGCATAATAGTCTATGTGGTTGAGGAATAAGTGATGGATCTAACTAATTTACAATTTCTGAAGATTTCATTCCATGTGTACTTCTAGACGGTCTTTTTTCTGTGAATGGAGCATGGGATGAAGGCATAGTGTTAAGATCTGTTCGTTTTTATTATTATTGTAATATATTTTGGATTAAAAAACGTAGCAAAATTATTAGAGAGTAACCGAGAGATTCTGAATATTTTATTGATTTTAAGTGCTGAATATTTTGTTGTATTCACAGATTATAAATGGCACCCAAAAAAACATTGGTTAGTAAGAAACGACGACTTACACGAAGTTCTGTCGACCATGAAAAACCTTCTTCAAGTACTCATGTTCCGACTGCAATTTCGACTCCAACTTCAACTCCTCAAATTCCAACTCCAATTTCGAATCCAACTCCAACTCCAACTCAAATTCCAACTCCAATTCCTCAAGGTTCGAGTACTCCAACTCCAAATCAAATTCCAACTCCAACTCCTCAAGGTTCGAGTACTCCAACTACTCAAGTACCAACAACAATGGGTGAATCTAATTCCGACTCCGACTCGGACCTCGGAGATAATGATGGTAACTAACTAATTATAATCGATGTGTATATTATATAATTGATTGATTTATGTGTATTTATTAACTCATTATTTTTTATTTCAGAATTGAGTCTACCAAATAGAAGAGGTAGAAACTTAGATCATCCGAAAGATCACCCCAAACAAGGTGAAAGATTTAAAATAGAATGGGAGCCAACGCACATGCAACCAACTGGACATCTGCGTAAGAAATTTAATGCTATGATCAATAGAGTCGCAAAAATGCATACAATTTTTCCATTGAATGTGAACTGGCCGAAACAAACATCTCAGAGCTTTCGACAAGCATTCGAGTACATTGAGGTATGTTTTTTTTATTTTCTGATTTAGATTTTTTTTAGTCGAATAATTTTTCAATTTTTATTATATAGGTTGATTTTGATTTAGACGGTTACCCAAATGCTCATCAATACATCAAATTCAAACTCAACAATACTTGGAGGCATTATCGAAACTATATAAAGGAAAAATACTTTGATCCATTTGTTGATGATGAATCAACTGAAAGGATGTATGCTAGTCTTCCTCCATACATTGATCGATTCACTTTCGAAAAGTGTGTGGAAGAATTATAGACTACAAAAGAATTTAAGGTATTGTTTTTTATACATCCATACTTCAATTATTTACTATTTTATATTGTAAGTTGTTTAACATTGTATATGAATTCGCAGAGAAAATCCAAAATAAACAAAACAAACCGGACTAAGAAAATACTAAATCATAAAACAGGGTCAATTCCTTTCAGTGCAATAAGAGAAAATCTGCAACGCGAAGGTATTGAGGCATCACGAATCAATACATTGTAAGTCTTAGTTTATTTTATAATGTTCATAATTAGTAGTTTATTGATCTACTCATAGCTTATTACTTATTTTATAGAGAAACGTGTCTGAATATTACAAAAGTGATGAAATTCAAGAATTACGTCCAACAACAGATGAAGATGTATGTTTTAAATTATTTTACTATTTCAAATTATTCAAATGTTTTATTTTCTTATATATTATTTTTCGCATTTAGGTGATTCAACAAAAATGCATTTCAAAATTTATTCAAAGCAAAAAAGAGAGGCACATTGGACTTGGTGGAGGATCATTTGCTGAGTCGAGCACTACTTCTACCAGATTTTCAATTGAAATGAATGCAAGATCTATTGAGAAAGAAAAAGAAAAAGGAAAAGAAAAAATGAACGATCAAATGGAGAAGTTAATAGAGGTATGTGTATGAAAGTCAATAAAATTTTAAAGTAATAGATAAATATAAATGAATATTAAATGTTTTACAGGATAATCAAGTTTTAAAAAGGAAATATGATGAAATGTTTGATATGTTTGAAGACCTGAAGAAAACAGTTTTATCCCAATCAATAATACAACTCCACAACCTTCAGATCGTGGATCGTTGCAAGATAGAAGTATTCATGCAGGTCAGAGCGATCAAAGATATCAAACTCCTCCATCCAAATAGGTCTTCCATGTTATTTTTGTTGAATGTTAGTTTTGTTGAATGTTAGTTTTGTTGAATGTTGAATATTGTTTTTGTATTGAATATTTGTTGAATATTGAATGAATTTACAGGAATTAATATTAATTGAATGAATTTACAGGAATTAATATTAATTGAATAAATTTACAGGAATTTGCAATGATTTTACAGGATTTTGCATTTAATTTACAGGAATACTGGAATTCCAGATGCACTGGAATTCTGGAACTTTTTTTGCAAAAAAAAAATTGTAACGGAAAAATTTTGTAACGGATTTTCCGTTCTGCTAACTTTAACTTCAGAGTATTTGTAACGGATTTTGGTATGTGTAACGGAAATTTTGTCTCAGACCAAAGTTAACGAAATTTCCGTTAAAAATAGTATTTGTAACGGAAATTCCGTTAACTTTGCTCGTCCTAACTGCCTACTTTTTTTTGTAGTGTATAATGCTCCCATGTTATCACACCATAATGTGGGAATGGTATGTTGTTTCAAATCCAATCTCTTTTAGTAGTTGTTGTACCCAAATTAATTCCTGAGTTGGTGTGGCCAGGCTCCTAAATTCAGCCTCACAGCTGGATTTGGATACTGTTGATTGTTTATTTGAGTTCCGAGAGATTAGATTTGTTCCTAGAAAGACTAAGAAATCTCCTTGACTTTTACAATATGGTTTATCTCCTGCCCTGTCCATCTCCAAACATCACTAAAAACCAATTCTAGGGGTCTATTAACAGAATATTCAGTAGATGAAAAAGGAAGTTTATGACATTTACTAATTGAACAAGAAATACATTTATCAAATTTGTTGTTTAAAATAGGCAAGTCATATTTATTACAAATTTTTCTAGTTATGTTCTCATTAATATGCCCAAATCTAAGATGCCATTTATTTAATGAGGCATTTTCACAAAGAAAAACATGATGTGAGATGGATGAACCTGCATTGTGAGTAGAAAATGAGTATAGCCCATCCCTAACATCTCCTTTAATCAAGACTTCATTTGTACTTTTATCTTTCACCATCACCTTAGATTCATCAAATTCAAAGATAACATTATTATCTTAACAAAAAATTTGAATAGAAATTAAGTTCTTTGATGTAGTAGGAACACGTAAGAGATTCTTTAAAAATAATTTCTTATTATTACAATTAAAGTAAGAAGTTCCAATGTGAAGAATGTGACCTTGTCACCTGCTTCATATGGAGCTGCAAAACTCATATTCTCAAAATCAGAAGGAATGTGGGTTGAAGCTCCAGAGTCAGGAAACCACATAGTTGTATCACTCCCCACATCCTCTTCCTCAAATACTATATGTGCTTGCTTATTATGACCTATGTTGAAAGATTTATTGAACCTATTATAGCAACTAGAGATAATGTGGCCTCTCTTCTCACAGATTTGACATATCATATAAGAGTAGGGAGTCACCGTTGAGGGATGTTTTGGAAAGCTAAAATTCTGATTTTTATTATTATTAACATATGAGTTTTGATTTGAATTATACCTCTATCTGTTGGTATAATTTACTGTATTAATTATAAAATTATAATTATAATTATAGTTATAATTATAAATAATCATTTGGTGTTCAATATTAACTAATAATCATTTGGTATTATTTGTTTTAAGTTTAAATGAAACAGGATAAAAGGATTACAGCCCAAAAGCATAATGGACCGGCCCAGAAGAGTTTATTCAATTAAAATCGTTTAATGGACCTGGTTGTAATAAAAATATATTTGGGGTTGTAATAGAATTAGTAGTTTACAAAACTTATAAATAATAGTTGTAAACTCAAATATAAGATAATATAATTTAATCTTTGATATTTTTACATTTTTTCAAAGATCCGTTAATTTCCGTTGCTTTCTTCTTTCCCCAATTCTTCTCCCGCCGGCCAGCGATCCTTCCCCTGTGACGTTTCGTCGCCGGAATCGGATCGCCGTCGTTTCATATGGTATCATCGGTCGCTCCTAGGAAATCCGCTGTTGTAATCAATCTGTTCCTGCCATTCTTTTCGTCGCTGTTGCTGTTCCAGTAAAGAGTTGCTGTTGAAGTAAAGTGTTGCTGTTGAAGTGAAGTGTTGCCTGCTGTTGCTGATATTCAAGAGCATGGAATCTGAAAAAGAGATCAATGGTGACATGGAAATATCCACTGAAGTCTCAGCACCCAAGATATCTACTGAAATTCAAAAGAAGCCTTTTGATTTAGAAACGGCCTTCACAACAAGGTCATCTGTTTACTTTTTACATTCTAGTGATAACCCTAGTAATAAGATTGTAAATGAGTTACTAAAAGGGCAAGCAAATTACCCTACTTGGTCAAAAGATATGAATCTTTGGCTAGTAACTAGAAGAAAACAGAAATTTATAAATGGAAAAGTTATTAGGCCTAAAGATGAAAATTCAGATGAATTTGAGGCTTGGAAGACTGTCAATGGGGTAGTATTCTCGTGGATAATAAATGCATGTGAGAAAAGCATAGCTGCCTCAATTAGGTCAGCTGAAAGTGCATGTGAGGCTTGGGAAATATTGAAAATTAGATATAGCCAAGCTCAAGCTCCCTTAAGGTTTTTAATTGGCCAAGAATTAGCCAATCTATATCAAGGGGAATTATCAGTATCTAATTATTACATAAAATTAAAAGCCATATGGGATAACCTACAAGATATAAGCAAAAAGAAAAGATGCACTTGTGGGATGTGCACTTGTGGGGTGTGCACTTGTGGGGCAATTCAGATATGGGAAGAGGAAAATGAACAAGATAGGGTAGTTAAATTCCTTCTTGGATTAAATGAAGAGTTCCTAAATGTAAGAGGTCAGATATTAACTGGGAAAGAGATTCCCAATATGGATTCAGCTTATTCAACAGTCATAACTGAGGAAAAACAAAGAGGGGTTACTCATATCAAATATAAGTCTGATATAGGACAAATAGACACTGCAATGGCTGTAAAAAGATCTTCTGGTTTTAGAAGTGAACATTTTAATTCAGATAAGTATAAAATGAGTAAAAAAGGCATGAAATTAAATCTGAAATTAAGATGTGATCATTGTTGGTTCTATGGTCACACTAAGGACAAATGTTTTCATTTAAATGGATATCCGGATTCAAGCAAAGGGTTCAATAATAAAAAAGCAAAAACAGAACATGCAAGTTCAGCAACTCATTCAATTACTGAGGAGGAATACAAAATCATGCAGAATCTATTCCTGAAAAATACAGGTAATTTTTTTTAAAATAAATTAGCATGTAATGCTTACTCTTCAAATAATTGTGAATGGATTTGTGATAGTGGTGCTTCACAGCACATGAGTGGAAATAAAACACTCTTTAGGAACTTAAGAGACTCTAAAAAAATTAAAAGAGTCTCAATACCTGATGGAACTTGTTTTCTAATAAAATAAGTAGGAGAAATCATGCTTTCTCCAACTATAACTCTTAAAAATGTTTATTATATCCCTGATTTTAAACTGAACTTAATTTCCTTATATAGGATTATTAAAGATATGGGTATATCAATACTTTTAAAAGAGTCACAATGTTTTTTTCAGGATCCTCACAACAAGGATCTGATTGGACTGGGTAACATAAATAATGGGATTTACATGTTTGATAGAGAGGCTGTTTGTGGAGCCACTCAAGATATAAAGCTATGGCATGCTAGGATGGGGCACATGTCATATGATAAACTGAAATTGTTAGCTAATAATTCTTGTAATAGCATAAATTTTAGAAAAAACTCTGAATTCAATAAAGATGTTTCATTCTGTAATATATGCCCTCTTGCCAAACAACAAAAATTAAAATATCCTAAAAGTTCATCTCAAAGTGAAAATCTATTTGATTTGATACATGTTGATATTTGGGGCAAATTCCCAATATCAACACATGATCAAAATAATTATTTTCTAACCATAGTAGAAGATAAAAGTAGAACAACTTGGGTATTTCTAATGAAAAATAAAACTCAGGTACTGGATATAATCAATTTATTCATTAAAATGGTTAAAACTCAATTTAATATAAATATAAAATTTTAAGAAGTGATAATGGTTTAGAGTTCACTTCTTTTAAACTCAACACATTATTAAAGGAAAATGGTATGATCCATCAATTTTCCTGCCCATATTCTCCTCAACAAAATAGCAAAGTTGAGAGAAAACATAAGGATCTCCTAAATATTGCTAGAGCAATAAAACTACATGCTGCCCTCCCAATTAAATATTGGGGTTTTTGTGTTTTAGGGGCTGCTCACATAATTAATAGAACTTGTTCAAAATCATTAGATAATAAAACACCTTTTGAAATTTTGAACAACAAAAAACCTAATATTACATTAACAAAGACTATTGGATGTCTTTGTTATTTTAATAACAATAATAGAGAACATAAATTTTCTGAAAGAGCAAAAAGAGGAGTTTTTTTAGGATACCCACAAGGTACAAAAGGGTATATAATTTTAGATATTGAGCTTCAAAAGCTCATTATAAGTAGAAATGTAGTATTCAAGGAAATGGTTTTTCCTTTTAGAATAATTAAAGAAAAAAATCTGAAAAATAAACAAAATAAAAGTACTTTTGATAGTTTCATTTCAAATATATATGAAAATAATCATAATCTCAATAAAGATGATCTATCTCAAAAGAAAAAAACAGAAAATACAAAATTGAAAAATAATTCAGCATCAAATGATAATTCTGTTTTTATTTTAGATGATGAGATCATTATAGATAGGGATAGAAAATTATCTAATAATGATGATTTGTCAAATGCAATGTCAAATAAAACAAATTCAGATTCTATAATTCTAGAATCATCCACAAATAATCAAAACATAATTCTAGACACTAATATATCACTAGAGTTAAATAAAACTCTAAACAATAATGAATCTGATATTTCTATCTCAACAGAGTCAAAGAATGCTCTGGACAATGATGAAACCTCCTCTGGATCACTAAATCCAGAAAATGAAAGTATAGCTTCAGATAGAATCTCCTCTGGATCAATAAATCCAAGAGATAAAAGCATACTTTCAGATAAAGTCTCCTCTGAATCAATAAATTCAGACAGGAATGAAACTTCTCCTGGATCAATAAATCCAGAAGATAAAAGTATATATTCAGATAGAGTTTTCTCTGGATCAATAAATCCAGGCAGGAATGAGAACTCATTTTCAGAAAATGAGAATCCATTTTCAGACAAGAATAACAGTTCCCCTGGGTCAATAAATCCAGGAGATAATTTTCCAGATAGCTCCCCTGGGGCAATAAGCTCAGGAGAAAATTCATCTTTAAACAAAAGCTCCCCTGGGGCAATAAGTTTCCCTGGGTCAAATGATCAAAATGAGATACAATCAGAGAAATTAAACTCTGATGAAATAACAAACAATACAGATTGTAGAAGATCAAATAGAATTAAATCTTCTTTTAAAAATAAAGATTTCTACTATATGGATGACAGTGATTATGATAGTGCTAATTTTAGTACTAATCATCCATTAAACAAATACATATCATACAAAAAGATAAATAAAAAGAAAAAAGAATATTTGAGGAAAATATCTATGATCCAAGAACCTTATAGTTATATAGAAGCTTCAAAAAATCCAAAATGGGTAGAAGCTATGGAAAAAGAGATGCAAGCTCTTTTACTAAACAAAACATGGGATTTGGTATCTCTCCCATCAACAAGAAAATCTATTGGATCAAAATGGATTTTCAAAATAAAATATAATCAAAATGGAGAAATAGATAGATATAAAGCTAGACTAGTAGCTCAAGGGTTTTCTCAAATAGAGGGATTTGACTATTATCAAACCTTTGCTCCAGTGGCAAAAATCACCACTGTGAGAATATTAATTACTATTGCTACTACAAAAAGGTGAAATTTACATCAAATTGATGTAAATAATGCTTTTTTGTATGGAGATCTAAATGAAGATGTATACATGAGACCTCCACCTGGTTTTCTAAAAAAAGAAGATCAAAGAGTATGCAAATTAAAAAAGTCCCTATATGGACTTAAACAAGCTTCTAGGCAATGGTTTGCCAAGCTAAAAGAGACACTTCTGAAAATGAATTTCAAACAAACATTTTCAGATTATTCTTTGTTCATTAAAGAGAACAAAGACTATGTGATATATATGGTCATCTATGTGGATGATATTATCATCACAGGAAATGATGAAAAAGAAATAAAAATCCTAAAAACCAATCTAAATTCATATTTCAATTTAAAAGATCTAGGAAAATTACATTATTTCCTAGGTATAGAAGTATCATATTCAGATAATGGAATATTTTTATCTCAAAGAAAATATACATTAGATATTTTAAATGACAATGGGCTTTTAGGAAGCAAACCTTCCAAAATACCCATTGAAAAACAAGATTGGAGAGAGGATAAAACTGAAAAGTTAAAGGATCCCTTCAGATATAGAAGGCTAATTGGCAAATTGATATATTTAAACACAACAAGGCCTGATATCACTTTTGCTGTGAGAACCCTAAGTCAATTTATGGAAAAACCAATTGAGCTTCATATGGAAGCTGTTATAAAATTACTAAGATATCTTAAAAATTCCCCAGGGCAAGGGATTATGATAAGAAATGACAAACCTCTTATACTAAGAGGTTACTGTGATGCTGATTGGGGTTCATGCACCCTAACCAGAAGATCAGTGACTGGCTTTTGCATACTTCTAGGAGACTCATTGGTCTCTTGGAAATCTAAAAAACAAGAGCTAGTATCACAATCATCAGCAGAGGCTGAATATAGAGCAATGGCAAAGCTCACAAGTGAAATAAGTTGGTTAAATCAATTATTGAATGAATTAAGAATTTATAATGATAAACCAGCTCTAATTCTTTGTGATAATGTATCTGCAATTCACATAGCAGAAAATCCCGTATTCCATGAAAGAACAAAACACATAGAGAGGGATTGTCACTTCACAAGAGAAAAAATAGAAAAATGATTAATCACTCTAAAGCCAATTGGAACTAAAGATCAATTGGCAAATATCTTCACAAAAGGAGTAGGAGAAATAGAAATGAATAATACTCTGTTCAAACTAGGAATAATTAATATATATGCCTAGTTTGAGGGGGGAGTATTAATTATAAAATTATAATTATAATTATAGTTATAATTATAAATAATCATTTGGTGTTCAATATTAACTAATAATCATTTGGTATTATTTGTTTTAAGTTTAAATGAAACAGGATAAAAGGATTACAGCCCAAAAGCATAATGGACCGGCCCAGAAGAGTTTATTCAATTAAAATCGTTTAATGGACCTAGTTGTAATAAAAATATATTTGGGGTTGTAATAGAATTAGTAGTTTACAAAACTTATAAATAATAGTTGTAAACTCAAATACAAGATAATACAATTTAATCTTTGATATTTTTACATTTTTTCAAAGATCCGTTAATTTCCGTTGCTTTCTTCTTTCCCCAATTCTTCTCCCGCCGGCCAGCAATCCTTCCCCTGTGACCTTTCGTCGCCGGAATCGGATCGCCGTCGTTTCATATACTGAGAATTATTTCTCCACAAAGGTGCGATGTTCGATGCTAGTCTTATCTCATGATTGAGAAGAATGCCTTGTATATTGATGGGGGTGAAACCCGACCAGTACTCCAAGACGCGCAAGCAAGCGCCAAGCGGGGAACTCCGCGGGAAACCGGACCGGAACTCAAGTGTGCAGAGCTCTGCTTCGCTAGGAATTCTTCTTCTCCAAATGACTTGCCTTTGA
>LFYR01000963.1:40654-197978 GCA_001185155.1 Zostera marina | reverse complement strand
CAGGTCGTCGGAAAATTATTTTTCGAAATTAACAGCCGGCGGCCTGGCCGCCGGGATATAATTTTCAAAAAAAAATGTCGGCGACTAAGCCGCCGGGACAATTTCTGTTAAAATCGGAATCCAAACTTTTTGCCGACGGCTTGGCCGCCGGTATTTTAACATTCCGGCGACATCAACTCCGGCGATGGAATCTCGTCGGCTTGTCCGCCAGGAACCATTATACCGGCGGCCTGGCCGCCGGAATTTGCCGCCAGAACTGCGCTGGTTTTTTGTAGTGATTGTTTTTACTTAGCTCTATGGAATCACTGATATCCATGTCCTGAAAATTATTTTCACCTAACTCTGGTGAATTAAAACCATTGTGATTATTGTCACTGTTATTGGGTGATTATGGTATTACAGAATCTGAATTTGCCTTATTTGGCATTTCAATTATGGGTTAATTATTTGGCAGAGTATTTTGATTGTTTTTACATGTCAATATCTCATTATTAGATAGTTTTTTTATTTTTATCTAATATAATTTCATCATCTAAAATAAAAACAGACTTGTTATTTGATACTGAATTATTTTTCAGTTTCTCATTTTCTGCTTTATTTTTAGATAAATCATCTTTAGTTTGATTAAGAATATGATTGTTTGTATATAGATTCAAAATGAAACTATCAAAAGTACTTTTATTTTCATTATTTTTAAAAAAAAATCTTTAATTGACTTATAAGGAAATATCATTTCCTTGAATACAACATTTCTACTTATAATAACCTTTTGAAGCTCAATATCTAAAATTATGTATTCTTTAGTGCTTTGTGGATACCCTAAAAACACACCCCTATTTTCTCTTACAGAGAATTTGTGTTCTCTGTTAGTATTATCAAAGTAGCAAAGACATCCAATAGTCTTGATTGACATGATATTGGGTTGTTTGTTATTTAAAATTTCAAAAGGTATTTTGTTGTTTAATGACTTAGAACAAGTTCTATTTATTATGTGTGCAGCTCCTAAAACACAAAAACCCCAAAATTTGATTGGGAGGGCAGTTTGTAATTTTATTGCTCTAGCAATATTTAGGAGATCCTTATGCTTTCTCTCAACTTTACTATTTTGTTGAGGAGAATATGGACAAGAAAATTGGTGGATCATGCCATTTTCTTTTAATAGTGTGTTGAACTTAGAGAAAGTGAATTCTAATCCATTATCACTCCTTAAAGTTTTAATTTTAGTGTCAAATTGTGTATTAACCATTTTTATGAAAAAATTGATTATATCAAATACTTGGATTTTATTTTTCATTAAATAAATCCAAGTTGTTCTACTTTCATCTTCTACTATATAGTTAGGAAGTAAAAGTTTTGATCATGTGTTGGTATTGGGAATTTGCCCCAAATATCAACATGTATGAGATCAAAAATATTTTCACTTTGAGATATGCTCTTAGGATATTTTAGTTTTTGTTGTTTAGCCAAAAGACATACATCACAAAGTGAAACAGCATTTTTATTGATTTCAGAAGTGTTTGCAAAGCTAATGTTATTACAAAAACTATCCGCTAATATTTTAAGTTTATTATATGACATGTCTCCATCCTAGCATGCCATAGTTTTATATCTTGTGTAGCACCACAAACTGCCTCTTTATCAAAAATATAGATTCCATTATCAATATTACTCAGTCCAATCAGATCCTTGCTGTGATCGGATCCTGAAAAAGACTGTGGTTTATTAAAAAAAAATCAATATTCCCATATCCTTGATGATTCTAAATAAAGAAATCAAATAATTCAATTTAAAGTCTGAAATATAATATACATTTTTTAGGGTTATTGTTGGAGAAAGTATGATTTCTCCAACTTGTTTAATTACAAAACAACTTCCATTAGGTATCAAGACCCTTCTAATTTTTTTAGAAGTTCTTAGATTAACAAAGAGTGATTTATTTCCACTCATGTGTTGTGAAATACCACTATCACACATCCATTGACAATTAAATGAAGAATATGCATTGCAATCTAAATTAGTTTTAATATTTTAAAAATTTGTACCTGCATTTTTCATGAAGAGATTTTGCATAATTTTGTACTCTTCATCAGTGATTGAGTGAGTTGTTGCAGAACTTGCATGGTCTGTCTTCATCTTCTTAGCATTGGAAAAACTAGAATTTTTGTTTGCATCAGGATATCCAGTAATGTGGTAGCATGAATCCTTAGTGTGTCCATAAAACCAACAATGGTCACATCTTACCTTCAAGTTGAGTTTTATTCCCTTTTTGCTGAATTTATACCTTTCAAAATTAAAGGGTTCATTTCTAATACCAGTGGCTCTTCTTATAGCCATGACAGTATCCATAGAATTTTCAGGAATATATTGTTTTAAAGTAACTCCTCTCTGTTTTTCATCTTTGACAACAGTTGAGTAGGTTGAATAATCCATGTTGAGAATATCTTTCCCAGTCAGTATTTGACTTCTTACATTTAGAAATTCTTCATTTAATCCAAGAAGAAATTTCACGACTCTATCTTGTTCAGTTTCTTCTTCCCATATTTGGATTACTCCACATGTGCAAGCACCACAAGTACATCTTTTTTTCTACTTATGTCTTGCAGATCATCCCAAATTGCTTTTAATTTGATATAGTGATCAGAGACAGACATATCTCCTTGGCATAAATTGGGCAATTCCTGACTAATTTAGAATCTTAAAGGGGTCTGTCCTTGACTATATCTTATTTTTAAAATATTTCATGCATCAGTTGCACTCTCGACAGACTTAATTGATGCAACTATCTTTTTCTCACAGGCATTGATAATCCATGAGAAAACAACTCCATTAACAGTTTCTCAAGCCTCAAACTCCTATGAATTTTCATCCTTGGGTTTTAATACTTTTCCATTAATGAATTTATGTTTTCTCCTGGTCACTAACCAAAGCATCATATCTTTGGACCAGGTAGGGTAATTTAATTACCCTTTCAGTAATTCATTGACAATCTTATTGCTTGGATTGTCACTAAAATGTAAAAAATAAACGGATGACCTGGTTGTGAATGTTGTTTCCAGATCAAAGGGTTTCTTTTGAGAAGCATCCAAAATTGCAGCTTCATTCTTTTTCAAAATCCATGTAGCAAGTCAGAAGTATGTTGAAGCAGAGAGAAAAAGAACAGCAGCGGCGCGGAATCCCTAAAAATGACCGATGATACCATATAAGATCACGGTGAGCCAATCTCGTCGACGAAAGGCCAAGGAGAGTTCGGTCTGCGGGAGGTGATTTGGGAAAGATCAATTAACGGAAAAAACTGATCTTTGAAATGATTTTATTAAAGTGTAAAATTGAATTGATTAATCATTATAATTTTACACATGTTATTTATAAGGTTTGAAACTATTTTATTACAGCCCATGAACACTCATTTATTTCAACTAAGTGTCTTGTGTTGAATTCTTTTTTTATTTTCTTTTCTGGGTCGGTCCATACTGTGTTGAATTCTGGGCTTGTATATATGACTCTTTTATCATGATTATAAAAGAATCCATTAGTGATATACAATTATCAAATATGATTAAGAGATAACTGAAATAAAGTTATTTATTTATAACTATAGTATTTGAATGATGATTGGAAAATGAATTTATTCATTTATAACTAATAGTTAGGTCATCATAATGAACAATCGACAAAATCTATTTGTAATAAATTTGAACTACCAATTTTAAACTCTAATTTCAGTAAATGCATTTCTTGTTCTAGAAGTAAATGTCCTAAACTTCCCTTTAAGAATTCTGATTATAAAATAAATGCTCCTCTTGAACTAATTTTTAGCGATATATGGAAACCTTCACTACATACATCTCCACATCAGAAGTTTTCAAATGTTTTAAGCTTTTAAATCTATGGTGGAAAATCAGCTAAATACTACGATTAAATTTTTTAAAAACTGATAATGGTGGAGAATATGTTAGTAATGAGTTTAAACAATTCTTAGGACAAAATGGGATTATCCATAGGTTCTCGATCGTGCCCTCACACTCATGATGAAAAGGTAGCCATTACTGAAAGAAAACATAGGCATATTGTAGACTTGGGTTTAGGATTAATGCACATTTCAGATTACGGACACCGATCAGATTTGACGACAAGAGAACTGCAAAAAGTTTGGATGACTAGAATTGAGAAGGGAAAGGATACTGTGATCATAGAGGGGAAGGAATCAAACCAGCCGAAATCTTAAAAAAATATCGGTTATCAATTACTATTTAATGGTCAACGAGAGTCAACATAGTAAATAAAAGATATTTCTAAAAAATATGTATGCAAATTGCAAACATAGTACAACGTAGCTGGAAGAAACATTAATTGTCGGATCGAGTATCTAAAGTAAAATGGTTTTGTTCTTTATTCAGAGAATTAGGATTAAGATTTAGTGAAACTTTAAAGGTTTTATGTGATAACAAGTCAGTTGTGTAGATGACTCAAAATCCAACAACCGCTGTAAAATCTAGACATATTGACATATCAATCCATTACATTAAGGAATTAATAGGCAAAAGGGCTATCAAGGTATCTTTTGTACCATCCAAATTACAATTTGTAGATGGGTTTACTAAAAATCTATCATCTGAATTGTTTAAACTTTATAAGGAAAGACACAACTTAGTGTCAATTAAATAGTTGAATAAATTTATATTCTAAAAGTTAAAGTTTATTAAATTTTAAAATGAATTGAATCTATTATGTTTATGATTATGAACTGATAACATATAAGTTCTATTTTTCTCTATTTTCTTCTTTATGTTTATGTGTTGAATAGTAGTAACAAATGCGTTGAAGATTAGAATAATGCATGATGAAATATATATGACGATGGGTTTTCTGTCAAGATTAATTTGATTGAATCTGTACATGGTCAGGTGTCAATGAATTAAAATTGAATTAGTGAAAATAAATGTATTAATGTTAGATGAAATTAGTTGTGCATGATGTAAAACATAAACATAAATTACATTACTTTATAATTTTCCAAACTTCACTTGATCTGGGAGATTTGTTTTGCAGGTAAGAAGGCATATGGTGAAAGTCAAGATTAAAGAATTCACGGGGAACTTAAAAAATTTAATGGTTTTCATTTTGCTCTCTAAGCAAAATTAAAGGGTTTATTCTCGGTCCGGGCTCTAATTGGTCTGACAGGAGGGTTTTTCCCAGAGAAATAAGATATAAAAGAAGAGCAAGAATAAGAATCCCACTAAGTTTTTTCATCACCCCTAGCCTTTCAACTCAATTAACTCTCAAACTTATGAGGTAAAGTTAGATCATGAAAGTGCTCAAAATCTCTACAGGAAGTGAGTCAAAATAGAAAGTGCTCAGAATATTCTGATGTTGTTCAGTTAGTGCAAAATGTTATCTGATTTCAGCTTACCTTTTTAGCGGGAATGTGAGAATAAGAAGTTAGTAATAACTATCTATTATAAAGGCAGTTATGTAAATCTATATTAATTTGCTAGTTATAAATACATAATCATATGTAAACATATTATTAAGTTGGATTATATTTTGAGTAGTATATTGGGTTTGTTAAAACCTTGTTGAACCACTTCATCATCTTCGTCTTCTTCTATTTGATAACTCAGACATTCTTACATGATCACTTCTACGATCTACTCTGGGTTATAATTCTTACAGAGAACACGGATGTGAGAGATGATAGTGGGTTTTAGAGAGAAATAATTTGAATTAGAAAATGAAAGATATCCATAGGGGGTGGGAAAATGGAATTTAGACTATACTCTTAAAAGGACAATTACATACTTACTACCTATGTCGGTACTTCACACCAAAATAATCATTTATCTATCTTGGTTACAATTTTTTTAAAATCGGATGGTTCAGATTTAAGAGCGTTTAAGAGCTTACAAAGGAAAATACTTACCTGATTCTTTCTATATAATAATAACTTGTCGTTATTTCATTTATTCTATTAAATTCATTAATAAAGATCTAAATTAAAATTTACTTTTTTATTTTTTACCTCTCCCTTTACATCAATTATTTTAATTTACATTTTTTTTACGTTATAATTTTATTATATAATTAATATTTTAAAAAATTACTATTATAATTATAATTTGAAGATAAATGAAATTTATTTTAAATTATATTTGATTATTGTCCATTGGTAATTTTTTTAAAGGCTTTTACTATATCTTTTTGTTTAAATTAACCTCTCTCAGAATACAAACGAGTCGAGCCAAGCTTTGTAAGAATTGCTCGAACTCAAACGCTTAATGATTTATTTATTTTTAAATATATTGGACTATTTATAAATTATAACTTTTATATATAAAAAATTATATATATATTCTTTTAATTTCTTATTCGAGGACCCCTAACAAAAATCTCAAATTCGACTTGTTCGAGTTTCTCACGAGCATGAGTTCAAACTTGCATCCCTACTCCCATCAAATCTGTTCTTCTGGAAGAGTGGTTTCAGGTATTGGCAAAACCAGCATATGTCCATCCTTGGAAAAAAATTTAAAAAAAATTACAATTTACAAATTTCAACTGGTTTGATGAATAATTCGATGTTGTATTAATTTAATTTGGGCGGTTCAGTTGTCCATTATCTCCCTCAAATTTAGACTATTGAAAGTTGAAAATTGAAAGAATGAGGGATGTATCTGTAAAACTACAAAATAGAATAATAGCAGTATTATTATTGGGATTTTCCGTTCTTGTTGTCTTCTCTCTCCCTGTCTTGCATTCGTTCTACGGTAAGCTAAATTTTATTGGTTTCCTCTCGCCGTCAGCCCTACTTCCATCGCCTCCTTTAGCTTCTTCTCCACGCATCGTCTTCGGTTAAAATTTCGGAACTTTGTTTGGTGGTATGCTCTTTTCAGGGAAGAATTTAGGGCATATTTGATCGATTCCGTTTCTCTCTCTCTCTTTTTCCCTCCCAATTTGGGTGTCATCTTCGTCATTGCAAAGATTGGTAGAAAGAAGAAATCGATCCAGATGGAACAAGGTCTCTATCTCTGTGCCCTCTCTCTTTCTGGGTTTTTTTTTGTTTCTTTCAAACCCTAATTTATTTCTTCCAAAAACAATATGATTGCAGGTTTGTCTTTCAAGAATGTAAAAGACATTCCACAGAGTGGTTACATACAGATAGCTGATGATGAAGAAGAAAAAGAAGATCCACGCTTGTCTATGTTTGACAAACCACTGCCTTGCTTTGGATGTGGAATAGGATGGCTGTCGTAAGCAATAAAACAAACACCTCACATTCATTCATCTTTTTTTTTATCGATTGACCAACCATTGGAGAAGTTTCTTCTTTGCAGTTTTCTTCTTGGGTTTATGTTCCCTCTTATTTGGTACTATGCCATGCTCCTCTATTTCTGCAAGTACTATAATAGAGATCCAAGAGAACGCGGCGGCCTGGCAGCTTCTGCAGTTATGGTTAGTACTTAATGTTCAGAAATCCTCAGGAAAGAACATTGTAGAAATAAATCAACATTAAAAAACTCCTTTTTTTTCTTTCCCACTGATGCCAGGCATTGCTCTTCACAATTGTGGCCGGGATCACAATAGCTGTGCTGCTATCTTAGTTCCAGGGAAGGTATAAAGAAATGCTTTTATAGAAATCAAATGAAGGGGAATATAAATTACTGTTATATTTCTTTATGTTTAAAACCAATTTTCGACATAGAAATCAAATAAATTTAATATTCAATATGCTTTTATAATTCAAATCTATCAAAATTTCATTGACTGAGAATTCTTTAAAAGAAGGAAAAAAAAAACATTTATCAATTCTTGAAAATCAGATTCATTGGAAAATAACATATACCTAGAATGAAAAGGAATCCGGCTTATAAAACCAACCGGACGGATTTACTCTCAATCGCAAACTTCGAACTGGAAGCTATCTGTGGAACAACAGACAATGAAACATGTAAACAGACAAGATAAGATTGTTTTAGGATTTATGGAACAAGATAAAATAGTTTCCAGCATCTCTTACCTTCTCCATGAGCTTGTTCTGTATACCCGCCTTATCTTCATCGGTTCCTGAATATTTTTTAATTTCCTTTCGCACAAGTTTCTGCAATTTTTTAATTTTCAGAATGCCATTGGGACTCTGCAGATGCAAAGAAAAACTTGGTTGGCAAAGATTGGAATTTGGGAAAATAGTAGAGAGTGAAATGCTTATACCTCTTCCAAAATTGATGCAACGATCTTCTTCCATTTGATCTTCTTCCTTGGTTCTTCTTCTTGAGATTTCAGTTTCTTCAAAACTGCTTGGATCACCTCACCATTAACATTACCAGTTTTAGACTGTTTTCTTTTTCTGTCGCCATTTTCAACTTCAACAGCAGCAGCAGGTACAGTAACAGAAGCCGCAGAAATAGTTGTCGGAGCAGAATCATTATTCTGAGAGGCATGATAAGCACGAGCTTTAGCTCTATGTTTCTTCCCATCAGCATGTCCTAATAACGTCTGCATACTTGTAGTGGTCGTGTTGCAAAGACTGTTTGTTTTTTCATAAAAAAATCAAAATTCGATTTTTCGGAGAGAAGATGGAAAAAAGAAGAAGACTTGCCTGCATTTCCAAGGATAACGAGATGAAAGGCCGACGTTCACATCGACGTCTGTTTTTGGTTTTGATTTGACAATTTGGGTGTGTGGAGATTTCGCCTGATCTTTTGGTCCGTATTTCTCCTGGTACAAACAAAATAGATTCGAACAATATTAGACGTTGTTATTTCTATAAACAAACAAAACGAAATGACGAATTAGGGTTTAGGGTCGAACTGCTTCGGAGATGCATTGTGTGTGACCTTGAACGGTTTGCTGGTCAAACATTTTTCCGCAATCAATGCAGGACAGCTGTTTATCATCCAAAATCCAGATCACAAGTTACAGATTGATAGATAGATAGATGGATTGAATTGGATAGATAAATATAAAACGTCTCCGATTTCGAAATTAAGAAAGAAAGAAAACGAGAAGACCTTGAAGGCCGAGCACATTCTGAAATGGTTTGCGAGCTTTGGCTTCTTCAGATTCTCGCCGCAATCCTCACACTGAAACCACACCATCTTCTTTTTGACGAGCTCGGAGAACGAAAGCGAAATGTTGATACGGAGACGGGACAAGACAAGATCGGACGAGGGTTTATTGGTTTAGCGTCTGCCACCAATCCACCATCTAGGGTTTGAGTGTTTGATAATTGAAATGTTGAGTTGTGAACCCGTCAAGCTCGACCTGTATAACCGGATCCGAATATCTATTTTGAACCTTAACTAACCAGCAACTTCCAAGCGACAATCCTCTGGATGTAAATAAATAAGGGCTGTTTTTGCTATAAATCCAGACTGTCAATCCAAGGTAATAGATTAATGACATAATTTTAGTAATTAAAAATAATATTTTTTGAAAAACCTCAGGACCTTCACTTCCCCACCAATCCCAACCGTTAACAACCGAACACCAGGTTTTTTTCCTCCACCAATTGCGACCATCATTCTTCCGCCATTGCTAACTGTTTTTTTTTCTACGATTTCTACAAAGGTTGTGATGATACCCTCAGTCCATTATATATAGCACAAGGCTAACAGCAGTAACTCAGTCCGTAACCCAAGCTCAGCAAGTATATGATCCGGATCAAACATGAGCCCGATCCAAACCCGACTACGACTTGGGCTTAGGCCTAGATAAGCACCTGGCAAGCCAAGCCCCAGTATACTGTTATTAATACTGCCCACCTAGGGATGAGTAGTAGATTAACTTTAACAAGTCTACACTAACTACTAGAGAGAGAGAAGAGTGAGATCTAGATCGACGGTAACGACCATCATTCCGGTCATACGTCATCAGTGATGAACTTAACGTGATCAAACATGTGATCATCTGACGACGATCAGAAAAGCCAACCAGAATCCAGCAATTTGGAAGGAAATGGAGTCGCAAAGAAGCGAGGAAACTTCGGAAGGACAAAGATCTCCCATCCCTACGACATAATATGTGGGGGCGGATCTCACCAGATCAACATTGCTAAAGAAAAAGAGGCATCGGAGGCGTTACACTAGCACTCGAGACCACCCCTGCAAAAGGTCCAGATCTCCCATCATCAGGAGGGATCAGAGAAGGACCCACAGGAGAAAGTCCCTAGCTGAAGAATACTCAGAAGACGAAGGGAGCCAGCTCCACCTGTCCGGGAAACGCGACAGGAAAGTCCAGGTATAGGAATCCTTGGACAACGGAGGATCCCACCCCCACCGAACGGAGAGGCGCGGCAAAAGATCCCCAGCCAAGGAACACTCGGAGGACGAGAGGATCCGGACCCGCCCGTTTGGGAAGCGCAACAGGAAGGTCCCGGCTGAGGAGACACCGAGGATCGGAGGATCCCGCCCTCACCGAACGGAGAGGCATGGTAAAAAGTCCTCGGCCAAGGAACATTCGGAGGACGAGAGGATCCGAACCCGCCCGTCTGGGAAGCACAACAGGAAGGCCCTGGCTGAGGAGACACCGGGAATCGGAGGGTCCCGCCCTCACCGAACGGAGAGGCGTGGAAAATAGTCCCCGGCCGAGGAATCATCGAAAGAGTGTCGGGACCGTACCTCTCATCGGAAGCGGCAGGATCAGACCCTACCCAGCGAGGCCACACAACAACTACTCATGACAATCACTGGCCTTTAAGAGAACAAAAAGCAGTTGCAGGAACAAATATCCCGAATGGCGGGGAATAAGAAGCCCAGGGACGGATTCCCGCACCTCGTGAGGAAGGGGAGGAGGCCCTGGGACCACATCTCATAGAGGAAGCCTACCCAACGGGATGGAAGGCGTCCGACTGACAATGTACAATGGGACTATAGACCCCGAGGACCACCTCCATTCGTTCCATACAGGAATAGAGGATATGACCACCCGAAGGGATATATGGTACCGCATGTTCCGGAGGACGTTGCTCGGCGACGCGATAGGAAGGTCCCAAGGCCTTCCCCACAAAGTGGTAAGACATGCCCGATTACGTCAGTCACTCCCAACAACGCCCTTTAACAAGGACTAGGGTTCTGTTCGCTTTATGCCGGACCCCCGAATGGCTTCTACGATACGGAACATAGTTCATCGTCAAATCGCCGAGTCTAACCCGTAAATCGCCGATTGGGCTACCAAATCGCCGATATTAGTGGTAAATCGTTGAGTTGAGGCTGAGATAATCATTATTGGTAGACTGCAGATCTCGTCTTTTAAAGCTCGCCGATTTTGTCCCTAAATCGCCGATTCCTTACCTGAATCGTCGATTTACGACCGTTACTCATCGCCAACCCGCGTTATAATGGCCCATTAATGCGCGCCATTATGACCCGGGTGTGATGCCCGTCGCGGAGTACGCCCCCAAAGACCTTATAAAAGGGGTCTCAAGGGGTCACTCCAAAGTATCAGACAAGTTCCACACAACTAGAGCATTATACGGAGAGAATCGCCGATTCCCACACCAGAATCACCTACTCTCCTCCTACAGGATTTGATGTAGAGCGCGCGTCGTGGACTACAGAGCCTCCAGCATCACCTCGCACCACGCGAACCCTGGTAGCATTTCCCGTGCTTCATCACATAGCATACATGCTTTCGAGGATCTCGAAATACTGTTCCGCATAGCCTTTGCTTTCCGCACTCGGTGAAAGAAGGAGGTAACATCCCTGCTAGCAGTGTCACAGGGGGATGGCGAGCCCCTCCGAAAGTACATGAATCAATTCGCTACAGTGGTCCAAAACG
Source organism: Zostera marina (assembly GCA_001185155.1). Lineage (NCBI taxonomy): Eukaryota > Viridiplantae > Streptophyta > Magnoliopsida > Alismatales > Zosteraceae > Zostera > Zostera marina. The sequence goes on along the minus strand of LFYR01000963.1, from coordinate 186,209 downwards.
TCAAGGAGGCAGAGGAACCGACCATAATGATGGCTCTGTTGAACGGTTTGAGAGGAACACGCTTCGCGGTCAAGCTCATTGACAACAAGGTCAAAACCTTTTCTGAGGCCATCCACCGAGCCCAGAGATCCATGAACATTGAGGAATTCCTGACCCTAAAGTTCAAACAGACCCTACAATGACAAAAGAAGAAGACCGGCAGACAAAGCCCATAAGGGCGGCCGCTAAGGATTGAAACAGCCGCATACCGTGAAAACGAGAAGTACTGCGAGTACCACCAGGATTCAGGCCACACCACGGTTGAGTGCAGAAACCTGGCAAGAGCTATCGACCAGATAAAGGCCTCAACAGAAGGCCACCGCCCGACTTCGGCCCCGAGACCAGCCGTCATACCAACGGATCACAGAACCCCAAAGGCAGAGCCAGACGAGCCCGAGGTGGAGAACATATTCGCTATATCATGGGGGGACTTCCTAGGCTCAGGACCCTGCGAAGGCCCATCGTTACACCACGGACACGACGAGAGCAGCACCAGGGAAGAAGAGGAAGCCCACGGAAAAGATATCCTTTGCAGATGCAGACATAACACCACCTCACCAGGATCCACTAGTCATTACGTTGATATTTAGAAGAAAAGGCGATGACCAGGTCAGATTGCATGAGGTATTGGTCGACAACGGCGTCTCATTGGACGTCTTATACTGGAACGTGTTCGTACAGCTAGGATTGGGCGATCAAGATCTGAGCCCATGCCGCATTCCAGTGTGGGGATTCGGACAGACAGAGGTCCCGGTGGCGGGCACAGTCACGGTCCCCGTAACGTTGGGAAAAGGGAACCAAGCAACAAACAAGTAAAATTCACCGTTGTACGAATCAACTCAGGGTACAACGCCAACTCAGGGTCAACCTGCACGGTGAAAGGGTCGCAAAAAGCAGCCAGAGAATTCTACACGAACTTAGCTACAGAAGTCTTAGCAGCCTCCCATTGTACCCCCACAGGAGCACAACAGCAAGGAAGCGTGGACCCGGCGTGGTCTTATTCTCGCAAATCGAACTCCCGACCACAAAAAACGTCGTGGAATGCGAATCATAACTCCGAGAAGCCAAGATCGACCATGTCCCGCTCGTGCCTCATGCCCTTCACAAAACGGGCGTCAAGCTCGGACCGACGATTTGCCTTCAGCTGGTCGGCACGCACTTCGAAGTAATCTTTGGACTCGTCCAGGGCCTTCCGAGAAGCACCCCGCTCCTCTGTGAACTTGAAGCGATCAGTACGATGCGCCTCCAGCTCCACCTCCTGCGCGTCCAGCTTGAACCCAAGCCGATCCCGTTCAGTAGCAGCAACACCCAGCTCCCGGACTCGATCAGTCAGAACCTCCACCTCGCGCTCCAAGCCACCCTGTTGAGAAGCACAGGCCCAGGCCCAGACACTCCTCATCCGCACCCGCTCCACAGCCAGCTGCTGAACGACCCGATGATAGAACTCCTCAGTTTGGACGACGTCGCCAACGACATTCAACTCGGTGAAATCAGCTTCCCGCTCCACTCAGTGATCGATGGACCCAACAACATAATCGTACATCCCACCCAGGCGGGGCGTCCCATACGGGGGAAGCTTGCCACCAGGGAAGAGTCTATCGTTCACCAGCTGGGACTCGATCAGCGTGTGGAACTGGAACTGACGCAGGTTCTCAGGATAAAAGAAGAGATCCGAACCAAGGTGTTCCAACTGATGTTCGAGGACAGACAATTAATGGAAAGGACTTGGCACGCAGATACCCTTTTCATGTACTGACAGTAAGCTATGTAAAAAGGCGTACATACTCGTTTTTTCAATATCGAAATAAAACAAGGAGTCACTTTGGATAACTAAAACATAGTGTGAAACGCCGAAAAAACAAGGAAAACAATTCAACCTAATTTACGACCAAGGATAAGTCCACAGACCGTTCGGATCCCCAGGCAAGAAATAAAATCCCGCTCGATGACCGGGAGATAGATTCCATGAACCACTCGGATTCTCCAGGTCGTAGGGAAGAAAGTAAAAGTCTTACTCGATGGTCGGGAGATAGGTTTTGACAACCGCTTAAACTCCCCGAACCGTAAGGAGAAAAGAAAGAACACGAGGGGATAGGTTCCAGGATGGTCCAATCCATGTAAAAGAAGACATTATTGGTTCAGTTATGAAGAAAAAAGAGGAGACATCAATGTATTTAATTACAGGCTCCGAGAAGAGGGGAGGGGGGAGTAATGATGATACCCTCGACCTACTGGAGTGGTCCAAAAGGAATATCAACGGATCAGACCATCAAAAGAAATACTGATGATACCCCTGGCTCGCTAGAGCGACCTAAGAACATCCCTAGGTCCGTTCGGCTCAATCCCGGCCCATTCTAATCCATCCCTAGAAGAAGGTTTATAAATACCAACCTCCTAGAAGGAGGGAAGACACATTAGACTTGACACCTATACTACACTAGAGAGAGAGAGAAAGGTTAAACCCTAATCCGATCGTGTAAGCCCGAACCCGACTATACATCATCGCAATATTTTATAGAACATTAATGAATTATAGTCAATCCAATCCATATCTCCTCTTCTTACATTACAATTAGACTCAAATCTTAGTCACTTAAGTAGTTAACCATTCTCTTCCTTTGTTTTCCCCCAAATAATTCCGACAACACAACGGATACTTGATTCAGCAAGCAATTCCGACTATCGTTTCAATCGATGCTCCGAATTCAAAAGGATCCAGATATATAGACTAATAAATGCAAATGAAATGAAGATATAATATACAACACAAACCTAATATAAAGAACAGCGGAAGATTAATTTTTTTTTGAAGGGATATCAATTACTTGCAGAAAACGAAATGAAGAAACGAAAATAATTTGTTCTTAGTTATTTCTCTTTGAATTTGAGATTTTAAAAGTAATATATCTATGAATGGCTACCATAGGCTCCATACTTATCATCCCATACCTACCCAAAGATTCAAACTCTAACTTCCCCTTGTTAAATTCCACCACTATATATAAATACCTATCCATCTACACATATGCTTAGATACAAATATTCCTCTGTCTAGTTATGAGTTCTAGTAGTGATCTCAGGAGCTCATCTTGGCTTCTCCCTTATGGTTCGGGTAAGAAAGCCACCCTCCTGGGCCCGTTCTTGCGCAACATATACAACATGGTGGATGATGTAAACCTTGACGTTGAGATCTCGTGGAGCAACAATGGTCTGACCTTTGTCATTCTGAAGCACTTTCGCCAAATTCATTCTTTTGATATACTTCATGCACAACAACGTCGACATCTTCATCGAACAACTCGACGACTATGTACGTTACAAATTTAAAATACCACCTTGGTGAGACATGCCTGAATACGTCAGTCACTCCCAGCAACGTCCTTCAACAAAGACTAGAGTTTCATCGCTTTATGTTGGACCCCCGGAGAGCTCCACGGTTGCGGGCAAGTGTCTACGTAAAGTACTCAAGTCAACACTGGGAATCGACGACTGGAACTACCAAGTCGCCGACTCCAGAAGTGAGCCACCGATTCCAGGCCAGTTCTGGTAGACTGCCAACTTGGCCCTTGGGGAATCGATGGCTCCACCCTGAGTCGCCGACTCCCAGGCGTTACTTGACTTGGCCCGCGTCATTATGGCACCATCAATGGGGCACCATAATGGCGCGAGCCCCAGGAACAATGAATGAGAAACGCCCCAAGGACCCTATAAAAGGGGCCCTTGGAAGGTCCTCATTCTCATCTCATTCCCTCCAACTTCACTTGACAACACACTCCAACCAGAGCACACTCAAGAGCCCGAATCACCGACTCCCTAATCGAGTCACCGATTCCCCTCCTCTCTGCAGGTATTTGACGTAGAGCATGCGTCGTGGACTCCAAAGCCCCCAGCTTATCTCGCAACCCCGCGAGCCCCCTGGTAGCAGATCACGTGCTTTATCACACCTTATCATATATATATATATATATATATATATGAATGTGATACGACCTAAATCGGATCTCTACTGTGAAACGAATTCACCTGTAGATTTGGCGTGCCCCAGATCCGAGAATTGATTCAGGAATATCCGAGACAGAGCGCGGCGGAGCTAAACTCCTGATATTGAGTCTTAGTGTCCCAAAATCAATTGCTGTTAAGCAGATTCTGGTCGGAGCTCGATTCGGCAATGGACTGCAGTGGAAGGCCTGGACGGACGATCGGAATCAAGGGTCGGCGAAGTCGAGAAACTAGGATCGCGGAATGGGATGGAGGGTACTCGACGATTGCCAGCAGGGAGATCCGGAATGTGGAAGGATTTTGTTGTATTAAATTTCATTGAAAAAAAACGTTTACAGAATAAAAGCTATTTATATCTATTACAGCATTTATGAAATTGAAAATACTTAAGGTCTCTTAAACAATTTTCCCACAAATCAATTTAGGGATAAATCCCTAAATCATAATCCCGCGTCCAATTGGGTGTGCGGCTCACTCTGGGGTCCTCCTAGCTGAACCCGGTTTGGAGGAGTTAAACGAACTCCGCTCGCCGTTGTCTTCCGTTTCCTCCGGTCGTTCCTCAGCGGCAGACTCTGCTATCTTCTCAACGTCGGCTCTAATTCCAGCTTCATCAACCAACAACATCGTATCATCACCGGGCGGTCCAGAATCGACATTGCCCACAATGTTGATAGAAGGGAAATGCTCCTTCAGATCTTCTTCAAACTCTCAAGATGAGTCCTCTGGAATGGCGCCATTCCATTTGATTAGTAACTGCTTCCTTTTCTTGCTTCCTTGATAAATAATTTTGTTGCCTAGTATAGAAACAGGGTATAATATAAGGTTATTTGAAACAGGGTATAATGGCTGATTTTTACTCTCTTGCTCTGCATTTGATCCACAGAACTTCTTCAGTTGTGACACATGAAATGTTGAATGAATTTTGCTGTCCTCGGGAAGCTTTAATATGTAAGCCACTTCATTGATTTTTTTGCTTATTTCATAAGGTCCGAAATATTTTTTACAGAACTTATTGTGCAATCTCTGAGCTACTGAACCTTGCCTGTATGGTTTTAATTTGACTAAAACCCAATCACCTTCACTGTATATTACCTCTGACCTCTTTTTATCTGCCTGATTTTTCATTCTAGCTTGGGCTATATTCAGATTTTTCTTTATTTTGTCTAGAGTCTCCTCCCTGATTTGTAGCATTTCATCAACTGATTGTACTGATGATTTCCCTCCTTTGTAATGAGGTATCTCATTTGCCTCCTTCCCATAAAGCACTTTAAATGGTGTGAACCCTAGAGATGAATGGTAACTTGAGTTATACCATAACTCTGCCCAAGGCAGCAATTTTAACCACAAATTAGAATTTTCATGGCAGCATGACCTTAGGTATATTTCCAAGGTCCTATTAACCACTTCAGTCTCCCCATCTGATTGTGGGTGATAGGCTGATTAGAAATTCAGCTTGGTGCCACTAAGCTAATTTAACTCTTTCCAAAATCGAGATGTAAATACTCTATCTCTATCTGATACAATTGAAGTAGGGATCCCATGCAATTTCACTATGTTCTGGATGAATACTTCTGCCACTACAGATGCATTAAAATTTGGGGAAAGAGGGCTGAAATGGGCACACTTGGATAGCCTATCCACTATAACCATAATTACTGATTTCCCCCTTGCTTTGGGAAGATCTGTTATAAAATCCATACTGATGTCTTGCCATACATTGGAGGGTATGGGGAGTGACATCAATAAACCTGCAATTTTAGTATTTGAAGGCTTTATCTGTTGACAAACCAAGCATTTCCTTACATAATTTTTTATCTGTGATCCCATGTTTGGCTAATAGAAGTACTTGGCTACTCTTTTCCAAGTTCTATAAATTCCGGAGTGTCCTCCTAACTATGAATCATGAAGCTCAAACAGAATTTTATTTATTATAGGAGAGTCTTCATTCAAATAATACCTGTTTTTGAAGAATAAGGTACCATATTTTACTGAGTAGCCCATAGATCCCTCTCCTGTCTCAATGTACTTCTCTAGTAATTCTTGTGTTTTCATCTTACTTTTATTTTCTGCCTTTATCTCCTCTAGAAGTGTATAAATTGGGCCAGATAGGGCTAATAAAGAACCCGGTACCCCTATGGAACTTGAAGAGAATAATACTTCTTCATTTTCTTCAAAATTTCTGGATAATGCATCAACCACCAAATTTTCATTCCCGGGTTTCTAAATTATTGAGAAATCAAACCCTAATAGTTTGCATAAAAATATTTGTTGCTTTGGTGTCTGGATAGCCTGAGTTAGGAGATTCTTTAGGCTTTTGTGATCTGTTTTGATAATGAAATGTGATCCCAATAAGTAGTGCATGTCTCCATTTGCTAACTGCTTAGGTAATTGCAAACATTTCTTTTACATAGATAGATGCTGCCACTATTCTTCCCGATAACTTACAACTGAAATAGCTAATTGGGTGTGAATTTTGGCTTAATACAGCACCTACACCAGACTTACACGCATCTGTCTCAACAGTGAACTCAAGCCCAAAATCAGGAAACATTAAAACGGGAGCTGATACCATTGTTGTCTTCAACTTCTCAAAACTGTTTGTAGCTTCCTCCCCCCAATTAAAATGATCCTTTCTCAATAAATCTGTCATCGGGGCTGCAATTGAAGAATATCATTTAATGAATCTTCTATAATAACCTGTTAATCTCAGAAATCCCCTCAACATCTTTAGTGTTTTAGGTTTTGGCCATTCTACCATTGCCTTGATATTTTCAGGATCTGGATGAACTCCATCTATAGCGATTATATGCCCCAAAAATGTCATTGAATCTTTGCCAAATGAACACTTAGATAATTTGGCTACTGATTTTTTCTTAATAGATCAAATACTGTTTTTAAGTGCTCTATGTGATCTTCTAGAGAGGCGCTATAAATCAAGATATCATCAAAAAACACTATAACAAACTTCCTCAGATAATTTGAAAACAGCTTATTCATTACTAACTGAAAGGTAGCTGGAGCATTTGTCAACCCGAATGACATTACCAGAAACTCAAAATGCCCTTAGTGCGTCCTGAAGGCAGTTCTTTCAGTATAGTTAGGGTTGATCCTGATTTGGTGGAACCCTGACCTTAAATCCAATTTGGAGTATGATGAAGCACAGAATCTGCTACTAGGGGCTTGCGGTAGTGCGAGGTGATGTCGGAGGCTCTGGAGTCCACGACGCGCGCTCTACGTCAAATACCTGCAAGGAGAGAATGGACAATTTTGGAGAGAATCGGCTATTCTCTTAGTGTTGCTCTAGTGGAAAGGGAACTTGTGATGTGTCTTTGAGTGTCCCCTTGGGACCCTTTTTATAGGGTCTAGGAGGGCGCACTCAACGACGGACATCGCGCATGTTACCATAATTGGGCGCATTTATGGCCCGTTATGGCGTAGGCTGGTGGCGAGTAACGGTCGTAAATCGACGATTCAGGTATGGAAATCGCCTATTCAGGGGCCAACTCGCCGAGTTTCAATGGCCGAGATGTGCAGTCTACCATACTGCCGATTTGGGTCCTAACTCGGCGACATACCCCTAAAGTCAGTGACTTAATTGGTAGTCCAATCGCGATTTACGGGTTAACTCGACGATTTAACGATGAACGTGTTCCGCACCGTGGGAGCCTTCCGGGGATCCGGCATAAAGCGACGGAACCCTAGTCTTTGTTGAAAGGCGTTGCTGGGAGTGACTGACGTAATCAGGCATGTCTCACCAGAGTATATGGCAGACCCTTTCAATTCCCCTAACAATTCATCAACAGTGGGAATTGGAAACTTGTCTTTGATGGTTATTGCGTTCAAGGCTCTGTAATCCACACATAGACAGTAGCCCCCATCCTTTTTCTTTACCAACAACACAGGAGATGAATATGGGCTGGAACTGGGTTTAATGATGCCTTGTTTCAGCATTTCAGCAATCAATCTTTCAATTTCAGACTTCTGAAATTATGGGTACCTGTAGGGTCTTACATTTACTGGCTTAGCTCCCGGGTCTAAGTGAATTGAGTGATTTCTTTCTCTATGAGGGGTAACCCACAAGGGTCTTTGAATAAGTCACAGTATTCTTGCACTACCTTGGTAATCTCTGGAATTTTATCCTCCAATGTGGCAGAATTCTCTGTATTGTCAATCTTCTCTAAATAGCATATGTAAGCTTCTTGTGTGGAAGCAACTAAGCACTTTAACTGTCCCACAGTTAATGGATCATCAGAAACCCATGGTAACCCTTTCCATATTATCTTCTTCCCTGATAAGCAAAACTCGATGGTTGATTTCTCAAAATCAAAGGTCACCGAGCCAAATATTTTTAACCCTTGAACACCAATCACCATATTTGATCCGGCCATGTGTATTAGAAAAATATCCATTACAATATGTTTGTCTTGAATCTTCACTTCAATTTCCTTGCACATTTTGTCACATACCAGTTTTTCTCCACTACCTGTTGATACATAGAATGGTGTGATCCACAATATAGTTAAATTTAGTGCTGAAGCCATATCTGCCTGCATAAAATTGTGGCTGGACCCAGAATCTATTAGGACACTCACTGACTGGCATTTTATGAATCCCTCAACTCTAAGTGTGCTTGAGTTGATATTGCCCTCGAATGCATGGAGGGATATTTCTGTCCTCCCTCTGTCCACGGCATTATCACCTTCTTCTATCTCTACAGCCTTTTCATTTTCTTGGTCTTCAATCTCTACTAGTTCAAAATGATCAGCTGACATTCTAAATAATTTTCCTTTCCTGCCCACACATACATTATTGTGACCTGCAGAGAATTTTTCGTCACAATTAAAACAGAGGCATTTGCTTCTTTTTTCTGCTCTTTCTGTGGCTGACAGTCTTTTTGTTGCCGGAAACTCTGTAATTGTTTTCCTTGTTTGGCCAATGTTTGACTCTATCTTGTTTTGATTGGGTGCTGAAAATGCATTGATTTTTGTGAAAGGTTTGTGAGCATATGCTTTGTAGGTAGGTGCCTTGCTATAACCCCCTCTTCTTGTCTCAATCATTAATGATAGTTCAAATGCTTCATGTATGTCATTTGTGGTTTCCCCAATATCACATCTGCTTGGATTTTTTCCTTCAAACCTGATATATACATTTCGAGTATAAAATACTCAGGTAGACCCAAAACCCTTGTGGACATTTCTTGAAACAGATTTTGATATTCAGCCATTGTTCCTTCCTGAATCAATTTACTCAGTTTACCCCCCGGCATTTGATAGTGTAGGGTAGTGAATTTCCTTACCACAGCATCTACAAAATTTGGCTAAGTAGATAGCATATTGCTTGCTTCTAGCCAAGCAAACCACTTCCTAGCAATGTCATCCAGATTGAATGATACTATTAATAATTTTTTATCCTTTGGAACTTTGTTAAATATAAAGTATCTTCTTACTGAGTAAAGCCAGTGCTTTGCTTCATTGTCATCGAACCTCGGTATGTTAACTTTAATGTGCTTGGCCGGAGTATAACTTGAATCTTCTAATACTGATAAGGCATAACTTGGTTTGTCCAGATCTACCACAGATTGGTAGTGATTAATCTGTTTTCTTTCTTTATCAGGTGGTTTTTCAGGAACGAATTCCCCTTTTGAATCATCCATTCTTGAGCATAAATCAGTCAATTGTTTACCAAGCTGTAAGAAATTATTATTAACTGGATTTCTCAACTCTCCCATATCCTTGATCTGATTCAGTTGCAATGTTTGTAAGCGGACAAAGTATGGATTAGTTGATAAATCTATATTGTTTGCCATCTGCCGATTCAAGAAAAAACAGGTTCACAAGTTCACTTAAGAAAGCACCAAATGATACGACCTAAATCGGATCTTTACTATGAAACGAATTCACCTGTAGATTTGGCGTGCCTCAGATCCGAGAATTGAATCACGGATATCCGAGACAGAGCACAGCGGAGCTAAACTCCTGATATCGAGTCTTAGCATCCCAAAATCGATTGTTGTTAAGCAGATTCTGGTCGGAGCTCGATTCGGCAATGGACTGCAGCGGAAGGCCTGGACGGACGATCGGAATCAAGGGTCGATGAAGTCGAGAAACTAAGATTGCGGAATGGGATGGAGGGTACTCGACGATTGCCAGTAGGGAGATCGGGAATGTGGAAGGATTTTGTTGTATTAAATTTCATTGAAAAAAAACGTTTACAGAATAAAAGCTATTTAGATCTATTACAGCATTTATGAAATTGAAAATACTTAAGGTCTCTTAAACAATTTTCCCACGAATCAATTTAGGGCTAAATCCCTAAATCATAATCCCGCGTCCAGTTGGGCGCACGGCTCACTCTGGAGGTCTTCCTAGCTGAACCCGGTTTGGAGGAGTTAAACGAACTCCGCTCGCCGTTGTCTTCCGTTTCCTCCGGTCATTCCTCAACGGCAGACTCTGCTATCTTCTCAACGTCGGCTCTAATTTCAGCTTCATCAACCAACAACATCGTATCAGAATGTGTCGTCGTGCGTCATCAAATCGTGATCATTGGTATTTAATTCAATGGCTAAAACAACGTACTGTACAAGATACTAACACATGTCTGACGTAAAATAATGTACTGCATAAGACACTAACACATGTACGACACAAAATCGATCTAATGGACAGAATCAACTTGGCACATATAACATTCGCACTGTACGACGCACTTAAATACTACTGTATATATATGTATTCTCTCATGACGATATTGATGTTGGTATCGATTTGTCGTCTATATAGGGGTTTCAGAAGGTATCCCCTTACAAATGGGAGTTTTTCAACGACAATTTCAAGAAGGGCGAAAAATATATGTTGTTTAACATACACCGTCGGATAAATCTAACCTCCGGCATGGAAGCAATCCGAGTCACAGAGAATGTGTTGTTGGCAACTGAGCTGTAAACAAATGAGAATCTTTGAAAGGAAAACATCAATCTCAATCAACAACTCAGCGTAATCAAGAAGTTGTATGGTAATATCTACCAAATCACATCTGCAACGCTCCATGAGCTGAATGAAGGAGGTCTAGATTTTCCTGGAGTGCCAGGAATCTTCTCTCCAAACAGAGATAAGGACGACGACCATGATATTAGTGATGATGAGTCGCCAGTGATGATTTTCGGAGTCCCAATCACCAAGAAAAAACCTGGCCTCCTGACCTCATTGAAGAAGCAATAGTCTAGTCAGGTAGCATCTAGTAAAGAAGAGTAATTAAGACCATCTTCAGAATTCAAAAGCAACCAAGCAAGCAGGCATGAAGATTATTATATACTATGAGTGTGATGAATTAAAGGTCTGGTTTCACCATTTTCATACCTAGCATATAATAACTTGTAGTAGAATAAAAATTACAAAGACTAGTGGAATAAATAATCAGGTAAATTCTATATAGTGGATTCAAACCTGGGACAATCACAGAAGGATAGATAGTTAGTAATCAGTAATCACTAATCAAGTTGAGTGAATTCCAGTGCATTGCCATCGGGATCACGAGCAAATATTGCGGCTCTTCCAGAACGGCTAAGAGTATAGCGAATTCCTAAAAAAAGAAATTAAAATCTTAACACAAAATGGTTTGTTTTAGGACAATTAGTAATCCTGAATCATACCAGCCTTGTCGAAAATGTGTTTGAGATTGGTCACACTCTGAATTCCAATACAGATATGGCGATCCCGACCACCATGCTCCGGGCGACCAGTTAAGGGATCAGGGTTTGGTAGTTCCATCAAATGAATCATCTCAGAACCTACCCACAACCAAACTCCACGATAGGGAAGTTTCGAATTTGGTCGAGCTTCGTTTATCTCCAGACCAAGAAGCTTCTGGTAGAAATCGAGTGACTTCTCCAGATTCTCACATAGAAATCCAACGTGATGGACACTTACAACTCCGATGTCACTACCTGCAACAAACCCCCAATTTTTTCTAACTAAACTAACTAACTAAGATAAAGATCGTCAATTCGTCATCGCCGACCAACCGTGATGAGTGTTCTTCGGATCCGATTCTGTTTCAATCAGGTCGTCACTGACTGAATAGACCCTCGTTCTGGGACTAATCGTCGTAATAGGTCTCCTGACACGCAGAACTGAACATCCTCCTCCTCTCCCACTTCCGATCATTCCCTGAACAGATTAAAAAAAACGATCGGAAAGAGTTGAGCATATCGGAAATAACGATCAGAACTACCTTGTTTCCGGAAAGAGTTGGACTTCGAGGAGAAAGAGAAGAGGAGAGTATGTGGCTGTGAACAATAGGAGAGGCTGCAGCAGCGAAAGCCATCGATGGACGGAAGTTGAAGCTATTTTAAGCTAACCTCATTTCCGCCGCATAAAAAGAAGGTTTATTTGTGTAAACACCCCTTGTAAGAAAAATAATTTTTATTTATATTTTAAAAGATTTTGTGTTATAAAAATATCACAATGGATCGTGTGCACATTGATCCTGATCCTCGTTGGATCACAGATCGACGGACTATTTTTGAAATTTTCGATTTTAGGTTAATTTCGTTATTAGTTTAGTAATTTCATAGGGATTTTCGTAGGTGGTAGATGATCAGATGTAGTCTCGCTAGTATTTATTTTCCAATTTTCCGTTTTTCGTAGAGTTCCATTCGCCATGTACTAGTACACGAGGATCATCTCTCCCTTCTCGTCGCAGTAACCGATCATAGGGACGAGATGCCGGTGTGGGAGCTTTGACAGCATCTCTATTTCAGTTTCGAATTCGATGAGTCCTTGTTCGGAATTGGGATGCGCTCTTTTCACTGCCACCGGAACATGCTCCTTGATCACGGCTTTGTAGACTTTACCAAAACCACCGGTTCCAATGATCAACGACTCGTCGAAATCATTAGTTGCGGATCTGATCTCCGTTATTGTGAATCTCCTCCCAATTCATATTGTTGTAGACGATAATGGTGTTTCGTTTCCACTCGCGGATCGATCAACGACGTTGAGATTCAGGAGAACAAGAGGTCGCCAATGAGTACTAGGGTTAGGGTTAGAGTTAAAATTAGTGGCGGTGTTGGTTTCCGGTTTTTTGGGTTTCTTATTGCAGCGCCGATGGAAGAAAATGTATAAACCGAGAAAAATCACGGCGGTGAGAACTCCGACGATGATGCCAAGACCGATATTCATCGCACTATTCTTCGACGACTCTGAACCAAGAGTTTTTTCGTCTAGGTCGATCTTGAAAATCTCCAATCCGCTCAAGATCGCTTTTGTGTCGGAAGTTGTTCTGTAAGTTTCCGGTCCCAATTGAACCCAAAGTGTCTTGATCTCCGACACGACAACGACATAGTCTTGATGATAATAAGCCTTGTTCTTCCCACCGGCACACGGGCAAGCACATCGAAGTTGTCATCTACAGTTTTGAAATCTATGTAGATCATGAAGAATCTCTGTCCAGGATCGGAGTAAAGAAGTTCATAGAAATGGAATCGGAGAAGGTACTGAAACTTAGGATCCACTTCGAACTTCCACGATGTGTTCAGTGTCGGTTTAGAACACTGGCTGTGAAGACGTCGTTCTAGCATCGGTGTACACTGATATCGGCGCAATGGTAGGGTTACTTCCGTTGCTATAACTTACCGCCGATGTATTCTCAATGACGCTTCCGGTGTTGGCTGAATACATGTACACGGCATCTTTTTCCCATTTTCTCCACAGATCGTCGTCGTCTTGATCGGATTCTATCTCCGGCCCTCCAACATTGAAGATTACCGGGAGATCTAGCCGTGAAGATCATTGAAGGATGAACATCACACCATTGGAGGATGTGCACGGAGGAAATCAGGTCTACATATATCCGCTCTTTCGTGCTCTCCTATCGATCATTGCTAGGTCTGGATAGATGTTGTTGATCGATCGATCCGATAGATGGATAATCGATGGATATAGGATAATTTATTGATCTGAATAATTTAAAACTGTTGAAATAATAATTATTTAAATAATATATTACATTATAATATAAAATTAATAAGATTAATATTTTCTATTAATCTGACTATATTTTCTATTATTAATTTTCAATTAATAGTACATTTTCTATTACTAATTATAGCAAATTAATAGAATCTCCTCTTAATAGTAGACTTTATATATAGTAGACTTTATTAATAGTAAAATAAAAGTAGATTCATACAATTTACTATTAGTATCAGATTTTATTAATTTTGATAAATCCTTCTATATCCATTATGCACACCTAATCTGATATTCGACGTTAAGATATTCATATCGGAGTATGTACTTAAATTTTCGTCCATAGTCTGTGTAGTTAATAAACAGTAAATTTCGAAGGTTATACATGTATTCTCAATGACGCTTCCGGTGTTGGCCTGCATTAATGAATCATTATACCGTGGGCTGGCGACGAGTAACGGTCGTGAATCGACGATTCAAGAGAAGAATCACCGATTTAGGGACAAGATCGGCGAGTTCTAAGGGACGAGATCTGCAGCCTACCAATGCTGACTATCTCGGACTCAACTCGGCGATTTGTCACTAATATCGACGATTTGGTAGCCCCAATCAACGATCCACAAGTTAGACTCGGCGATTTGACGACGACCTTAGTTCCGCAATCGTGGGAGCCTTCCGGGGGTCTGGCATAAAGCGAACGGAACCTTAGTTCCTGTTGATGGGAGTGACTAACGTAATCAGACATGTATCAGCAATGTCACAATCAACACCTCGAGACAACGTACGGAAAAAGGGTATGCGAAGAGAAGTAAATATACTTCTCTGAAGATGACCTGGACAATGTTCTGCAATCTCACGAGAATCCACTCGTGATCCAGGCAGACATTGGTCCCACTTCCCGAGTCGATAGGATGATTGTCAACAGTGGCAGCTCTGCAGATATCCTCTACATAGATACTTTCACCCGAATGAGTCTTAAGAGGGAGGATCGACTATCTCCCCGCCCCAGTGGCTGACGTTATTGATCTGAAAGTTTCCATCGATTCCAGGCGAGGGAGGGTTAGTCAGACTTATCACACTACAAAAAAAAGGACCTTGTATGACGGACTTTAGATGGCGGATTTCCGCCATCAATACTTCAATAGTTTAGATGGCGGATGTCCGCCATCTATTCTTTCAGTCCGTCGAGGAAATGTTTTGGCTCGACGGCGGTTCGAAATTTTTTTCGATGGCGGTGTTTAGATGGCGGATTTCCGCCATCTAAACTATCCCGCCCAAAATTTCGAATGGCCCCCAATTTCCAGCCCGATTACCCGATTAAAACGTCTGTTCTGATTTTGCTCCCAAGCGCCGCCGACTCCGCTGCCGATCTCCCCGCCGCTGCCTACTCGTCGTCGTCGTTGTCGCCGTTGTCGCCGTTGTCGCCGTTGTCGCCGTCGTCGTCGCCTGTCTCCACTCCCTTTCGCCGTGTCCTCGCCATGATCGATCTCCACTTCTATTGTTTGTTTGAAGGTTATTTGTTTTATATTTTCTTTTGTTTCGATGGCGGATTTCCGCCATCTAAAACTTTTCAATTCGCGCCAAAATTTTCAGTTTCGATGGCGGAAATCCGCCATCTAAACTATTTTTGGTGGGAAATGGGGATGGATAATAGATGGCGGTCTTTGGATGGCGGTTTATGGGTTTTAATGGCGGTGTCCAAGATGGCGGGCTTTAGATGGCGGATTTCCGCCGAGGATCATTTTAGATGGCGGATTTCCGTCATCTAAAGCCTGCCATACAAGGTCGGATTTCTTGTAGTGTCATTTCATAGTGGTGGAAGTAGAATTCACTTTTCATGACATTTTCGGTCGACCTTTCATCCACGGAATCAAGGCAGTCTCATCTTTTTATCACCAATGCATACGATACCCAGTCAATGGGGTCGTTGCAATTGGCAAAGGATCACAAAAGGATTTTCGACAAGGGTATAAAAAGGCAACCCAACTGACAAAATTAAACAATATGCTCGTCCATGCCCACCCGACATTGGAGAGAGAGAGAAATTACAACCAGTGGACGAGACTGAAGTGTTTCATCTGGTGGAGGTATACATGGCCTTAGGAAAGGGTTTGCCCTCTGACCTAAGAGCCAAGCTTGTGACTGTCCTGGAGGAGCACCAGGACAGGTTCGTTTGGGAGGATGAGGCACTGACACAGATTGCGCGTCAAATCGCGACGCATAAACTTAATGTAACTGTGTTTCGTTGGGGTAACAAGATCATGAGAGTGGGCTTCTACAAAAATATGAACCTTCCATTTAGATGTATTAGTATCAAGCCTCAAAGTAAGTTGAGTCATGCATGAGGATTTGATGTCGCGAGTTTTACGAATATGTGCCTGAACGACGAGCAAACCTTCTTCTTCCTTAACAACCCCTCATTCGAGCAAACAAACTTTTTTATCCGCAAATCTCCTCTGATCCTAACTGACGATGCTTTTCTAACATCAAAACTTATGGATCCCACATATCAAAACTCTAAAGTGAAAGTTGTGGGAGAGAGAGTGCCCCTAGAAATAGCAACGGGAGATCCAGACGAAGCAAAAGAGACATGTCGGAACAAATTCAAGTTCCCGTAAAAAAAATATGTAAGGAAACTAGATGGGTATAGGGAATATCGGGAGTATTTGGTGGAAAAGAAGGAGGAAGGTAGAGGAAGAGGATGAATGTGATTATGATGATGGAAATGAAGGGTGACGAGAATGGGAAGATTACCTTTGGAGGAAAATAGAAAAACTGCAAGAACAAGTGTCTTACCTAACCTGAAGCAAATCAGGCCCAAAGACACAAAGGACGGGACATCAAAGGGAAAGCCCGCACAAAATAAAAGTTAGCTGTATCTAGTGGGGTAAAGAAAGATGTAGGTGAAAAATGAATTTCTTCAAAGATAGCTAGTGCACTAGCTAGGCATCTTTTAATAGATAAATACCCCAAAAAGTGGGTTAGGCCAAAGTTACCTGAATATAAAGGTACTACAGATCCATAAGCATATATTGTTAAATTCATCGCTAATATGGAAGATGTCATGAATCGACAAGATCTGTGGTGTCGCATGCTCATTAGAACTTTAGAAGGTGAAGCTATGAATTGGTATACTGACCTACCAACGAATAGCATCCATTGCTTGAACGACCTCAAAGAGAGATTTATAGAAGCATTCAGTCATAGAATCAAGAGGAGAATAGATGTAGGAATGTTACTGACCATCAAGCAAGATCCGAGTGAAAGTCTGAGAGGATCCATCACCAGGTTTAACGAAACCTTAATCAAGGTAGCAAAGCCCACTGACGACGCTACAATTATGGTCCTAAGGGTCGGCCTTCGACCAACGTATTTTCTATTAAAAATAGCAGAAGAGCACCCATCTAGTTTGTCCCAAATGATGGAAAGAGAATAGATGCAGAAGACGTCATGGACCAGAAAATAAATGAAATTACTACCCTGCCCCGGGGCAAAAAAAAAATAAAAACAAAGCAGAATATCTATTTCCATAGTATCATGTGAAAAAAACTTTTCAATTTTTTAAATTAAATGAACACTACACATGTTAATAATATGTTACATTCAATTGATATTATTTATTCAAATGAGACTCGAGAGCCACCAATTAGATCCATGTGCCATGTCTAAATATCGATCCGGGTTGTGGAATAATTCCCAAAATAAATAATAAAAAAGTTTTTGAGTTATTAAAATAAATTTCTCAAAAAAAAAAATCAAATCCCATCATTATGCTAAATCCCTAATTCCTGTCTCTTTCAAAAATAGATCTCTATTGTCCCACTCTCATCCTTTGCTAAATCCCTCTCCTTCACAAATCGATCTCCACTCCGGCACTCCCATCTTACACGGCTACACACTGCTGGACAAATCAAATCGACCACTGCATCAGATCGGTAAGGTGTATTCTATTCTTATTTTCTTTTAATTTGGTTTGGTTTGGTTTGGTTTGGAACAAAAATAGATCGTTCAGAGATCTGTATGTTTTACTCACGATCAAATTATATTGATTAATTTGAACTTGTTTAAATTAATCAGAGATCTGTTTTGCCCAATTGCTTGGGCATTGTGTTTCATTTTTCTTTAAATTTCACATTTGGATTACGAAAGGTATGTGATTAAAATATAAGTTTGGATAGAGATCCAGAAAAGCAATCAGGTTGTTTTTTAATAACTATTGTAGATTAAAATCTCAATTTTTTAAATTAAACGAACAGATGATCACAAACTCACATATTCATTGAAATGGTTAGATGAACGACTTAATTAAAATTGGTTCCTTTCATTATAATCAATCAATTTCCATGGAGTTTATTATTGATTTAAAATACTAGTGTAGAGATGACCACTTTTGTTAAGTTCAAATAAAAATAGCACAATAGATCCAAGTGGTAAATGATAAGTTAATAGATGTAGGTAAAAATAATATTTAAAGGGCACTTAATGAATGACATATCCGGCCTTCTCTGCAAAAAAAAAAAAAAAAAGTCGCAACACTTTTGAAATAGATCTGAGAAATCAAACAAGATGGAAGCCAAACAAACAACAAAGTCGCAACATGTAGTTTGCATTCCGTTTCCAGCACAAGGGCATATCAATCCCATGTTCAAGCTTGCAAAGATCCTTCATGCCAAAGGATTTCACATCACCTTCGTAAATACTGAATACAACCACCAACGTCTTCTGAAGATCAGAGGTCCATACTCCCTCGATGGCTTGCCGGACTTTCGATATGAAACCTTTCCAGATGGTCTACCATTATCAAACATAGATGACATCCAAGATAAACCATCCCTGTGTAAATCTATGACTGAAAATGGTACCCTTCCTATCTGCAATCTTATCAAGAAGCTCAACAATAGTGTTTCCTCACGTGTCCCTCCCGTCACTTGCATCATCTCTGATGGTTGCATGAGCTTTACTTTGGATGTTGCCAAGGAGATGGATATCCCAGAGTTTTTATTCTGGACACCTAGTGCTTGTGGTTTCATGTGTTATCTTCACTACAAAGATCTCATGGAAAAAGGACTTGTTCCACTCAAAGGTGCATACTCGTATTTTAATTTTTCGTTAATAGTTTTGCATATGAACATTATAAATAATTATATTAGAATATACTACATGCAGATGACAACTATCTTGTGAATGGATATCTGGAAACAACTCTAAATTGGATAGATGGAATGAGTAATATTCGTTTGATGGATATGCCAAGTTTTGTTCGCACAACTGATATCAATGATATAATGCTTAATTTTGTGATGCGAGAATCAAATAGAGCTTCATGTGGCACATTAATAATTTTAAACACATTTTACACACTCGAGCATTCTGTTTTAAAAGCAATGGCATCTATTTTACCTCCCATATATGACATAGGTCCCTTACACCTTCTTTACAAAGAGATGGTAGTACAAGAAGACGAGAAAAGTGATTCTGGATGTCATTCTATTGGATCTAATTTAAATTTATGGATGGAAGATTCCAAATGTTTGGAATGGTTGAATACCAAGTCGCAAGGTTCAATCGTGTATGTTAATTTTGGAAGCATAACAGTGATGACCAACCAACAAATGGTTGAGTTTGCATGGGGACTTTGCAATAGCAACAAAGATTTTTTATGGATCATCAGACCCGATCTTGTAAGAGGTGAGACTGCAATATTGCCGGAAGAATTCTTAGAGAAGACAAAAGATAGAAGTTTTTTGACTAGTTGGTGTCCACAAGAGGATATCCTTCATCATCCAGCTATTGGTGGATTTCTGACACACTGCGGATGGAATTCAACTTTGGAAAGTATTTGTGATGGTGTTCCAATACTTTGTTGGCCTTTTTTTGGTGAACAACAAACCAATTGCAGGTATTCATGCATGGAGTGGGATATTGGGTTGGAGATAAATAATGATGTAAAAAGAGAAGATGTCAGTATTCTAATCATGGAACTGATGGATGGAGAAAAAGGTAGGGAGATGAGAAAAAATGCACAAGAGTGGAAGGTGAAGGCCATTGCTGCAACCCAAAAAGATGGGACTTCATTCATCAAAATGGAAAAACTTGTTAATGAAATTCTGACTCAATTTTAATGATCTCAAATGTTGTGATGTTGTTTTTACATTTTATGATCACTTTTTTTTATTTTTAAGACATATTTGTTAATGCGTTTATTTTGCTTCAATAAATACTCATGAGCTATTATTAATATGATATAATTGATATATTGGTTGAATTTCTAAAATAAAAGTTAATATTTAATTACACCTAGTTTACAGAAGAACATGTGCGGACACCAGATCTAACCGACCGATGCTAATCGAACGGCACTGTACACATCACCGCAGTAGTCTGACCATAGGATGGTAACCGTCCGATTTGCATCAGACGACATCGGATGCATGTACCACACGGTGATCACCGGACGTGCGGAAACGGATCCTATTTAATTAACCCATCTTGTTATAATTATTACTTGCACTTGTAAATTTATATTTTTTAGTACACCAATAATTTGGAGTTTTGATAAAAATACCATTGAAAATTTTTTAGTAGAACAACCTCTCCGTTTCTAGGTCTAGGAAAATTTGTCCGAGAAAAGGAAGTGTCGGCGGGGAGGCGTTGTTATGTCCGACAGTAGAAAAAGAAGAAGATTGATTAAAATGATATGAGCCGTTAAAGGAATCGGATTGTATATTATCTGTATTTAAACGGTCAAAAACACGAAAATTACAATTCATGAAGGTGGAATGAAATAGGACGCGTATTTGGATTGGAAGTAAACGTGTATATAGTTATTTAATGAACATTGGTTCATCAGTCTACATGTACGTTGAATCGAGGTTCACATTTGTTGTGAAAGACCGTCGTGAAATCCGATAGTCATGGTGGAAAAAAAACATGAAAAATAAAATCATAAAAAAGTACACAACTAAATATTTTCATAAGACATATCAGTTATGCAAAATGTTGTAAGAAAGATTTTAAAGATGGAGGAAATGGGTTCGCAAAGAGGAGAAAAAAAAAAGAAAACGGAGGAAGAAGAAAGAAATGATGTGATAACAAACAGGAAGAAAAAAAAAAGTATATTTGTGTAAGAGATGTGGAAAAAAAAGTATCCACATGGGGTCAAAAAACAATAAAAAAATGGATAACAAATACCATAAATAGTAAGTAGGGGTGATATTCCCCGATACTAGTCCCGTATCAGGACGGTTGAGTATTGGATATCGGAAAGATTTTTCTACCTCAAGTAGAAAAATCCCCCATGATTGAAATTTTCGGTCACTTTTGGGTAAGGAGATTGGAATTGAAATTTTCGCCCTGGATAATACCCGTACCCAAGGTAAATTATATTTATATCTTATATAATATTTTATATAATATAATTTATATAAATAACCTTATATAATATATTAAATACATAAGTTTATATTCAAAAATCAAAATGTATTCATAAAAAATTTATATTTAACCTTCTATATTTTAATATTCCCTAAATCATTAACCTCAACAAATCCCTAAAAATTTAATTTTTAACTATTGGATTATTTACATTTGGACTATAATTTCATATTTCATATTTTTTAATTCATTATTGTTTAAAATCAATAATTTGATCAGTTAATCAGGTATCCCCGTCCCCGGAAGATTTTTAGGTTCGAGGAACGCGATCCCCATCGTACCCACTTACCTCTAATAGTAAAAGATGTCACTAAAAACAAAACAAAAAATGTCAACTAAGCAAAAAATTGAAATAAACAATTCAGATCGATGGACAAAAAATTGGCGGTTAGGATGAAATAACCTCCTTATCTAACCTTTCCATAACACAACCTGAAAATTGTTCTAAAAAAATATTGGGATTTCATAATTAAATTTTTTTAAATAAAAAATCAAACATAATTTTGTTCATCGATTAAAATATAAACGAAAAATAAAAATCAACATAACTCTTAACTTAAAATAAAGTTAACCTCACCTGATAATACTTAACAATAATATCAACTATGAAGTACAATATTTATATCCTCGGTCATTAATTTCTCATATTTCAAATTAAAATAATAATAATGATGATAAGTAATGAAAAAAAATAATTTGGTTCAATTTTGTGTAAATTGGCTCTCTTTTACATATTGAGAAAACACTATTGAACTACAAAAACGTACACTATTTATTTGTCTATCTATATACTACCCCTTCGTTCAATATGAATCTCTGCTAGTTCTGTGGTATTTGCTGTTTCCTCACCATCCTTGAGACTTCCATTCTTGTCTGGGATGATGCCATCGGTTGTGGATGGCCTCATTGTCTCTCCTACTACTGCCGAAGTAGCAGCAGGAGCAGACATCTGTTGTTGCTGTAATTTCTTTAAGCCTTGTCCATGTGAGACAGTCAGCAATTGGTTAACACCATCAAACAAGTTCTTGCATTCTGTGATCAATTCCAATCCACCGGGATAGCAACGACCGAAACATGTTGCACAGTAAGGAAAAACAGCCTGCACATTTGTATGTGTGTTGGTGGGGTGGGGGGATAATGTGTTAAATGTAACTGTCAAGTGTGTGATAGTTTTCAGTATATTCATTATTGTTACCTCAATATATGCTTGGCAAAGTGCAAGAAAAAGTGTAGATTCATTATCCCGGAGCATTCGGGTGGAATTGTATGATAATAATATTTCTGAAACAGCACGCAATCCCTTCACTAGTTCCTGAGCTAAGATGTGTTTCAAACTAAATGCGGCACATGGCCTTAGCTCGTTCATGGCTGCAGAGACAGCTGGAAAAAAGATGTAAACAATCGGCACAGTTAAGAGTTAAGAAGATATGGAAAGATAACTCCAGGAAGACAATAAATGGTAATGAAAATATTACCATTCACAAATACAGCAAGTGGTGGATATTCCATCAATAAAGAAGGTGGTGAAACATCATCTTGACTTTCTTCCCTTTGACCGTTGGATGTAAAACCAACCGTCGGCAATGGAACCCAACGATGTGTATCTAAAACCACCTATGCACAGGTAAAAAAACGTTAACATTATAAAATAATTAAACTGAATCAAAATTTAAAATCAATCATCAACATTCAACAGTACATGCGAATAAAACTCATATTATAACAGAAATAAGGAAATTACTCATTCTGAACTCATTTGTTACATTGAAGGCCAAAATCAATGATGAATCTCATAAAAAAAGATTATTAAGCTTATTAAAGAATCAAGATATACCTGAAAATTTTCAACTGCTCTAGCCATATTCTTGGAGAACATGTTAAGGACTGCACTGCAAATTACAAAATTTTGAGTTAATAATAATACCATATGAATAACTTTGATTCTCTACTAAAAGTAAATGTGATACAATAAAAAAAAATACTTTTCAAAAATTGGTGGCAGCAAGCCTCGGAAATCCAATCCAACCAATCCAAGTCCCATTGCACAATACTGCACATACATGGATAGACAAATTAATAGATTTCCATGTAGAGCAAGCAAATGGTTGTGTGACAGGACAACTTCTTAAATATATTAAAATTTAAAAACAATCTTGCTTGTAATCGAGAATCATAATTAAAACTCATAATTAAAATAAAAATTATTAGTAATATAATAATGTCATTATTATATCACTAATAAAAATAAATCAGAGCATACATCCACCGAAAGATAGGAAAACAAGATCTAGAGTTTACAATGTATATGTTTTTATGTCAAAAGACTTTTAAACTAGAATAAAAATTAAAGAAGCTGAACAAAGAGAAACATTATAGAATATCTGAGGAAAAATCCACATCTCGCAGAATAAAACAACTTGATAATTATTTGAATTGATACTCCATGTGAAAAAAGTTATGCTTCTTCAAAGGGAATCAAAGCATAAACATATTAAGTTGATTAAAAAATACATAGGGATATTTTATATTTTATAAAGATGAAAAACAATATTTGGATTGTATTTTTCAACCAAAAGAATGATGTAAAAGCAACTTGCAATGAAGAGAAAAGAAAACCCACCATGCACTGGTCAAGGATGTTGGACAGAGATCCACCCTCAGATATCTTGGGAAGCATTATTTCAAGAGTGCTCAAGTGAATTTTAATTTGATGCATGGCCCAACTATAGAGTAGCCCTCCATCATAACTTTCCTCACTCCCAGATTTATCATTGTTAAATATTGCTCGATATTGATTTACAACATCAAAAAGATGCATCCTGTGGCAATTTACCATTCCCTTCAAGTAGTCATATGGATTTCTCTGATCTAGGTCATCAAGAATTCCTGCCAGCCAAGCTTCCCTACATCTCAAGAACTGGTGACATATGATAGATTGTATCATAATATTATTAACCTTATTTATCTTAACATCCATTCATATAAAAAAAAAAATTGATGTGCCACCAGACAATTATAATATTTACCAGCATCATGTTACCAAGGTTCCGGATGCGCGCGCATATGCGCGGATGCGACCTTGAAGGGAGATGCGCGCGCATAGGCGCATCTCCCTTAGCCGGATCCAGGCCTGTTTTAAGTTATTTAAATAACTTAAAACAGGGTTTTGTTTTTATTTGAAAAGAGGCCAAAAAAAATTTATTTTAAAACTTTATAAATTTTTATGCCAAAAAGCTAATGAAAAGAGCTATATTATTTTTAATATAAGCTCCTCCCACTCTTAAGACTTCATATTTGTTTTAGACAAAATGAATTTTTATTTATAGATCAAGCTTCTTTGTGTTTTTTGAATTCTATCGATGTGGG
The DNA here is from genome assembly GCA_001185155.1 of Zostera marina. Lineage (NCBI taxonomy): Eukaryota > Viridiplantae > Streptophyta > Magnoliopsida > Alismatales > Zosteraceae > Zostera > Zostera marina. The sequence continues at coordinate 161,403 of LFYR01000963.1, read as the reverse complement.
ACTAAAAAAGTGTAGTTTAATAAATTATTATTATATAGTATTTTTGATGTTATAGATGTATTAAAGAAGGCCCAACCCATTACGTTATTATTTTTTAAAAGCCTCTTGAGTTATTTATTATTTTCTTTTTATAAAAGCCTCTCTTTTATAAGTTTAAAGAAACCCTAGCCATTTAAAGAGCTATATTATTACAAAAATACCCCTGTTGGTTTTTAAGCCTTGGTGTTACACTGAATTATAGGGTGTTATAATAAATAATAAATATATGTATTATAATAATTTTTCTATCCAATATATTTTTAACTAAAAATTTTAATTGATATAGTTTAGATATATAAAAAAATATATGAATTTCCTTTAGTTTTATATATATTTACGAAAATGCCACTGGCGCATCTGTGCGCATATGCTCAAGTGCTCCAGGTGGTGGCGCATCCGGAACCTTGCATGTTACAATCTAATGTTGTGTTGTTGATAATATGGTACCTTACAGCTTTAGTTAGTTACTAGGTAGCAAGGCAGATGAATTGAAAAAGAAAATGAGTTCAACGATTAAGAAAACTGAAAGATACAAAGTTTGATAGAAATGGAGGATTATTAAGATAGATTGATTAAAATATTAAAAGTTAAAACCTCTTATGATTTGTGAATACTAAGATTTTAAAGGTGGTCATAACTAGGCCTGTAAATGGTACACCGAAATCCGTATTCGTATCCGCATTCGAATTTGAATATGACTATCCGGATTCGGATTTCCGGATTCCAGATGCCTAAATTGATATCCGGATTATATCCGGATATAAATCCGGACGGATTCAGATATCCGGAAAATCTGCCGTTAAAATCCAAATTTGTTTAGGAATTCCGGATTCAGATATTCGGATCATAGTTTGATTTGCGCCATAGCACGTAGCGCCGGCTACCCACGCTATGGGGCTATAGCACCTCCATAGCGCCAAGTGTATTTTTAATTTTTTTAAAATACCATACTTAATATACCCTGTATTATGCAATCAATATTCAATATATTATAAATTAATAGTCAATACCATACTTAACTAAAGAGTAGTGATTAGGGTTAGGGGAGAAATCGTGAATATAGAAGAGAAATGGGGAGAAATAGGCACATTGCTCATAGCGCGGGTAGATAGCGTCGGCTACCCACTCTATGGGGTATATAGCGCGCTATAGCGCGCACAACTCAAACTATGATCCAGATTTTAGGGTGATTAATTGACTATTAATTAACTTTTTTAATGGTGATTTTTATATTTTTATTTAAGATTTTTATAAAAAGTTATCCGGATTCGGATTTTCCTATCCGAATTTTGATTATCTAGATATTATCCGGTCAGATTCGGATTATCCGGATTCAGATTCGGATACCTGAGTATCCGAGCCGAATCCGACCGATATACAGGCTTAGTTATAACTCATACGATCATGCTAGTCCCATGACTGTATGAGGCAAATAGGCATGTATGGAACATAGGAAAATTTGTATAATTTCCCATATAATCTTATTTACAATATGTACCAATATCTAATTAAAAAAACCTAATATTTAACTAACCTAGAAAAGGCTGAAGGTTGTGGAAGATGGTTGCCGGCTGGATTTGGGTATGGTCACCAGAGGAAGAACGATGATTGCTGGAAGCTTCAGAATGTGAATGATTGTCTCTTAGGAGGAGAAAGATGGATAGAAATCACACTTTGCGATTTCTGAATTTTCTGCAAGTCTCAATTTCCATTTTTTAATTAAATCTAACCATTAAATGGTTAAATGATAAATGGTTAGACAGACCCAACTTGGATCCATCTAATCCGACTAATGACTGAAGACTAATCGCCTGAAGGCATTGGCCTGCATGCTCGCTTGGGCATGCCTAGCGTGCGCATGTAAAACCTCGGTGAATACCAACACTGAAATTAAAAAATTATGCTTGAAACAAAAATAAGAGAAAGAACATGAGTTTAACTTTACCTGCAAACGCATTTCAGATTCACTGAATACTCCTATACGGCGCAAATGTGCAATGATCCGAAGACACTCAGGCAACTGCATGTAGTCAATGAATGTTCAAACTTCAAAGGACAACATATTGAATATCGCTAAAAACAAATAAAATTAAAATTAAACCAAACAAAACAAAACAAAATAAAATAAAAAACAGTATAAAATGTATTATCAGAGAGTGGGGAAAAACCTGAATATTCGACCGAAGTTTCTGAAGAATCTGAGAAAGTAGTGTTTGTGTTATTTGCTTGACTTCAGTTGTCAATGCTTGGATAACAGGTAACCTTGATTCCAAGAACATTGTAAATTGTAATTATCATCAAGAAATATATATTTCCAAAAGTAAATGACTAGCTGCAGACTTTCTTATTTATTTAGATGGAAAAAGTTCAAGTGTTTTGTGCTTATGGATCATAGAAAACGAAAAAATAACTTACTCAGCATGCATTTTTGACAATCTCGAGACAAATGCTTCCAAATCAAGGGCCTCATCATAATTACCATTTCGTACACATCTGCAAAAAAAAATATTTATGATTTTTCATCAAATAAAGTAAGGAACTATGAACACAAGGGGGAAATGATTTATAGTATAAAAGTGATAACACTTTGGGGGAAAGAAAGTTCACAAGCAGACTTGAGAAGATTTTGGAATATGACTGTCTGTTGAACAGACTTCACAAGCATTACACTGTAACAACTATGCTAACAGATATTTGTAACTAATTCACAAGCATTATCTAGATTTTTATTCACAAGAATACAAGATAATCATATGATTCACTAGCTAAGAAGTTATTGGGAGATAGATGAATTCTAAAACACAAACCCTATCTTTTTCATACGAAAACTTGAGCTTCAGTTTTAAACTTTGAATTACAATATGAAATTTTTTCTTGTTGTTTATCACTATCTATTCTTCTTTTGTTATTAACTTGTATTTATTTATGGAATCCTAAAACTTATTGGTAATAAAATTACTAAATTAGTAGCAGCTTAACTATCTTTGTACAATCTCACATTCTCACCCAAAAGTGTATTAGATGAATGTTTACGGAAAAATCATCTTTTTCTAATCAACAATAATAAGATAAACAAATCTATTTAACAATCTCATATGTTCAACGAACGAATGAGCAACCATTTTTTCTTAAAACAATTTAGATTGAAAAACAATCTAAAGAGAAAAGAAAAAGAACACACTCACGTGTCCATAAGCTGAGGAATTTCAAGCAAATCAAGCAAAGTACTGTGATTGATAAGTAATGTTTGATTCAGCTTTCTCTCCTCCAAAATATCTTGTGCAGAATCAAGAAATTCGGTGCAACCAGATGAGAGTTTGGGAATTTCATTAATCTGCATGCAAAGATAGTTAACTGTGAAAACTAGACCAAACAAACTTATATTATACAAATACTTCAGAAGGTTTACAGTATGTGAAAAAATCAACTATAAAAAAAGTGTGAATTATATAAATTTGTGGTTAGAATTGATTACATTGCAAAAGAGTTCAGAATCAAGTGGGTCGTAGTATTCTTAAACAAGGAGATAATCTCAACATTTTACACCTCATAGATTTTTCATACTCCCAATGCTATGATTGCTATCAAGTATCAACAGAATTACAGAAATTTATCTGGTAAACTGCTAAATAAACCGATTTTAAAATTTTAATCCATGTGATAAGTAAAACTGTCTGTTCGAAATTCATAGAGTGATTTCATGACTTCATCTTTGGTTTTGCTAACACATCAAAATTTGCAAGTGCAAGGAATATGGTAAAATTTCCACCCATGTGATAATACAAAACAGACACATAGGACAAACATAGAAAAAAATAAGAACGAGATCTGAAATTACCATATCATCAAGATGAGTGCCAATGGAACCGAGTTGATCCCGACAAGAGGAAAGAGCCCCATCTGCCGCAATGAATGCCCGGTAATTCCCAACAGCCACTTCCTGCATCTGCCTCCTTATCCTCTCCGAATCAACCCGCAGAAGCTCAGGTTCCTAAAATTTCCACGGGATCAGATCGAATAAGAAAAAAAAAGGCCGAAATTGCAACTGGCAAACCTTGTGGAGACGGTCGAGTGTGAAAGAGAGAAGCTCCGATACGTACGGCTGCTGCTCGACGCCGGCAACGGAGAGAGGGAGCACTTCGGAGACCTCCATTGGTCTTCGCTTATTCTTCCGCCGGTGAATCCTCCTTGTTATTCTTTCAGTTGAAGTTGATCTTAGAAGAAAATGTTAAGATCTGAAAAATGGGAATTCGTAATCGGATCTTATTATTCTCCATATAACACCCGATCGAGTTTACGTAGTATTACGGTATCAGTTTGAAAACAGATCGAATTCAATAACCATTAACCCGACTATTTAATGTAGGTTAATGCTAAGGACTAAGGAGTGTATTAAACTACAAAAAAAATACACTAAACCGTTACACTTAGAGCAAACCCTTTTCCATACTTCCTGCAGGTTTTCCCGAATGACCTATGGTGTCGGGAATAAATCAACTATCCCTGGATCGGCGAGTGCACAGTCGTCGGAGGCGATGTTGGTCGGAGATGATCCGGTGGAGTCGGAAATAGTCCGATGGACGGGTCCAGCAGCGTCAAGGCGAAGTCAGCCGGTAGAAGTGACGATGGAGGAGATGTTTGACGGTGGAAGGATCGTGGAGGGTAGATAGGTAGAAGGCGAGCTTGAATCGGAGTTGGATTCCCTTCAGGTCTGACGTGAAAGGATCAACCAGAAGATGAAAGCACTGCAATACTTGATCCCAGGATGCCACAAGGTAATTAAGTTCCTGAGGTAGTTTTTAAAGATGTCATTAAAAATATCAGTTTCATTTTTTATCCGAAATGTTACAAGAACTGTTGTCACCTTTAAAGATTTTACGATAAAAATATGAAAACCAACCTCCTGAAACAACGTATCTAATTATTTTATAATAGACTACATAATTAATGAAAGAGAATTTATTTTTGCTCGTTTATTTTTATTCTTTATTTTGTAATTTGTGTATTGTTTTTTTTAATGAAATTTAATTATTTTCAAAAAAATTATAATTGATTGATTGATTTATTATTTATAGAAGGACAAAGCTTCAATGTTTGACGACGCGACGGAGTACGTGACTCATCTACGATTTTCTCGATCGATCTTAACAGTAATTAACAAATTTTCATCCACGGCTAAGATCAGTGACCTTTTGATCAAATCCGTGGTTAAATTCATTTTGCGTGTCATTTTATTTATTGATCGTGACTAATTTTTTAAAACAGTAAAAAAACACCAAGATTATGGAAAAATCAGTGGCTAATATTTCATAAGCGGTGACTAATATTTTAATATTACATGAATTAATATTATAACACAAAATTATACCCAGTATCTCCGACGATAGGCCGGGGATCACCAGATAAAGAACGACGGGAAGGGGGATTGAGGAAGAAACTCTAACTGTAGTTTAACAGAAAAGAGGGAAGAAAAAATCGTTTGAAAAATTGAATTGAATTAATTTTGTAACTTTTACAAATCCTATTTATAAAAGTTTCTTATTTTATTACAGCCCAAAACTATTTAACATTTGCAACTTGATCCTTCCATTAGATATCTTTATTTCTTTTCTGGGCCGGATCTGAGTTTTGGGCTTGGTCCATTAACCTGAAATAAAATTCATTAGTAATCTTACCAATTTAATTAAACCATGCCTAATACTTAGTTTAATTAAATTTTAATTGAGGAGTAATACTTAGTTTTAATATTTTAACACTAATAAATATTACAATGATGTCGATCATGGTTAAAGGATGGCCGTCGGTACCTCCGATGATGTACAACAATCAACAACTCTTAATTCCGCTAATTAAAGAAACACTTTCCGATAAAGTTGATATTATGGCCAGCGCCACTGCATTCACAACATGAATCCAAAGATCGGTTTGAAATTAGAATCGATGATTTGAAAATTATTACGGTAGATCTTAATTTTCCGGATTGATACCTGCATAATATCAACTTTGCTGGAAAGTGTTTCTTCAATTGGCGGAACTAAGAGTTGTTGGTTGTTGTACATCATCAGAGGTACCGACGGCCATCCTTTAACCATAGTCGACATCATCTGTAATATTAATTTATGTAATATTAAAATATTAGTCATCGTTCATGAAATATTAGCCATCATCTTGATGTTTTCTTACTGTTTTTAGAAATACGTGAACTAGAGGAGGAAGAACAGGACGTCGTCGGCAACTCTGTAGAGGCAACGATCGTCGACCAGGAGTTGGAGAAGAGAGCGCGAACCAGACCGTGCGCGGGCGTTGATAAAATTCGACATTCTTGATGACTCCGCCGCTGCCGGATCGTAATTCAACCACGAAACCATCTTGTTTTCTCCGATGAATAAACCAGCCATGTTGTTCCCTCCGACATCGCCCGTATAATCCATGTATGGGCGACTCTTGGACTCTTGGAATTCCTTCCGTCCTTTTTTTATAGTAAAGGTGACCTAACGTGAAACCATGAGTGGGCCGGAAGGACGCATGCTGTGGCGTGTGTTATCCCATGGGGAAAAAAACGTGTCGGTCATGTTTTTCAGTGATTCCAAAGCTTTCCAAGGAACCCAATGGAACTTGTTTTAACATTTCTATGTTCTTCTTGAAATCCTTGTGCTCCCTCCCATTCTATTACCGTCTACAATCCATCTTCATTAATGGCAAGTGGCAACCCTTCTTCGATAATATTGTTGTTGTTGACACGTAAGAGGTTCTGGTCCGCAGTTGTTGACACGTACTACAAATTAGCATATAGCGATAAACTTGTCCAATTTTTTTAACTGCATTGGTTTTAAAAAAACGTTATCAAAAAATCCGTTCGTTTGAGTTCGAGACAAGTTTAACTTTTACTTTTAGTCAGACGGATGTGTGTCTGGATAATTTTATTTAACATGCTTTCAAACAAACAAAAAAACAAACATGCTTATCGATAATTATATGTTTAGGGTCAGCTTCAGGTGAGAACCTCATCCGTGAGAACCTCGTGAGAACTTTTGATCTGAGCCCTACATCTACATCCAATGGTTACCAATAGAGTTCATTATTTTAATTATTTGTGGTGAAGATCTCCATGCATATCCTCTTTTTTGTCACCATTCACTCTCAACATCCTTTTGTCCAGTGGATATTCTTCTTTACTTTTCACACCTACTTTCCTCACCTACTATTCTCTTTCCCTTTGACCTACTTTTATTACTCTCACGTTTCCTTCCCTTCCTTTCTCCCCTTCCTTAAACCCTCTTTTCCTCCCATTCCTTCCTTCCTTCCACCCTTTTTTCGTCATTTCTTAACCTCCTCTATATCCCTTAAAATCATATCTATTATAAAAAAATGACAAACGAATCTCCCCCCATTTCCGGTGAGGTATGTTTTTTTTAATATGTTTCACTCTCTATTTAGTAGTCAATAAGAAATCATCATGTTAGGTTAGGTTTGCACTATCTATTTTTAATGATTTTTGGGTTTGGATTTAGATTAATGCTTTTTTACTATTTGCACTATGACTAATGATTTTTGGTGTGTACTATGACGAATCATATTTGGGTTTGCACTATATTTCACATGCATTTGCACTATCTTATTTTTCACAGTGCACAATACATAGTGCACTGCATTTCGTCCATCAGTCATAGTACACATTGCACAGTCAACAGTGCATACAACCGCATAGTGCTTAATGCATAGTGCGATAGTGCATAGTACATATTGCATAGTGTATAATACATAGTGCATATTACAACATTCATAGTACGAAGTACAAAGTTCGACATATAGTGCATATCGCATAGTGCAATAGTGCATAAAGACAATAAGCACCAATTCTTTCCCGGACCTGTGCATCCTCGTTTCGCTGGTGGTCAGCCTGGTACCTCGGGTCGGCAAGGCAGGAAGGGCAAACACAAGAAACGTCAGACTCAGGATACGACACATCTGTATTCGATTCCGCAAATAACTATTCAATTCTCATGAAAATAAAACCGATACTATAATTTTCAAACAAAAATTTTACTTACTCGCGACAAAGGTGTTAGGCAATAGCGCTCTCCGTTTATGGGTCATTTTCTTAAATAATGACCTGTATAAATAAAACAATAAATTTTTGGTTTTGGTAAATAAGATCAAAAGACAATTGAAACGATAGACTCCTTGTTTTATTTCGAGAGAGTAACTGGGGAAAAATTCCATATGAATGGGAAGTCAATATCTGATAACTATTATGTTCAAAAAAATCAGTGGCAAATAAAACTTTCAATGCAAATTATAGTTTTAAGAAAACATAACAAAGATAACTTTTCAGCAACAAAGATGGAAGTGTGACTCAGTAATTTTTTTACACAAATATATTATTATTATACAATTGAAAATTTCATCTTAAAATTTCACTTACCAAAATTATTCTTTAATTTCCTACTTTTACCAAATCTTGAAATTTCCAATAGCAAAAATATTACCAAAAAATTGATATTTTTGAATCGATGCATAAAAATATTAACTAACCACACACTAATCAGAAATACATAACCACTAAGATCGTTAAAAAAATCAATGAATACGATGCATCTTATAATTCAAATGACAATAAGCAGCACAAAATCATGGAAAAAAGACAGAAAGCCATTGTTTTTCGATTCATCTATGGCTTATCTCTGTATATTAGAGCCAAATACAATATGATTAATGAGAGCCCAGAAAAACATATAAAACACTAAATTATTAGTGTCAAATTCCACAATGCTATAAACAATTTATTAGAGAAATGTAAGGTATTTATTAATAGTCAGAAAAACTATTGTGGTTGTTATGCATTATACGCGTTCTGATAGAAAGACGTTTTAATATGCTAACTAGGGGAAAAGAATCAGGAACACTAACGGGAATAACATAAATACGGGATGAAAAATAAAATGGGAAGGAATAACTACAAATCAGAACCGTGTTTTATAAATGGAGTGAATGAGGGGACCGCCTATGAAGAAAACTATTTCAAGACCCATTACCAAGATCACATCAGGCTTAAAAAAAATAGTACATATAGAAAAAAAACGGATTCCATTTTCAAGATCTAAAAGGGAGGAAATAAGCTAAAAACATCTAAAAGGAAAGAAAAAAAGAACCCATTCTAAGATCTAATAGATCGTGGAAAAGATGGGAAAAGAGGGGAAAAAAGAAATAAAAAAAAAACCCATTTCTAAGATCAACAAGATCATGGAAATGATCTAAATACATACCCATCAGATTCTAAGATTTTTATCTTCGAATTGAGGGGAAAAAATGAGGAACAGCAAAGGGGAAAGATTAATACGGTAATGGCAGACTTTCCAAAAATGATAAACCCAAAAATCATAAAACACCAAAACTGAAATTTTAAGAGCACATACCTGAGAGGGAACGTGTTCGAACTGGCCGGCGCCTTCCCATTGCGATCAACACTAGAGTTCGATATGACAAGCTTTGAGAGGGAGAGGATGTGGAGACAACGTTGGAAAAAATCGCCGCTGGGGTAAAGAGGGCTACGAGAAAATCGAAATGCAGGTTAAAATGGATGTGGAATGGATGGGTTTCATCATAGGCATACTGAATACAGGTACCGGATTGGTACAGTCGAATCCTCCTTCCGTCCATCGGTCTTTAGGATGCTCAGTGGACAATGGTTTGCAGGTGTGACAATGACTCTGGAAAAAGCACACATGACCTGTGAACGGTTATAATTAAATCAGTTGGATTAAACGATCAAGATTAGGATCGCACATAGTGCGCATAACGGTTCTCAGCTGAAGCGTTCTGTATATATTTAAGGTATTTTTTTCTATCGTATCATTTTCTCCAAAATTAAGAATAAAGGACATTGTATGAAGAACATATAGTGACGGATTTTTGATGACGAAAATCCACTATCAATTGTTTAAGTCTGCCATAACAAGGTTTGGGTTGGACGGCGGATTTATTTAATTTCCGCTGACGGTTTTTCAATGACAGATTTTTGCCATTAAAAAAAATCCAGCCTAAAATTTCGAAATTTCTCATAAATTATACCCTATTAAATTATTAACATTTTGTGGCGGATTTGCGCCATGAAATTTTTTCGGGGAATCGGACGAAAAAAATCCTGTCCAAATTTAGTTTAATCAATTTTGTTTTGAGAAAACTCAGTATTGTATCTTTAATATTTTGATAGACAGTCACTAGCTAACTGAATTATGAGCATACCATGAATAGATTTATTTACTTGATTGAAATTAGACATACAGGTTAGAATTCGAACACAAGGACTGAAACAATAACATAACTATTTTGATCTGGACTCAGAATTTTATCTACAAAACTAGATATTTTGATACAAGAAAACAACTGAATATTGTGAGCATGCATGCAACAAGAATTGATTTATTTATTTGAACGAAACTAACTTTGTAGAATAGAAAATAAATACAAAAGAATTAAAGAAATAACAAACTGAATTAAAGAAACGGGAACATAAAAGTACACTAACTAAACTAAAGAAAATGGAATAGGATAGAATTCAATTTGTTCGTATATGATGATGAAACACACATCAATATTTTGCAGTACAATTACAGAATTAGAATTTTAAGAAAACTAATTTGATTTCAAGATTGAAACAGGAAGATTGGAACAGAATCTTGACGAAATTGAATTTGATTGAAAACTGGAATCAATACCCGAGGAACGTGAAAAGTAAACAGGAAATTATCAAATGAAAATGAAGAATCCAAAACTGAGAATGATTGAGAAGAGCAGAAAATCGAAACTCACTGCCTCTATATATATCTTTGTGGTATGTTATACTTGATTTAATTTAATTGGATCCACTGTTATCGGATCCAGGTCGTAATCCCAATTTTAAATTCTGAATTAGGCGGCTAACCCTTCAATTGGGTGACTGCTTCTTCTTTATGTTTTACAAGATCTAGTGTTTTTTCAGGATCTATGGTTTTCTTTTAGGATGGAGTTGATTTTGAAGCCAGAAATCTGTTGTACTACGTATCATGTTAGACTCTGTTGTAGTTCTGAATGCTTTGATTTTAATGTTAATAATGAAATAAATTTTCCTGTATATTTAAGTTTTTCTCCATCGAGGTGGTTTTTTTTATAGTGAATGGATTTTTGTTATTGACTTTCTTCTTCACACACCAATTCACTACCAATGTGTGAAGTACTCTAATTTAGACTAATAGTGAAGTTATTCATTAATTTAAATCGAGTGGTAGGTGATAAAACACGGAAAGTCTTACCGACGGTCACGATGGTGCGAGCGGTTACCTTAGCATGTCGGAGGCTCTAAGATCCACGACGCGCACTCTACGTCAAATCTTCCGGAAGGGAATCAGCAATTTCAATATAAGAATCGACGATTTCTCCATGTTTTACGCTCTGGAAAGGGAGAAATTGATGCCTTTGGGGTGAGCCCAGGGTTTCCTTTAATAGAACCTCTGGGGCGTAATCCACGACGATGATCGCGCCCGGCCATAATGGCGACCGTTACGGGCATTATGGCTCGAGCTGGACATGAGTAACCGACGAAATCGACGATTTGGGGATGAATCAGCGATTTGGGAACAAAGTCGGCGAGTTCAAAGGGCAAGATCGACATTCTACCTGACTCTGGCGATCTTCTCCTTAACTCGACGATTTGCCGCCCAAATCAGCAATTTGAAGAGTTGACCCGGGTCTTCGACGAAGACTTTAGTTCCACTTTCGTGAGAGCCTTCCGAAGGTCCGACATATGGCGAACGAAATCCTAGTCTCTGTTGAAAGGAATAACTAGTGTACAGTCATGTGTCAGCAGTATTCCTCCCTAAAAAGGGTCTGTGACAAGGCGTGTACCGTCAGTATCCCCCCTCACAACAGGGTTAAGTGACTTGCAAGAAAAAACTGTTGGGGATTTGATTCTGGCCATAGCGACAAAATCCTTCTGGCCATAGCGATAAAAGCTATTTGACTCTGACCATAGCGATAGAGTTTTGTTCTAGCCAAAATGATAGAACTATTTTCCGATCCGCAACGACGGATAATCCATAACAATGGATTTGATTCTGACCATAGCGACAGAATCCTTCTGGCCATAGTGATAGAAATTGTTTGGCACAAGCCAAAGCGATAGAGTTTTGTTTTAGCCAAAGTGATAGAACTATTTTTTGATCCGCAACAACATAGTCTATGTACAATTAAATAAATTGATGGTTTAGAACTCCTAGACCTGAGAGTCAGAATCCTCTCCTTTTTCTTCCTCGCCGCTTTTGCTCTCTTCCTCTTCAACTGGTCCTTCTTCATCTGAATCGTCCTCCTCGGGTGGGCATTGCAGTTCGTATGAGGATGATAAGTTTTACATCTAAGGCCATAAGATTTAAAAATGATCAAAATGGCGAGAAATTCTATGACGAACATAATATTTTCTGATTCAAGGTATTTTTTTCACGTACCAAAACGACTTTTCAGGAACACTGACTTCAATTAATTATGGAACACTGACTTCAACTAATTAAGAAACAATGATTTTAACTAATTAAGAAACAATGACTTCAACTATTTAACCAACATTCAATTGAACTATTTAAGGAACCATGATTTGGACTAGTCAAGAAACAATTATTTGACCTGTTTAAGTAACAATGAATTGGACTACTCAATGAACAATTAATTGGCCTATATGAGGAACAATTAATTGGCCTATATGGGGAACAATGAATTTAACTATGCAAGGAACACTGACTTCAACTAATTACGGAAGAATGACTTCAATTAATTAAGAAACGATAACTTCAACCACTTAACGACCAATGACTTCAACTATTAAACGAACAACGACTTTAACTATTTAAGGAACAACTACTCTTTATTTTCCTTGTGGCCTTTTTTTTTTTAATGGCGATTTATATTAAAATTAAAATAAAAAGAATTACAATCTACGATATTAAGAAAGATAGACACTTAATAAAACAACTAAAAGTACGATAGGATGTGTGGAATAGGTATAACTTGTTAATCCTCGGCTTGTAAGTCAGTAACCAATAGCGAGGCTTCCTTCCATCTTCTGATAGCTGTGTCCTCCAAACTTAACCTGTGCGCTTTTTTAAATATGCGATAATCATAGATAATAGCCAAATCTCGTATAAAATCCCTTGCCATGACTTTTACCGGTCGAGAGAGCCCCTCCTTGTGTCGTAGGTTCCTCTCCTTCCAAAAGTGCCATATAAATGCTGCAAGTGCATTCCAATGTAGCCCCCAGCATGGTGCTGATTTTCTGAATTTGGATATCCCCTCCATGACATCACCCACTCTTATATCCCCTAGCTTTACTTCCGTGATACCCATAAGTTTCCATAGCGCATTATCTGTCAACCTTATAAATTCGTTCCAAAGAGACCAGCTGAATTCGCAATTGAAGAATAAATGAGTTGTCGATTCCTCAACTGTGTCACATAGGACACACTTTGCTGGAACCACTATCCCCCACGACCTCAATTTATCGAATGTTCTTAGCTTGCCCCATCTTAGTCTCCATAGACAGAAGGCCATCTTAGAGGTACGGCATGTCCACACTCCTATAGCCAGAGGATCAACGACGGCTGGCGGCGATAGTTTTGCTCTTAAGAGGCTCGTTTTTATACTACCATTGACTGTGCAATCCAGCCCTGCAGGGTAGCATAGACTAATATCATCTTTGGCTCTCAGTATGCTTTTCCATATCGGAGAATCCTTGGAGCATAATTGGATTTCCGCCAGCTCTCTCCCTTTGAGATAGCGTGCCCGCATCCAAATCGCCCATGGAGATCCCCCATTCCAGATTCTATAAGCCCATTTGACCCTAGCAACTCTGGCGAGTAACACCGGATCCGCCAGTCCTAAGCCCCCGTCTTCCTTAGCCATAATCATTCTGCTCCATGCCATACCTTTAGAGTCCCCCCATATAAACTGATAGATAATTTGTCGTGCTTTTTTGATCACCGTCATGGGAATTTTGAGACATTGAAACCAGTATTGTAGCTTGCCCACTAAGACCCAGTTAGCTAGCTGAATTTTTCCTCCATAAGACAGGACTCTATTTTTCCATTTTTGTAGATACGAATTTAGTTGATCGATTAGCGGAACGCAGTCCGCACCTTTTACGTCCCGCCCAATTAGAGGCACCCCTAGGTATTTAAGTGGTAAAAAGCTTTCCTGAAAGCCCATCAGCTGCAATAGGTCATCCTTGATCTGCTCACATGAGATGGAGAATATCATCGAACTCTTGGAACAGTTAATTTCCAATCCTGAATTCTTTGTGAAATCGTCCAGCACTGCTTTAACTGCCCTCATCGATTTGATATTTGCCTTTGCAAAGCATAACACATCATCAGCAAAAATGAGGTGCGTTGGAGAGATAGCTCCCCCCATAACGAAGGTATCCAATTCTCCACATTTTTCAACAAGATGCAATGATTGCGAAAGGTTCTCCATAACTAGGTTGAAGAGGATCGGTGAAAGTGGATCTCCTTGCCGAAGTCCTCTTCCACTACTAAATTGCGCTGAAGGTTCCCCCTCGATAAGGATGGAAAAGGTCGCAGTCGAAATACACTGAGTGATTAGTCTGACCAGTGCCCCTGAGAAACCCATACTGACCAGAGTTATGCGAATCGCTTCCCAGCTAATTGAGTCGAATGCTTTAGTGATGTCAAGGCTTATACACACTCGTCTGGCTGCTGCCTTCTGCTTAAATCCTCTTAACAATTCCTCCGCAAAGAGGACATTATCAGATATGATTCTACCCTTTGTGAAAGCCGCTTGATTGCCTGAAAGTAGCTCTGGAGTAACTAGCCCAATCCTGTTTGCTAATAACTTAGATATGATTTTATAAATAGTGTTTACCCCAGAGATGGGTCTGAAATCTCGAATATGCGAGGCCTCTGGAAATTTAGGAATAATAGTGATGAAAGTATGGTTGATGTGCTTTAAGGAACCACGTCCGTCGAAGAAATCCTCTATAAGCGCCATCACATCTCTTTTAATAATACCCCAGTATCTTTTGAAAAATCCTGCCGTAAACCCATCGGGTCCTGGTGCTTTTTCCGGACACAGGCTAGAGATCACTTCCCATACCTCCTTCTCCACTGGCCTCCACGCCATCCAAAAATTCATCTCATCTGCCACTAGTTTCGGGAACCATCTCAAAGGGGTTTCGGTGCTATTATTCAAAGGTTGTCTCTCACGAAACAACTCTTTAAAATAAGTAATTCCTTCCTTTTCCAATTGGTCCCTTGTAACTAATGGATTTCCTTGATCATCTAAGTTACACAACATAGAATTCCTCAGGCACCGGTCTTTAGTTTTTTGGCTAAAAAATCTAGTGTTAGAATCACCCAACTTCAGCCAATTCACTCTTGAACATTGCCTGAGCTCTATCTCCTCCCTTTCAAGCAGATCCCGAAGTGTTAACTTCTCTTCAACCAGCTTCTGTTGTAACTCATGGCTATCTGGATCCTCTGTCAGTTTTAAGACTTTCTCCCCTATTGATTTTCTGATGAGTTCGATTTGATTTTTCAACGAGGCCTGCTCCTGTAACCAAAGCTTGGTAGAAGATTTTACTAAACGCAATTTAGAATTGAAAGTAAACATAGCGGTACCCTGCAACTTGGAATCCCAACATTTTTTGACTAGCTTCAGATACCCTTTCTGTCCCATCCATGTGTTGATAAAACGAAAGGGCCTCTTAGCTTTGGAAATTTGGTGAAATGTAACTTCCAAACCATGATGGTCGCTAGATCCCGTAGTGTAGAGGTTACAGATTAAATTGGGCCAGAGGGATCTCCAGCTCTCATTTATTAGGACTCTATCAATCCGGCTCTCACATCTATTTCTTTCAACTGCACCATTGCTCCAAGTAAAAAATCCTCCTTTCATAGGCATTTCAGTAGTATAAGTACTATCTATCATTGTTCGGAATTCAGCCGGCCCCACGTCGGAATACTCACCTTGTCCTCTTCTTTCGGAGGCACAGATGACCTCATTAAAATCCTCTAAGATTATCCATTTTTCATGGAGGACTGTCGGGTAAATTTTAATTAGATCCTCCCAAAGTAGCTTTCTTTCCGCGGGCGTATTTCGACCGTAGACAAACGAAATGTAGAGAGTTAGACCCGCGCTATTGGAAAACTTGAAATGCATCAGTTGCTTAGTGACAAGTATCGGGCTTCCCGTCCATATCCTTGGATTCCAAAAAATCCATATCGAATCACCTTTATCGGGCTCCCAAGTATTAGAATTAGATAATTGTGCCCACGAATCTTTAAAAAACTCAGCTGCTTTGCTTTGATTATTTCTCCTGATTCGTGTCTCGAGGATTCCTACAATTTCCAATCTTTTCCTAGCCATTAGTGACAAAACCTCCCTTTTCTTTTTCTTTCCATTGAACCCCTTCACATTCCACACGAAAAGAGCCATCTCGGTTCTTAGACGGCCCTGGTGGAAGTTAAACGAGTTTAATGACCAACAGCGCCGGCTCGAGGAGTCTCTTGCGCTGCCTGTGAGATTAAGAATTGGGTGATTTGATGCTTCCATAATAGGCCCGGGTTTGGATTAGGATTATCAACCGTCATAATCGCGGGAATTGGGAGCCCATCCGCATTTTCAGCTATTGTAGGAGGAGAACAATCCAGTAATGGGCTTAGACCTTGTGGACTAACGTTCAGATCTATGTCTCTAATTTGGCTCACAACATGATTTAATCTTAATGCCGAATCCACAGAGCTCTCTGAGCCCACTTCTTCTTCCTCCTGAGCATTCATGATCGGGACATTGACTTCCTCTATGTGCACTGTAACCTCATTGGTTGATTTTAACCTTCTCTCCCTCCTCATCTGTTTCTGCCTCTGCCTTCTTCTTAATCTAGCTGCCCTTCTTTTCTGTGTCCTTGTAGACTTCTGGGTTTCAGATTCTGAGTTTTCTTTTTGTTCAGATGCTCCAGAGGATTCGATGAAAATAGCTCTCCTTCTACGAGTGTTAACCCCTGCTGTTGAGATACTTGGAGGTGGGTTTAAGTCACCAGATTCTTGATTATTGTAGGCCTCCACCGTCAAGGGTACTCGAAGGCAAGCTTCAGTTGTATGACCGTAGCCCTCACACCGTTTACACGAGGGGGGAACGGAAGGATACCTCACTGCAACTTCCTCCGTCACTTGACCATTCTGGCCTTGTATTATAATTTTCGTACTTTCGGGAAATTTAAAGGCAGCATCCACTACCACCACTAACTGGATAATTGTCTGATCATCATTGTTCACAAATCTACCATTTAGAGGTGTGCCTAGTGTGCTAGCGATTCTAGCGATGATTCCCGTGTTCCAAAACTTCTCATTCAGCGCAGGTAGGTTGACCCATATCGGAATCGTCGGTAGGGCCTCAGTCCTGGAATCCAATGATGGTTTCCATTCTTGAACCAGCATAATCTCCGATTCCATCCAGAGCCATTCCTCCTTAAGGACTCTCCTATAGTCCCTTTCGTTCTGAAACGTAACTTTAAACCCAGTCCCTTCCAGTATCATCACTTTATAATCTCTGTTCTCCATCAACCCCCATTCTTTTGTTACAAAGTCCTTCAGTTTGGCAAGTGAAGGGTTTACTCCTATCACCCTCAATAAAATTGTAAATTTCTTTGTAACTTCTTCCAATTGTGATTCTTCAATCCTCGCATGAGGTTGGTTATTGATGAGTGTAGGTTGGATGAAACTTAGATTCCTTATAGGTTTATGTTTGGCGATAGGCACCCATGTATAGGCTTGCTCCCTTGCATTCCTCATATCCCAAAATGATAATCCAACGATGGTAGGGCCACGTTTCCGATGTGTCACTCCCTCCCTAGCTACTCTACCGACACCCCGCTACTCAAGCACTCCTTATTGAGGAGCACCCGCAGAACTGACGGATGACGGCGACTAACTAGAGAAAGCCGAACGAAGATCGCTAACGCTCACTTCTCCGTTGGCCTATTTTTTAGGAGCAACGTCTTTTATCTTGGTCGGTCACTCCACTCTATCCTTCCTGCTATCACCCCGTTACCCAAGCACCCCACGCAGTACGCGGGACACCCCCAGAACTGACGGATGATAGTGGTTAGATAGAGATAGGCACTAGAGATCGCAGAACGCTCATTTCTCTAATGTTTATCGGATAGTTCCGATCGAAGACAGTGAAGAGCACCAAAATCCGTACCCTTCTCAATCGTAAAGATAACCTCGCTTAGTAGGGATGATATTTGATTAATTAGTTTCGCCCAATTGTTTTAGTTAATATCACCACTTGATATATCCCCAAAAGCTACTCGTCGATTTGTCGTGCTTAAAGTCCCTCTACCTCGCCGATTCCAGAGTGAAAGAGTTCACTTCCAACTCGCCGATTCCAGAGTGAAAGAATTCACTTCCAACTCGCCGATTCCAGAGTGAAAGAATTCACTTCCAACTCGCCGATTCCAGAATGAAATCGCCGATTTAAAGTGAATGTCCCGATTTAAAGTGAATGGTCCAAAGTGAATCGCCGATTTAAAGTGAATGTCCCGATTTAAATTGGAAGGGTTCGCTCTCGCCGAGTCTCCTTTCACCTCGCCGATCCAAATTTGGGGATCCCTTGTGGGATCAACCCTAATTTGTCTTGGCGGCTTTGGGAGCTTCTCGTTGGCCGGAGGATAGTGGAAGGACGGTGAGCTCGCGGTTGACCGGATGAAGCATACGCAGCACTCGCGTCTCTCGCAGATGGCGGAGGTTCCCAACGGCGGCGTGCTCGCGTCTCTCTGCCGGAGGCGTGCTCGCACTCACAGCGGAGGCGTGCTTCACCCGAGCAGAGGTATCGCAGAACTCGCGCTCCCGTCGCACTCCCGTCGCACTCCCGTCGCTCGCACTCCCGTCGTCGCACTCCCGTCGCTCGCACTCCCGTCGCTCGCACTCCCGTCGCTCGCTCTCCCGTCGCTCGCTCTCCCGTCGAATTTTTTTTAATGTTCGTATCATTCTCCTTCTCCTTGGATTGCAAATCGTGACAAGTTTATCGATATGAGAGTGCGACGAGAGGATTGAGGATCACGATGCGACTAGGTAGGATTTCAAAGGAAAGGAGAAGAAGCGACACTTGAAAGAGTTGGGGGAAAACTTGATTTTAGGTTTTAGATTAATGAAGATGGCCTAGAAACTAACTTCAAAGCCCTAGGACGTAAAGAGTTAGAAGAGCTTCTCAGATTCAATGGACTCTACAAGTACATGAAGAACATCGATCAAATAGAAATATTCGACAAGGAGGTAAGTCAGTTTTATGTTAACTTAGTTTACTCAAAACATGATTCTGTCCACTCGAGTCAACAACTTTGAGATGGATGTCTCCAAAGAATTTCTTGCTCGATGGGGTCCTTTGCCAAGTGAGGGCATATGCATTCATCTGTCAAAGAGCTTGGACAACCTTCCTTTAACCTGCACACCTCAACAACAACATGGCTATGGTGAATAAGGTATCCAGGAAAGCTAGACACTATCCTAGACTCATCTCAAAATTTCTCAACAAGTCACCTTCACCTGTATGTGTCTGAAGAATAAAAAATCTACCCTCTTAAGTATTTTACAGTCGCATCCTTCAAACAGAAACTGCTCAAGCAATTCTACAATGCTGACAAAAAAGATATGGATGCTGACAATGCTACAATGCTGACAAGCAATTTGTAACTTTAAAAATTAAAATACCTTCTTTAAATTTATTTTTTAACTTTAAAATTTAAAATATCTAAAATAACTTCAATTTATAATTTTTATAATTTAAATTATTATAATTATCTAATTATAATCTAACTTTAAATTTTTTATAATTTATAATATCTAAAAAACTATAATCTAACCCTAACTTCTACTTCTAACTCTTACTTTTAACCCTAATTTCTAACCCTAACACTATCTAAATATGTATATATACTTATTTTTACTAATTTTTGTTAATTTCTATTAATCCTAATCCTAATCCTAACCCTAACCCTAACCCTAAATATTTAGATTTACATTAACCCTAACCCTAATTATTTACATTTACATTAACCCTAACCCTATTATCATTATTAGCCAGGGCTAAATGCCGTGGCTAATATCAGTGGCTAATTTACTGACAAATAAATTAGCCACGGCCCCTAAATCCGTGGCCAAATCCGTGGCTAAATTTCAGTGGAAATTTGCCGGGAAAATTAGCCACGGGATTAGCCACGGATTTTTGAATCCGTGGCTAAATATAAAGATTAGCCACGGCTAAAAAAGCCGTGGCTAATTGTTAGAAATTAGCCACGGCTTCTGCTGGCCATGGCTAATCCCGTGGGCGTTATTAGTGTTATTAGCGATGATAAATTTTAAATCGTCGCTAAATGTTATATCTAACGACGATCATCAACATATCATCGCTAATTAAACAAAAAAAAAGATAATCAGCGACGATATTCGCTAATATCGCGGGTTTTCTTCAAAATCCTTCTTGTAATTTAGCGACGATCCAAAATCGTCGCTAAAATCGTCGCTGTAGACCTCTTTTCTTGTAGTGATGGCCTTTACACATTCAAGGCTTAGACTTGCCTGTTGAAATGATGATGACTCAGTGGTGGTGGATATTTTGTCTAGCTAAATAGTCAATGTGTGATGTAGAAAGTCTCTTATATGAGATAATCATGCATAGGGTATTTAGTTTCTGTTGACTTTCTATTGTTTGTGACAAATGAGCAATAATAATAATTCAGTCTTGTAGTTTTTTTTGTTTGCCTCCTAAGAGTTTGAACAGAGTTTGATATTGAGTCATTAGTGGTATCTAAACCATCAGTGACTTGGTTGGTTGTATCACTTTGGTTGGCATTATTGACATTTTCTTCTTGTTCTCCATAATCAGATAACTCCATGTCATCACTGATGATATGTTCAGACTTAGTTTGTTCAGGGGCCGGATTGATCTTGTGAGACTTGAATTGAAGTGGTGTTCCCTTTCAGTGGGAAGACCTCCTTATATATAGTAGGAGTCACATCTCTACTGATAGAGATGAGTTTGTGCTCTAAGTTTATTGATATGAGAGTGCGACGACAGGAATTGAAGGTCACGACAAGGTTGGGTTTCAGAGGAAAGGAGAAGAAGTGACGCTTGAGAGAGTTGGAGGACAACCCGATTTTAGGTTTTAGATTAATGAAGATGAAAAAGTTTTCAGAGTTATTACAAAAATAATATTTATACTACCGACTTAAATTAACCTATGTGGGCCTTGAGTTATGAGCCTCATCTAGATAAATGACTAAAGAGATAATGATAGATAATATATGAGATAATGAGAGATAATTAGAAGAGCTTCAATAGATCGTTTTCAGGATGCATCGGATCTTCTGGTAGCGATTCCTGGATATCAACGTTATGCATTCTTGTTTCATCCGGAAGCTTCAAACAATATGCCAAGTCCCTTATATGATAATAACAATGAATGGTTCGATGTAGCGCTTTATTAAGTTATCTGAATTTCTCCTTGCGATTATGGTTTGGCGGTATTTCTGTAATTTGACTAGCATTTTTAGTTCAAACTAATACCGATAGCTCCCGCTTAATCGATCTTTCCAGCGAGAATTGACTTCATTAAGTTCGATTTGGCTGTGTTTAATATTTGCTCTCTTAGATTATCACAGCTAGATGTGTCTTCCAACGGGTTGTCATAACATTTGAATAAGTGTGGAGGCTTCCGTTAATTCAAAAGGTGTAACTCTGGCAGATGAATGCCGAATAAGCATCTACCTGCGGATAAAGAGGAAGACAGTGGGTTATTCAACAAGAGAAAGGAATAGAAGAAGAGGCTAAAGATCTTATCGTGGTGGTTGAACAAGTTGAAGCCATCGAGTCCGAGTCTGTTGATCTTTCTTCAACAGATCTGGGACGTAATCCTAAACTACCTGTTAAGATAATCGATATATTATGATTAATGTTAAATAAATACATGTGAATGTCTATTTGAATTAATAAATAAAACTAGTTTCAGCCTTCAGGTGTGTTAAGTCTTTCATGTGCCAAAATACGTTGAAATTTTTTCGGCCGTTAGATCTTAATCCGTCGACTGACAATGCATTATTCATCAACAACTAAACTCTGTACAACGACGTTGTATTCATCAATACATTGTATGTTACATTATCTTCAAATTATACTCGTTACCGGACGGATTGTATGATGACACGCCCTTAATAAATATATTTTTCTGTAGAATGCATTAATTCACAGGTATAACAGCTCATTTGAAAATAGAAAAACAGATGGGTTAATGGACTAAAAGCTCAAGGTTATTTTAGTAATCTGTAAAGACTATAAAAGGGAGTTTAATATCCCCAAATCAATTCAATTTTCACATCATTCTCTATCTCCAGATTTTATTAAAACCCTACACCTCCACTCCGCATCTACTGTGTGTGCGTTCAACACAAAGATAGTTCATGTTTTACCGGAGAGCTCGTCGGACGGTGAAACTTTTGGTGATGTTAATGTGTTTTTTATTATTTTCTTATCGAATTGTTTTTGACAAAGCTAAAGCCAATCCGGGCCCCACTTGAACTTTCATTTGACTAGGGTTAAATTTCGGTTCAGTTTAAAGTGTCATTGGATTAAAAAAGAAACTAAATTATGTATCTTGGATCATAGGTTTGTTTATCTAAAAAAAGAAATGATAATATTAGAAGTGAAAAATATCTTAATATATTTATTCACTAGAAATCAAAGGCTCAGAATTATTCCCAATATATTTATTTATAGCACGATCCGTGTGCTCTATTTATAGACCAATAGAAATCGAGATATGCTATGTACGAGGATAATTTATTGATCCGTCATTCTACAAGTAGAAACACACGGTAAAGAAATCACAGCCGTTAAAGTACTTTTATAAATAACCTGACCCACTGTATTCTTTAAATATTTCAGAAACACCATCCTAATCACAAACGACAATTTCTTAAGATTTCAAAGTCAAACGGAGAAGAATTCAGGTTCGTATTTCGTTAATTTCAGTTCTTCCGTTCTTCATTCGTGTTAGTTTTCTTTTCTATATTCATATTTAGCTTCAAAAATTTATTATCCAGGTTTGAATGTTTGATGTTCATGCTTAGGGTTTTGTTGTTTTTCCCCAATTTATTTTGCTTGGGATTTTTTTCCTTTTGTTTATTTTATTTTATTTAGGAAGTATCGGTAATATCATTTTTAATAATAATGTTAATAACAGATGGCTCGTACCAAGCAAACCGCTCGTAAATCGACCGGAGGAAAGGCTCCGAGGAAGCAGCTCGCCACCAAGGTTTCTTTTCTCTTTTCGATTTATAATATTTAGGTTTTATCGGTTCTTTTGTTTTTTTTAATTATAAACATGAAATCATCTTTAGGCTGCAAGAAAATCTGCTCCCACTACTGGAGGAGTTAAGAAGCCCCATCGTTACCGTCCCGGAACGGTTGCCCTTCGGTAATTTTTTCCCAAATCGTTTTAAATATATTTTTTCTTTTTACGTATACATGTCTTCTAAACTATCATTTTTTTAATCAGTGAAATTCGTAAGTACCAGAAGAGTACCGAGCTCCTTATCAGAAAACTTCCATTCCAGCGTCTTGTTCGTGAAATTGCCCAGGATTTCAAGGTTGGTTGGTTGTAATTTTTTTGATTATGGAAGTTAAGTTTTTTTTAAAAGTCTCTGATTGTTTTTTTTGTCGTGTCAATAGACCGATTTGAGGTTTCAGAGTCATGCAGTTCTTGCCCTCCAGGAAGCTGCCGAAGCATATCTTGTGGGTCTTTTTGAGGATACCAATCTTTGCGCGATTCATGCCAAGAGAGTTACTATAATGCCTAAAGATATTCAGTTGGCCAGGAGAATTAGAGGCGAAAGGGCTTAATATCTATTAGTTTTTTTTACCTTTTATTGTTGGTTGGGTGATTAATATTATCGAAACAAAATATATTTTCAATTTGACAATTAGTAACTCTATTTTTAGTGTTTTTTTCTATGTTTTTGTATTTAATTATAATCAGTGGTTGATCGATTGTATTTACATATAAATTGTTTTTGATCCTATTTTACTATTAGTAATTTTAACATGATATTGTAGAATGATTTAAAGTATTTATCTTTATTCATTGGAATAGAAATTTATCACTGAAGTTTATTTTAGTTTTTATTGATTGATCCAGATTATGCACCTTATGCTTTCCCCTTGATCAAGCAGATCAAAAGCTTTGTTGATTTCTTCAAATCTGATTTCATGGGTGATGAATTCTTGTAAATGAAGTTCCTGTATTTGACAGAAACAATTACATGTATATTATTTGCAGCATTGAAGATTAATTTAATTTTGAGAAATAGATCAGACCTTATTCAGATATTTTTCTATCAGAATCGGAATGTCAGTTTGAGGTTTAATTCCTCCGAACAAAGAACCCTTGATGGTCTTTCCGGTAAGTAATTTTCTACTGTTGACGGAAAAAGGATTGTCATACATTTCTACTCCTAGAATCACCGTAATTCCCCAGCCCTGTATTTAAAATTTGCTTTGCATGAGTTTCAGATTGAAAAAGATAGTGTTCTACAATCTACACTGTAGTTTTAAATAATATAGATGACCTCTCGTGAACTTTCATATGCATCTTCCATCACCGATGCCAAACCTATGCATTCGAAGCTGTAATCAGCTCCTCCGTCTGTCATTTCTTTAATCACTTGGCTGATCGATTTTTCTCCTATATCTTTAGGGTTTACAAAATCAGTGAGACCCAATTTCTTTCCTGAAACAAAAAAACATTGACGTTTTTGGTTTTTGGTAAAGAATAGAAATCAGCAAATTGCAAATTTGTGCAACCTTGTTCAAATTTCTTTGAATTCAAATCCACTCCGATTATCTTGGAAGCTCCACGAAAGCGTGCTCCCTCAACAACCTGCAACACCAATTCAATCAACTACTTCATTCATACCGTAGAAAGAACATGACGATTATTCCGATCTAACCGCAAGTCCTACTGCTCCGAGTCCGAACACCACAACAGTCGATCCTTTCTTAACCTTGGCCACTTTCCATACTGCGCCGATTCCTGTTTATGACACCAAAGATATCGATTAATCTGGATTGTTGCAAGATCAGATGAATCTCACTCACCGGTCGCGATACCGCAACTAAGAAGACAAGCTTTTTCCGGCGGAATGGATTGATCGATCCGAGTGATGTGAGTGACATCGACAATAGTGTATTCCGCGAAGCACGACACCGATAGGAAATTATGTACCTTCTCTCCCTTAGAATCTCTAAACCGGATATCTTGATCGGGTATAACCGAAAGCCCGGTTTGACAGATGTTGGTCTTTTTAGATTTACATCCGACACAATTCTGACAAAACCCTAAAAAGGTAGGGACCACCATATCCCCCACGTCCAAATCAACCACACTCTCTCCAACACTCTCCACAAACCTGCATGCCAGCATCAGAATTTTGACAGTAGAAAGACAGAAAGTAGATCCAACCTATCATGTTTTACCCGACTGCTTCGTGTCCGAAAATTATCGGTAATTGTTCAGAGTTACCCTGATTATGTACCAAAGTCAGGTATAAATTTTCTCAATCAAAAAATCTATCATAAATTACCTCCATACGCCAGAAAGTGACGTCAGTATGGCAAAGTGAAGCACATATGATTTTGATCCGGACTTGAGAATGATTGGGAACAGAAACCTCTACCTCCTCTATGACTAAAGCTTTCCCCGCTTCTCTGCAAACAGCGGCTGTTTTGAACAAAAGATTATACACCTTGATGGCTTGATGTTTGAAAGAGAGATTCAGATTTTCCGACGGTGATTACATACATACCTTTGCATCTTATGGGTTTTCCGGCCGTGATTGTCTCCATCTTCTACAGGCTTTAGTTATTGTCGAATATACCTTGATGCTTGAACTCATATACTTGTGCAGTTGTGCTCAGATCTCAGTACCTACTATTGCTTATAATTTAATTCATCCAGCTCTTAGTTTTAGGATTTTATCATAAAAGAAATTATAGGTATACCAAATGGGCGCATTGGAGATCAAAATGGGTACATTTGAAAAAAGAAATAGCCTTTATTATATTAAGAAGACAGAGAGGTAAGTGTAGACAATGCCAAGAGCAGGGAGGCCTACATTTTCTGATCCAATTACTATTATTTGCCTTAACTTATTGATTGTGAGTTCTGAAAAGGTTTTCATTTTTCATGTGCCTGTCATGGTTTTTGTGTTTCTTTTAACTTTTCATTTAAGAAATATTACAAATTAGATGATGTGGGCAAATTTGAACTCATGTCATTGGATTCGGGTGTGTTTTATATCCGAACCTGATAATCTTCGCGACTGCCGGTAACAATCTTCTTCCTTGATGACCAGTTGATGCAGGGCACTTCAAGCTTGCTCCCATACATCTACAAAATCATGGCAAATTTATAAAGAAACAATGGAGTTACATTGATAATTTCTTTTAATTTTATCTAGTTGGAGGTCGGGGACAATCGATTGTTTGCGGGAAATTCATACCGACAGCCTGAACGTCAGTCTTATTATATCAATAATCGAAATCAGCATATTTGGCGTTGACATATTGGCTGTCAGGACGCCAATAAAGAAGTAATTAATAATGATTAATGTATAATATAAGACTACTGAATTAATATGCAATTAAACATAAGTGCAGATTATTAGATGAATGGGTCAATTAAAGATTCGAGGGTGAAACTACAAACAAGTTCACCAATTAAAACATCGTTGGGCCAAAGATGAATGGACCAAAGTGTTTGAAGAAGCCCAGCAACGAATTAATAGTTAAACAGTTAATTAGTTGTAAGAGATAAATGTGCTTAGTTTTATTCTTTAAGTAGTCTATGTAACTAACGATTTAATTACAATGTAATACACACTCATTTCCTTAATCAAAGGCTTAAGTGATAGTGTTAAACACATACAAACAGTGGCAACTAACAAGGGGTTAGTTAATTCGAATAAACCTAATTCCACCCCCTTTCTAGTTGATTTCTCGTCGTCCGGCGACTCATTTCCGCAAGCGAGTGCGCGATTCCTCCTCGAAGATCAAATCAGAAGCACACCCACGTTTATCAGCCAGAACACCTAATATTGGCGTCAGTATTAGCCGCCAGGAGTTTTTCCTGTAGTGATCCTAACTTGTAGATGATCAACCATTAAAATGATCAATAAAGTTAATTTGAGTTGCAAGTGAGATGCTGCATGAGCATCTAAGTTATGATCATAATGTAAAATAATATTAGTCTATTAGGCAATCGAATATATAACCCTAACTTTAACAAAGCTATTTAGTTCAGTACTTAAGTTCTTAAACAGATTTTTGACGTCAAAAATTTTATTTTTAAAAAAGCGACCAACTTAGATGGCCGCCATGTAGATGGTCGTCAAAGAAAATAAGATCAACATATGATACCAAAAATTGGCGAGAAATCTTCAAATTTTTGAAAAATAAGGACCAACTAAGATGTCACATTATACATAGAGATTAGCTTAACTGGTCACAGTAAGTCGGTAACTATTAATAAGGTTGTTGAACGTCTAGGGTTCTAATCTTACTACTTGTAAGTCGCTCGCCTCGCCTATATTTTCAAAACAAAGTTTTGGGGATCAAAACAAGAGATGAAGAGACCAACCAATATGCGACTTACCACGAAATTTGGTTACCTATACTTTCATGCCCAAAGTTTTGGTGGTCGAAGCAAGAGATGAAGAGACCAAACAATTGACGACTAACCACATAATTTAGTTGCCTATTAATCATTAGTTACCGATTTTTTATCAACCAACGAAGTGACCAAATAATTGGTTGGTAATTTGTTTGGCGTCGAAAGGTCTTTTTCTAGTAATGATTACAAAAATAACACATTTTATATATGACGTATACCACAACTAGATGATACATTTTTATATACCTCCAAATAATATATATTGCAGAATTATATAATATATCAAATATTATATCGTAATGAAAATTTTATTAAAATTACATATACAACAAGACTCAAACTTTGAACATCTAGAAATTTTAATAGTTACTATAATAGTTGAGTTAATCTCCATGTGTATTACAACATGTTAGATCGTGTACGACATCTTTTTAGGTTATTATGAAATACCTGAAAAATACACTTTAACGAATTGATAAAATTGATATTGATTAAAAAAATCTATGAAAATTTATACTGCTATACATATTGAAAATTGATATTTTTTAGGTTTATAAATCTCATTTTCATATTGAAAATTTATACTGCTATATATTATCATCATTTCGGATAATGAGTAATTTTCAGAATATAATACCGAGTGATCAATAGTGAGAATAAAATTCAGAATTCACAGTTTTTCAACTCCTGAAAATTATAACTTTGCAAACCCAAGTTCAACGACAAAACACAAGACTCATACTCATACTCAATTTTTCAACTTAATATGCATGATTTGAGAAGAGGTGTCAAGACACAAACATACTTATGTTACATACTGTTGAGTTTTAGTTTTCAGATAATTTGTTTTTAGTTAGTAAAATAACTGTAATGGGCCAAGGCCCAACTAGTATACAAACAAGGGGTTTTTATAAAATTAAAATTAAAAATTGATTTTTCACCATATTTCATTCTCTGTTAATTTTTTTAATCTCACATCTCCGACGACCTAGAGTTCTTGAGATAATTTTGATTATCTACTCTAGAAGTCAGCAAATGCGATATAGAACTGCTTTTTTAATTCTGATATAGAAAATGAAAAATTCATTACCATAGAATGATGGAATTAGAATTATAATTTTCTACCAAGATATATTCCCATGATTCCCATTTAAGAATCAGATTAAAGATATAAAACATTAGCAAATCAAACCAATTCTCACTTATATTTAAAACATAAAACTCACAAGTCACAAAGCTTGTGCATTATGAAACAAAAACAAAAAAAATCATTCATTTAAAATAACATAGTTTGCAGTTTGTTCCGCATTAATTGAAATAACGCAAGTACGCAACGAATTATTGTATTATTTTACAAGATTCAAGTATCCATAACTAGACGGATTTGATGTCATTAAAGAGAAGAGACTATATTGATTAACCACCAATAATCTGCAATATGAAGTTGAAAGATGGATGCTGATTATTCTAGTCTTCTTGTTTTGAAGAAGGCTCCATCAAATCATCTTCGATTTCATCATCCTGCAAATTATCAAACCAATTTAGATCAGAGACGCCTTTAGTTAGCTTAATTAATAATTAAGAGATGACCAAACTCTAGAATACAGACCTGGTACTCAGCGTTCCACAGTGTCAGGTTATCGCGGAGAAGCTGCATTATTAGAGTGCTATCCTTGTAGGACTCCTCTCCAATTGAATCTAGTTCTGAAATCGCTGCGTCGAACGCCTTTTCAAAGGGAATGTTAATTTTTTTGGTTAAGGAATTGACAATTGAGAGGGATTACAAAATACTTTGCTGATAAGTCAGTTAGTCACAAACAGGCATCAAAACATGTTAAAGGAAATAGAGATGGCTTATTTAACATCTATCATCTATCTAAGATAATTCAGCCACTTGGGGAGTTAGAAAGCATATTCTACACTTCCGAAAACAGTAGACAGAAGAGCAATGAGTTGTCTCCTTTTGCCATTTGTGGAGGGAGTTTAAACTAGGTAACTACAGCCTAATAAATCCTCAATAGTCACAGAGACAGAAGTGAGAAGATGATGCAATAAGAATTAATATAGAATCTGAACAAATTAAACCTCTTTAGCAAGTATGCAAGCTTGGTCGTTAGAATTCAAGATCTCGTAGTAAAAGACAGAGTAGTTAAGAGCCAAGCCAAGCCTGACTGGATGTGTTGACTCTAAGTTTGTAGTTGCAATGTCCTGCATCATGAATCTTAGGAAATTAAAATAACTCTTGAGAAATGAAACACAGTGAACAGCGAATAACCCCTAAAATATTAATTGCTAAAGTTTGCAAGGTGAAATGGCAAAATCGATCTGTAATTCTATATATAGTAGCGAGTTTGTGGTAAAAATGAATTAGATTGATTATGAGTTTTATCACCATTGCTGCTTTGTAAGCATTAAGAGTGTTCTCAGCTTCAACTTTCCTCGCCGTAGAGATCTTGAACTCCGCAAGATACCGATGATAATCCCCCTTCATCTTCAGGTAAAACACCTTACGCTCCGGATCTGTGGCGCCCGGAACGAGTCGGGAATCAAGAAGCCGTAAAATACTTTGACAAGTGCATTCGAGGTCAGTCTCGATCTTGGTCTTGTATCCTCTTGAAAGTTGAGCCCGATCGTCTTTCCCACGCGTTTCCTCCTTATGCTCGATCGAGGACACGATCCTCCAGGCCGCTCTCTTTGCACCGATGACGTTCTTGTACGCAACGGAGAGGAGGTTCCGTTCTTCGACGGTTAGATCCTGAGATTGATGAAGAACGAGTTGTTCCATGTACTCCACCATCTCATCGTAGCGCTCCATTTGCTCCGCCAGCTTCGCCTTGAACACGAGTTCTTCTCTGGTTCCATCCATCGCCATCGCTGTCATAGGAGGATTGCAGCGATTGAAACTAGAAGAGAACGAGAGATGGGGCAGTTACGCTAGCCACTGAACTGAAAAGAAACGGAAGCAGGGGTATTTACAGTATTTTTGGATCTCAGATAACGGGATAAGGTTGAAAAATTAAAATTGGGCGAAAATACCCAAATATATATTCAAGATATCAAAGGGCATGGATGCAAATATTACGTCCTTTTAATTTAATTAAAAATTAAAATATCATCATTTACAAACAACCAATTAGTAGTTAATTAGTAATAACTAATAACGATTACACTAATTTTTACCTATACTTTAGTTAGCTAACTAATCATCACCATCGACATTATCGTCTTCTTCTTCCATTCCGACGTCGTCGTCGTCGTCATCATCGTCTTCCTCATCATCCAAGACAAGCTCCGGTCCAAGGTACAGAGCACCGTCCACAAACAGGTCATCAGGGACAGATGTCTCTTTCAATACAGCAAACCCTAATAAGTAACATCATAATTAATTCTTCCATTCTCCAATCCATCAAAATAAATTAAATTAATTAAATACCTTCGAAGCAAGGAATAGAAATCTCGGTGTAGTACGTGGATGGTCGACCCTTTTCCTCGGAATACGGTGGAGACAGAACGTCTAAAATTGCACACGGGGTTAAGGCTGTAAAGGTGTGTAAGTTTCCACCGCTCGTCGGAAATAACACAGACGGCGGTGATGCAGAATCGAGAACTTGGTCGTCTATGACTATTCTTGCGAGACCGCCTGCATCAAATTAAAAATAAAATACATTAAGTTTGACTTTTCCTAAATTGGATCTGAAGTAATTGCATATTTGCTTACAGTTTTTGTATCTGGGATCGGGTGGCATAACCCAATCATAAGCCCTTGTGAGAACAGAACCGTAGAGGACTCTACTGAGAACTACCATTTCCGGGTGGTCGTGCAGTGGAAGCTGTGCACCGGCCGGAAAGCAAAACACGCCCATCTGTACATATATCAATTATATTACGATCGGAAAATCGGAAACCCAATATATTATAATCTATTTCTACCGAGAATCGATCGCATTCGTGGATATGAACATAGGTGATTCTCTCAAGCTTGCTCCCACGTATGAGTGGCTTCACCAACCCATCATCGTCGCCGGATCCATCGATACCGACGTCTATGGATTCCGTTTTCGCTGTAATTTGATAATCAATCAATTAATAGGCTGAAAATTGAATTAAAACGGAAAATATATATACATATTACATACCAAGTATATCTTGCAGCCATTGGATCTCTTCGATCGTCGGAGTAATGCCCTGATACCCAGAAAACACCAGATTGCACCTATCGTAGAGATCTTGTATCTTGGTACGTTGCTTCATCGGAAGATATTCCATTGCCATCATTGTATATTATTATTCTCTCTAATCTCTTCTATATATGTAAATTTGAAGAGCGATTTCGGAAACGATTAAACAGTGTGCTTGCTTTGTCAGTTTGGTTTTTTCATGATCCATGGGCGACGCTGATGAGTTAATCGGTTTTGATTTAATCCTTTAATTTCTCTTCAAAATTCAACCGGAGGGAGGGACAAATGGAGAAACCAATTAATGTAATCCATCCTAAATTTGCATTTATCATCCACAGGATTATCAATTATGAAATATTTGCATCATTAACCCTGATTAATTATTCCTTTTTGTTTTTAAATCTGTTGGATGCATGTGTTTCTCAATTTTTGTGCCGTGTAAACAAGTGTGAATGCGTTATGGTGGGTGCACCTGGAACTGTCCATAGACATACCTCGAATTCCGTTGAATACAAGAGATTTTCACCTCAAACTGAAAACAACGAAACTCGAATCTTGAAATCTGAAAAACGTTAATTACTTGAATCCTTGAATTGGAACTGAAATAGTTGATTATAAGGTGCACCTGAAACTGTACACAACGAGACTCGAATCTTGAAATCTGAGAAACGTTAATTACTTGAATCCTGGAACTGAAATAGTTGATTATAAGGTGCATCTGAAACTGTACACAACGAGACTCGAATTCTGAAATCTGAACAACGTTAATCACTTGAATCTTGGAATATGAGAAATGTTAATCACTTGAATTCTGGAACTGAAATAGTTGATTATAAGGTGCATCTGAAACTGTACACAACGAGACTCGAATTCTGAAATCTGAATCCTAGAATTGGAAGTTAATTACTTAAACGTGGGAACAACACCATGCACGCTCAGACACCAGTAGATATTTATGCATATGCACGCGAACACTGATTATTGGAAGACATCAAGATATCCACAGACCATCTCTGTGTGTATTAACATAGCGGTTTCTGGTTTGCTACCTGTTTTAGTCTTTTTAATATGTTTTAGGCAATCTTTAATTTCTAATGCCTAGTGGTAGTGTTTCACAATTTACCCAATAAGGTTATCTTCGTAAATTTGTAATAACTCTTATCCGACCCGTTTTAGATTGACCGAGAGAGGGTCCGGATTCATTTCCACCGATCACTTCGAATCTCCGGAACTGAACCCTAACGACTACTACGAGATACAGGAAGCAATGGCTTACCTTCGATCTTCCTTATCGAGACCATTCCTTTCCACCATTAGATCCGCCACCGTCCGTTCCTCTCGTGCTCCTCCCAGTCCTTCTCCTACATTCGGTTCTGGTTCATCCCAACCCCGCTTCCGCGCCTCATTCAATACTCCCAGGTATGTAAATCTTAATTTCAATTTTATTTCTCCCTCAATTCATACTCTGAAGTTATATATTTCTTATGTTCAGGTCAGCTGCCGCTATAGGTGGGGCGATGTCACTCTTACCTTTACACAGCGTGGTGGCCGCTGTTCGTCTTAATTCTAAGTTGTTGGCAAACTCCACTGCTTGTTGCGGGTCGTTCAAGGGTATCTTCCTTTGCAATGATCCATAAGTTTCATCTCTCCTTTTACTTTGTGAGTCTTATCTCACCATGTATCTTGATGCTATGTGATGCTTAGGAAATAGAATCAGAAACTAATTATCTATTTCTTTTTCCAACAAAAAAGATTGGAATTATCTTTCTTTCTTGATCTATGTAAGAAAGTAGAATGGATGGTGGCTTGCATCTAATTTACAGTTTAGTTTATGTGAGAAATTTTTGGGTTGGAATTTGATTTTAGGATGGAGTGGAAAGGATGGCTGATGCTCTGGATGCAAAGGCTTTGGGCTTCTACCATTTTTGAACAATGTAGGTTTTCTTCTTCCTTTGTTAATTCTATTTCTTCACTCTCTGTAGGTCAATCTGCATTCTATTCTATTGATAGGTTTGGGTAGGTTGGAGTGTCGTAGAAAATAAGTATATATGATTACGGAAACTAGATAAAAGTAAAGATGAAAAGAAATTACCTATCTTACTGCATTGAATTACAAGCATTGATGATTCCCTTTTATCGGAAATCTAAACAACAAAAATTGAAAATGCATTTTCTTTTAACACACATATATCTACATAGGAATGCAACTGATCTGGAATGTGTTTCCATCGTTTAGAAAATGTATTTCCTTGCATAAGTTTGGGATTTATCTTTATCTTCACTCTCTTTAGTCTTATTCATCTTTGATGGTTAAAGATGACATGTAAATGTTCATAACTCATTGTATATCTCTAAAGCCAACTGTAATATCGTTTTTTTTCACTTTTAGATTCTTACATTTCACGATAATTTAAGAGATCAATCCCTCCCTTTGGTTTTTGATCAGTTTCAATTTCATTTTTTTTGTTTTATAGCCATCTTTTTTTTGTGTTCCTTTTCGCAAAATTTCATATTATCTTTATTCTTCATCATTTTTTATATGATTTTGTTATGCTAAGAACTCAATACATCAGTCCAAGGTTTTCTCTAGCATAGAGTGACTAGATTCATACGTCGTCCATTTATATTCATATGTTTTAGTTTCATGTCTCATTTACACCATCAGATGATGAGATCTTTAATCATTTTCATTTTTTACCTTAAGCCTTTAAGCCTTTTATCTTCTGAAATGAATCTTATTAGCTTTACATAAATTATTTGAATTTTTTAAACTGAAATTTCTATTTTATGCTGAATTCTCCAGTCATCTATCTGTTTTATGCTTGATGCTTTGATTTTTTTAGTTTTGACCATTTTTGTAATTCGTATATTAAGTACTATCAATCTATTTGTATTTTTAAAATATTCTGAGTAAGTAGCCTTATGAAGTGATGATGTGTTCTTTTAGATTAATTTACTTTTTTTGCAATATGGTCTTGTTGCGCTATTGTTCTGATCATCCTTTTTTTTTCTTCCTATCATGTAACGAACAGATAGCTGAATTGCCTAGCACTACTCTAGCAGAAGAAGTAAAGACAAGTTGCCTAGCACAAAACTAGTATCCACAGATTTTTATTGTTGCTATTAATGTAGGAAACTGATCTGCATTCTTGTTCTGTATTGAACCAGAATATCTAGTATGTTCCTTGAAATAATTTCTTCATTGATTATTTTAGTCGAAAATAATTGGTTACAAATGAGGACTACCAAACATTTGCAGAGCTTGATTGATGAGATAGATGAAACGAAGCATTGAAATAAAGTAATAGAGAATTGAAAATGAATGTGTTCTTAAAATCCCAATGAAGGGAGGGATCCGGATCCAAGTTGAGTAGGGGTGTCGGATGCCATCCTAGTTTTCCTGAGACGTTCAGCGATGATGAAGGATAGCTCAAGTGACTGCGAGGCATTTAGTCTAGGGTCACAGTGAGTGTGATACCGTGAGCTCAAATCGTCGAAGGTGACAGTTCTTGCACCGCCGACGCACTCTGTGACATTTTGTCCGGTCATCTCCAAGTGCACTCCTCCGGGATGGCTTCCTTCTTGTTCGTGCACGTCAAAGAAAGCTTTGACTTCAGCCTGAAAATATATATGAGAAAATATTAATCATCTATTTCTATTCATCTGATCTGATAAGTTGCAGTTTGAAAATTTATTTTACCAAAATTGCGTCAAATGGGCGAGTCTTGAGTCCACAAGGCGCCTTAATGGTGTTTCCATGCATTGGATCGCTTATCCAGGTGACGATCTGTCCGGCTCCACGGACGGCTCTGATTAGCTGCGGTAATTTGACTCTCATGTTTTCAGCCCCCATTCTGGTTATGATGGTGATCCTACCAGGTTTGTTTTCTGGGTTCATTATCTCTATGAGCTTCACGAGCTCCTTGGGATCCATCTTGTGACTCACCTTGATGCCAAGTGGATTAGAAATACCACGTAGGAACTCCACGTGAGCACCGTCAAGCTGACGTGTTCGTTCGCCCACCCACAGCATGTGCGCAGAGCAACAGTAGTATTTCCCGGAGGTCGAGTCCTTTCTGGTGAGCGCAGCTTCGTAAGGAAGGAGCAAACACTCGTGTGATGTCCAGAAGTCTGTTGTGTTCAAGATTGGATGGTCTACTGTGAGACCAGCTGCCGCCATGAATCCCAATGCCTCGTCCACTCTGTGAGCCAGATCCTGGTACCTGTCACCTTGCTCGCTGTGCTCCGTGAAGTCAAGGTTCCACTGGGTCACTCTCTGCATACCGGCGTAACCACCGGTGGCAAAAGCTCTGAGGAGATTGAGAGTCGCAGCCGACTGCGAGTAAGCTCGGATCATCCTCTGAGGATCAGGGATTCTGGACTTTTCGTTGAAAGTGTCTCCGTTGATGTTGTCCCCTCTGTAACTCGGTAGCTTGACTCCGTTTTTCTCCTCCATGTTATCAGATCTAGGTTTGGCGAATTGACCCGCCATTCTCCCGACTTTGATGACCGGCACCTGAGCGCCGAAGGTGAGGACAGCGCCCATCTGGAGAAGAACACGGAAGGTGTCTCTGATGTTGTTAGCGTTGAACTCCTTGAAGCTCTCGGCACAATCGCCACCTTGAAGAAGAAACGCTCTCCCCATGGCAGCCTCGCCGAGTTTCTCCTCAAGAAGCCTTGCTTCTCCGGAGAAGACAATCGGAGGGAACGCCTCGATCGTCTGGAGCACGGATTCAAGGTCCTTGGCATTCGGGTATTCGGGTAGCTGGAGAGCCTTTCTCGATTTCCAACTGGTCACCGCCCATTTCTCTGTGGCAGCAGGGGTTGGTGGTATGACGGGAGAGACAGTTGTGGGTTTTGGTGCTGCGAGAGGGTTCTTGTTCTGTTCAGGGCTGAGGACAGCCGAGACACGGAGAGACGAGGAGGACTGAGCATTGGGCTGTTGCTGACCAGTATGGCGGAGGAGGAAAGTGTTGGCGGCGGAAGAGAAGGTTGTTGCCATCTTGGTCGATTGTTTTGTCTGGATTCTGGATGGTTTGGTATCAGGGATATCTGTGATGTGTTTATATATAGAGAGACTTGGAACCGAATGGGTAGGTGGTGTTTTTTTCCACGTTCCAAGTTAGGTGGGTTTTACACATGGTTGTTTAGAGAGTAGTTGTGATTTGTTTGACGAAATATAGATTTTGCACATTGTTTGATTTCCCACATTTGTCAAAATTGCACAATTTCCCTTCATTTCTTTGAATTGCTCTGTTATGTTGAGATATCTTATAAAATAATAATTTTTAAATAATATTTTGTGAGATATTTTATCTTTTATTTTAAATAAAATATATCATAATTTATTCCACGTTAGGATATTCTTTTACCCGAAATCAATTTAGAATATTCCCCCACTTTAAAAAAAAAATTGATCGAAAATATGATCTTTAAAATTAATTTAAAAAATGCATTATTAAGCTCTTTCGGTTCAGAGATAAGTTCTTAAGTTTTAAAATATAAGAACATAATAAATAATTACAAGACTAACTCTAAGAAAATAGTCATTGATATTTAAATTAACAATCTCATTTTTAACTGATGAGATATATTTTGATCAATAAGTCTATAGAATCGAGGCGACCGAAGTTTTGCCCTGTCTCGAAATATGACACCTCGAAATATGACACCCCGCTCTGATATCATCCTTATTTTTAGGAATTGCATAGACCTATTAAACCTATGATTAACTGCTTATATTAATAACTAATTATTAACAAAATAATATATACCTACTTGGTTAATATATGATGTTGAGGTTTCCAATAATTTTTTTTAAAAAACCTATAAATGTAAATAATATTTTAATATATATCAAATAAAATTATATTAACCGACCATAGTTCAGTTGGTAGAGCGGAGGACTGTAGTTGTTTGCAGAATAATCCTTAGGTCACTAGTTCGAATCCGGTTGGTCGGATATATATATATATTTTTAAACACACACAAATCATAACAATTAACAAAGAATCAAAGATAAATTATTAGGCGATATTGTCATGAATCAAAATGTGAATAGCCAATTAGAATTTATGATCCTTTTTATAAAAAAAGAGCAATTTTTTTTAATTTGCTAACTAACAGTAACGGAACACCCAAAAAAGAAGAAATTACTTTATTTATGCACTATGAAAACCAGCACCGTTACATCATCCAGTTTACCCCTATTTAATCCATGGTGTCCAGAAGTATGAGCAGCATCACCAAAAGGAGTTTTCACACCCAGAGACTCTCCAATCTCTCTTGCCCTTCTTGCCAATAAATCTGCTATTCCCTGTAAACAACAAAACAACCTACAATTAATTCAACACAGAGAAAATCAGACAGGCTAACTAACTACACTAACCGTTGGGTCCAAACTGTCTTCCAAAGATCTGGAGACGATGTTGATGATTTCGCGTTCATATAAGTTGTCGAACAACCCATCTGTTGCCGTCACAATCACATCTCCTTCCTCCAACTCGATTGCATACATCTTCAATCAATCAATCAATCAAGCAACCAACCAACCAGAAACAATTAAGCTAAAATTTCCTTCCCCCCTTTACCTGTATGATTTTCGAAGGATCATCCCCTCTCTCGATTTGTAATGGGAAGTTAAATCCGTACACCATCGGTGTAGATTTTCTGAAAACCACCCCGTTTCTTAATACCCAAAATCCAGAGTCTCCTATGTTCGCCGCATGTAGTACCTAAAAGAACAAGAAAGAAAGAAAATCTATCCATCCATTGCATTTGAATTCTGTATAATCCAATTCCAATCCGATGATCATACCAGTCCATCGAAAAAGGCAACAAGAACCGTCGATGAACCAGGAGATTGCGTTTGGATAGCGCTTTGTTTCAGAATTTCATCAGGCGATTTAACTAATCCCTCTGATTGTTCCACCAGTTTTGCACAATTCTCCATCAGTTCTCTTGAATATATTCCAGCATTTACTCCTATAAAATATTCAAATCAATCCCATTCAGTTGGATCTATCCAATATTTCATTACCTA
Organism: Zostera marina; assembly: GCA_001185155.1. Taxonomy (NCBI): domain Eukaryota; kingdom Viridiplantae; phylum Streptophyta; class Magnoliopsida; order Alismatales; family Zosteraceae; genus Zostera; species Zostera marina. The sequence continues at coordinate 122,381 of LFYR01000963.1, read as the reverse complement.
CCTGTAAGTGCCCACTGCCCCACTCCATCAGCCACACCGAACCATCTGTTACCACAAGCAACGAAGTAAGCATCTTCTCCACCTGTCATCACCTGCACTTGCCATTAATTCTGTTAACACCATCCATTGCCCGACGCACTGAGTTTCTGTTGCGGTTATATATATCTGTTTGCAACAATCTAAGTGTGTACCTTGGAAGGATGTGGTAACGACGATGCACCGGAAGAAAGTGAATATCCTTTTTTCACCTCATCTTCTCCAATCCGCTTCCAAGTTTCTTCACTGTTTTTAGCATCGCTCGACTTGTTCACCATCGTTGCAGCGCCGTCTCTCCAAGTTTCAACTACGAATTGATCGGATTCCTAGATCGTAATCAGATAAGGATGATTGACGAACTTGAATTGAAAGAAAAGACCGGAGAATATAAATAAAAAATTATAGTATAGTACATCCAAACGACGGGTGGGGAAAGAAGGTTGGAAGATAGAATTTATAACCTTACAAATTAGAATCCTTTCTTAGTTTTCTCCATTCTAATTAATTCCAGATTTCGTAATTAATCACCTGTCACAATTTGGCTATGAACAAAGAAAGAGAGAGATAGAGATTTCTTAGTTAATTCCAGATTTCAATGGACGGTCTTATATATTAAATACAAAATCATGTTTAATTACACGCGCAGGTCTTTTTTTAGAACGTAATGACAGAGGCTCACGTCAGAACGAAGAACACGCCATGTTGGGGTCTAATATAGGCGCACACGGCTGCGACAGTATGAGGGATCTGGACTGGAAAAAACAAAAGAGTACACGAAAACAAAAGAGTACACGAAGATAGGGAGAAGGATAATACAATATATAACAAGCACCTTCACGGCGAACAGGTACAAGGTCGAGAAACGACCCAAAAGCAACGATTAACGAAAACATGGGCTAAAAACCCCCAATAAGACCCAAGCTAAACTATCTACTATTAATACGACATATTTATAATTTAAATTCGGTAGGAACTGATATTAGAGAACTGCAACATCTAGGCCAACGGTGGGTTAGAATTCAACAAATAAAATTCTGACCCACCTTAAAACATAGAAGGTAAAGTGTGTTAATAAAATGATCCAAAAAATTATATCCATAGAGAGTCCTACCTCTTAGAAGATAGTCTTTCTTTAACAGTAGAAACGAAATAAGTAATCACTTACGAGTAGTTGATCAAAAGGCGATGACAGAGTTTTCATTTGGAAAAAGAAAAGATGTCTGAAGCACACCAGAGTTTTTACACTCCCCATTGTCCAAGGCCAACTACGTAAGAACGATAAAGATAGATCGTTTTAGAAAATATCGAATCAGTTTCCAAAGATTGTTGAAGGCCTAAATGATCGTAATATCACATGGTTGGATGCCTGGATCAACGCGAAGGGCGTGAGGAGGTTCGCATGTGATCACACTTTTTTTTGCTTTAAAAATATTTATATATTATCAGATAGTTTTGATTCAAAAAAAAGAAAAGATGGAAGATGGACACTCCACGTGTACAACCCAGATCGAATCTAGCCTTTTCCATTGGATGAAAATAACTACCAATAATCATCTCAGATTCATTGGGCCCAGCTTCTACAAATTTTAAGTCGGAATTATAATTATGGAAAATTGGAAATGGAATATGGATAGAATTATTTATTTTATCATATCTATTATCTAAGATGGACCCTACACTTTTTACCCGACCCGGTTACATCCTGACATCAAATTCATTATCAAATATTAGTCATATGTATCAGTTGGACCTAATGGGCCTGACAAATCACATGGACTATCTTATATCTATTTGACTATTGGATCTAGTCCAGGCCCATTAGTTTTAAAATGTCTACAAGAGTTTAAGTCTACTGAATTGGTTTTGAAGAGTAAAACATTGGTCAAGGTAAATCAAATTGAGTAATTAAACATACAAAATTTAGAGGTTCATTGAGAATAAAAATATCTATTCAATTCATGGGGTTGTAAAGGAATTGACAATCCTTTCGAAGTTCGATCGAATGATAATCTGGTGAAACCCTGTTGCTATAAACGATCCAATCAACGGTCCGAGTATAAAGACCCACAGTAAAATATAATTAAAAGCAACAAAATAAATAAATAGGTAAAAAAATAGATAGTTTTTACAAGTACGATTCAAAGTTGTGACTTAATAAAAGGTAAATTTATTATGTAGGATGAGTTTTTTTCGTTTAAAAGATGAAAAAGACCACACATTAAGTTGGTTGAAGTTTTTTTGTACAACTCATATCCTGAACGTACCTTTTATAAAGATACGTAGAATCAACATAAGATAGGTAAAGTAGAAAATATAAAATGAAAATAATATATGTAAGTTTTAAGATTAGAGGGCAAATACTCTTCTATAAAAAAAAGAAAAAAAAGAAAGGGTTGAAGAGATGTACATACAAGTTCAGTCCAAGCTTTGTGGTTATTATAAATAACAGCCGCCCCAAAGCTCCTCGCCGGATTAATACCCGTTCCTCCAATAGTAATCGTCCCTAAATGTACCATGAAGACGGCAAATCCTATAACCAACGGTGCGAGGATCGGGACGTGAGAGTCTCTGGCTTTTCTCTTGGGATCGGTCGCGGAGAAAACAGTGAAAACCAGAAGGAAAGTTCCCAGAATCTCTGCTCCTAGTGCAACTCAACCCAACTAATTTCAAATACATCTGCACTTATCTGCGCCGAACGATTTACGTGGCTCTAAATCAAATCGAAAGGTCAACTTTTCGTACTACCAGTTTTTCAGTTATTGAACCACCATTGGACATCATCTCGAGGCATGGAGACAATTAGCTGCCAACCAGTCATTCCAAATCACTATTCATAAAGTCGTTTTTCATTTTTTTTCCAGTAGTCTTTAATAACGATGCGATTGCGTCTACATATATTCGTCTGTAATACTGTTTGTCAGATTTGTACTACTGTCATATTTGTACTACTGTCAGAATGTCTAGCGTAATTTACCCACTTTATTAGTACTAATTATTAATAGTTTAATGATTTCTAATCTTCATGTTTCTTATTATAATTATTACTAATTATTAGGATGTCATAGTGAATTATATATTTTCCTTAATTACCTATTATGGTCTATCCTATACTAATGTACCACTTATCTTCAACATGTAGGACTACAACTGTTGCCTATTTTATAATCTAGATTAAATGAATTGGTTTTGAAGAGTGTAAAACATTGGTCAACAAGGTAAATCAAATTTTGAGTAATTGAACATACAAAATACAAAATTTAGATGTTCATTGAGAAACTATATATTCTTTTCAATTCATGGGGTTGCAAAGGAATTGACAATCCTTTCGAAGTTCGATGCTCGAATGATAATCTGGTGAAACCCTGTCGCTATAAACGATCCAATCAACGGTCCAAGTATAAAGACCCACTGTAAAATATAATTAACAACAACAAAAATCAATAAGTAGGTAAAAAAATGGATAGTTCTTACAAGGACAAAGTTGTAACTTAATAAAAGGTAAATTTATTATGTGGGATGAGTTTTTTTCGATTAAAAGATGAAAAAGACCACACATTAAGTTGGTTGAAGTTTTTTTCTACAACTCATATCCTGAACGTACCTTTTATAAAGATACGTAGAATCAACATGAGATAGGTAAAGTAGAAAATATAAAATGAAAATAATATATGTAAGTTTTAAGATTAGAGGGCAAATGCTCTTCTATGAAAAAAAAAGAAAAAAAAAGAAAGGGTTGAAGAGATGTACATACAAGTTCAGTCCAAGCCTTGTGGTTATTATAAATAACAGCCGCCCCAAAGCTCCTCGCCGGATTAATGCTCGTTCCTCCAATAGTAATCGTCCCTAAGTGCACCATGAAGACGGCAAATCCTATAACCAACGGTGCGAGGATCGGGACGTGAGAGTCTCTGGCTTTTCTCTTGGGATCGGTCGCGGAGAAAACAGTCAAAACCAGAAGGAAAGTTCCCAGAATCTCTACTCCTAGTGCAGAACCTTTAGTGTATCCAGATGATATGGAATTAGTAGCTCCTCCTACCTAAGTGTAGTTGTCTGATCCAGAGATGGCTTTGGCAAAGCCAACCCCACAAACTGTACCGAGAAACTATGCCGCCATGTACATGATGGCACGTGGAAGAGATAATTTCTGTGCGATGAGCATTCCGAAGGTAACTGCTGGATTGAGATGACCTCCGGAGGTACCAGCGGTGCAATAGACACTACAAGATTCCTGCGTTTCAGTGACGATCAGAAATCGTCGTTGAAAGTCAAAAATCGTCGCTAAATTGGTTTCAGCGACGATTATTGATCGTCGCTAAAGCTTCGCTGTAGGTCTCCTCGCTAATTATCAGCGACGATGACTGTCATCGTCGCTGATGTAATCCCACACGCGCGCTATTTTTTGGCGGCAAAAAATAGCATCATCGCTGAATCGTCGCTAATATTTGAAAATGATCATCGCCATATCGTCGCTAAATCGTCGCTTTTGTTAAATTTTAATTTTCCCTGTTTCAACTTATCGTCGCTAAATCGTCGCTAAATCGTCGCTTTTGTTAAATTTTAATTTTCCCTGTTTCAACTTATCGTCGCTAAATCGTCGCTAAAATATATAATACAATAAAAAAAAATGTTTTATTTATATGGGTGCTCATTTAGAGCCTTACTATTCAATCATACCTGTAAATACATGCAAATACAATTCAACCCTAAATACAATTTAATACCTGCAAATACAATTCAATTCACACCAATCACATACATTCAATCGATCACACTAATCACATACATTCAATCATACAAATTTGACATATTGAATCACAAATGAATCACAAATTAGATTAATTGTTTATTAGAGATAATAGAGTTATAATGGAGATTACAATTACAATAGAGTTAAGTGTTTCAATTACAATAGAGGTAAGTGTTTTATAATTTTTTTTGTTGAACAATATTGGAAATATCTAAAGTCTTACCTTTTGGTCGAGGTGTCGAATTCAAAGTAGTATCTTCTTCCCAATAATTTCTCGATAATGGAATAAGTTGGTTCAACTGAGAAGAAACAGGAACATTACTCGATGATGGACGATTCGAGTCGTTGCTTGTAGCATTAGCCTGAAAATAAATGAAGATATTCAAAAATTAATAAATTTAAAAACTAATTTAAAAATATTTATTAAACTCACATGTATATTGTCAATTAACCGTTCCATCATTTTAAATCGTTTTTCGTTTTCTATTTCGAACGCTTCCATTCGTTTTCCAACGGCTTTGGAAACTGCCAATTCAAATTTTTCAGTGTTGTGCTTCTCAGTTTCCTCATTGCTCATTTTCTTTCTCCTCTTATTTGATAACATAGAGTCATTGCCAACTCTAAATCCTAGAATGCGCCCATTTTTCTTTCTCTTTGATGCTTTCAGCCAAGGTCCAATATGATCGTTTTTAAACAGAGGCTTCGTATGAAATGTAGTTGAACCTTGAGACGATAAATTTTCATCTTCGCTATCGTCATCAGAATCAGAATCACTGTCTTCTTGTCTTCGAAGTTCTTCATTCAAATTTTCGTATTCGGCCTTTACGAAAATCAAATATGAAATAATTAAGAAAAAATAAATATATTATAAATAATTAATAAATGATCACTCACCATCATAGTTTTTCCTCTATCATTTAACGGCGTATGAGTTGACAAGAATGCCTCTTGAAATGACGGTTTTCGACCTAATTTGAGACTCTATACGAAAAAATCTAGTTAAAATAATTCATAAAATATTTAAATTGAAATGAATTTAAAATATAAACTTACTAATGCATGAGAGTTGGCTTCAAAAGAAGCCGATCCACCCTTGTACACCAAATAATCGTCGTTTTTAGTTCGATTTGCTGAATTCTTTTTTGATTTTTCTACGAACTCTGGTGCCAAAAACTTGTCCATTATTAGTCCCCATTTGGGGAAATTTGGGAAAAATTTGGGGTAAATGGACGGTTTAGGTTTAGGGGAAGTATTTGGGGAAATTTGGTAATTTAATTGGGTAATTTAATAAATTGGTCCTAATTTAATAAATTGGGTTTTGGGGGTTTTGGGGGGAAATCGATTTGGAGGGGGGGATAACATTACTTTTGGGAAGAGATAAGTTGGATAAATGGAACGAATGAGATGTTATATCTCATTATCCAAGATGTCTCATATGAATCATTCTCATGAGATATAATACTCCATAACCAGAAATGATTGAAAGGGATAAATGAGATATTGATAGTTGAATGAGATCTAAGTGTGCAGAGAATGAATTATTGAGTATGGATATTTCTAAAATCAAAGTTATTTTGAGAACCTAGATTTAAAATCTTAAAATTAAATAAATGACAAGATACCTTTTTTGCCTTTTATATTCTTCTTCTAATCAATCTGAAAAAGAAAAAAAAAATCAGACAACATTTAAAATTTTAAAAAAAAAATCAGCAAAACAATTAAGATTTATATATAGAAGCAAAATACAAACATTAGCAAGCAAATAAATCAGCAACAAACATTTAAGATTTATATATAATCAAACATAATGCTAAATGAAATGCTAAGGAATTCAGCAAGCAAATCAGCAACAACAACATAATGCTAATAAAAATGAAAACCCCAAATATGAAAAAAAAATACAAGCAAATCAGCAAAATAATGCCCAAATATGTAAAAAAATACAGAAAGGAGATCCAAGTGTGCAGAGAATGAATTATTGAGTATGGACATTTCTAAAATCAAAGTTATTTTGAGAACCTAGATTTAAAATCTTAAAATTAAATAAATGACAAGATACCTTCTTTGCTTTTTATATTCTTCTTCTAATCAATCTGAAAATGAAAAAATAATAATCAAACAACATTTAAAATTTTAAAAGAAAAAAATCAGCAAAACATTTAAGATTTATATATACAAGCAAAACATAATGCTAAATAGAATGCCAAAATTGATAAAATATATTTCATATATAACGTAACCTTAAAAATAGATGTAGATACCTACATAAGCAATTATAATATTTACAAAATACGTATAAATTATTTTACAAATTACAGATTTTTGACAGTTGGTCATCTAAAATGAAAAGATAATGAATTCACATAAGATGTCATGGCACATGGCGGACAGGTGTTGAAGAACATTGGAAATTCCTTATACCCAAATTACAGTTTTTTAACACTTGGCCATTTAAAAGATAAAGATAACAGATTCAAATGATAAGATGTTGTGACACATGATCTATTTACTTTATATCCAAATTCTTTATTTACTGTTTTAAACATTAGACTTACAAAACATTCGATAGAACCAATTCCTTTTTGAAGTAGATTTTATACCAACAAATTCAATAAAAAAACTTGTTGCATCAAAAACGAAACAGTATTAAAAAGAATGACAAACCCTAAAATTATTTTTCAATATCTAGGTTTTAAAGCAGAAAATCTTGAACAAGAATGAGAAAAAGAGAAAGATTAAACGATGAAGAATAAAATGGAAAAAGAAGAGAATGTAAGAGGAAGAGAGGAAGATTAAGGAATAAAAGAGGAAAAATAGAAAATGAAAAGCCTAAATGAAAAAGAAGAATATAGAAAACCAAAGAAGAATCAAATTGATGTATTAATTACTTAGCGTTTCTGGAATATGTTGTCTCAGTCCATAAATGTTGTGGAAGGTTAGGTCACGATCATGGAAGTGATGGATTATTGAGGGTTGTGGAAGGTTAGGCTGAAAGAATGGGAAAGAAACGATGTTGTAATATTGAAGCCAGGGGAAAATATTGGAGGAAATGAGATTGGGGAAAATGAAATGGGGGGAAACAAGATTAGGGGAAATGAAATGGAGGGAAATGAGATTGGAATATGCAAATTTGCAATTATAATAACACCTTTTGTTTTGTTTTTGTGATTTCTTTCCCTGCAGAATATGCATATACAATGAAGGTAACAGAGAAAAGTGATATCTATAGCTACGGAGTTGTTTTGCTAGAACTGGGTGACAGGGAGAAAATCTATACAACAATTAGAAGGAAGTGGATGTGATGGTGATGGTGATCTTGTGAGTTGGGTAAGAGATTGTGTTAGAAATAATGACTTGAGTTATGAGATACTTGACAGTAGAGTAAATTTAGATAATAAGAACACGGCCAGAGGAAAGTCTACGGCCAAAGGTAAATAAAACTCACCAGAGGAAAGTCGCTTCTGTCACCGGAGGAACTCCTCGCCACGTCGACAGAGGTTGGATTGGAAAATCGCCGGAGAGTGTAAGGAGGGAAGAAAAGACGATGTAGGATTTGGGGTTTTTTCGGTGAGTTTAATTTAGGGGTTTGGGTTTAAATACTTATTTTATAAATGGGTATTTTAAATTTTTAACCTTTAAATAATCAACTTTAGTATTTTAATTTGGGAAAAATTTGGGGTAAATGGAGGGTTTAGGTTTAGGGGAAGTATTTGGGGAAATTTGGGAATTTAATTGGGTAATTTAATAAATTGGTCCTAATTTAATAAATTGGGTTTTGGGAGTTTTGGGGGGAAATCGATTTGGGGGGGAAATAACATTACTTTTGGGAAATTTATAAATAATACCTTATTTTTTTAAAATTTTATAAATAGGTCCGCATTATTAGCGATGATAAATTTTAAATCGTCGCTAAATGTTATATCTAACGACGATCATCAACATATCATCGCTAATTAAACAAAAAAAAAGATAATCAACGACGAATATCGCGGGTTTTCTTCAAAATCCTTCTTGTAATTTAACGACGATCCAAAATCGTCGCTAAAATCGTCGCTGTAGACCTCTTTTCTTATAGTGAGACTAGTACGAAAATCATGCCTCCGAACACCCATGCGATTCCAAGCAGACTTATGCTGTTGCATTTGTCTGGTTCGTTTTTGTACCCGATCAATGCAGTGACAGAGATGTATAGGAAAAATAATGTTGCTACAAACTCGGCGATTATGGCTCGGTAAAAAGACCAACGACGAAATTCACTTACATCGATCAACGGAGTTGCTTCAGGATCACTATAGTCGTCTTTCTCCATATCGTCTACTTTGATGAATGAGGATTTTCTATGAACCATTGTATTCTGCTATATGAACCATTTTCTATGAATTTTGGATATTTATAGAAGATTCATTATGTCTTATTCTATAATAAATAATAATTAAATCTACAAGTCAAATACATCTGCACCTAGTCAGTTAAGTATCATGACCAATATCCAACTCAACCCAACTAATTTCAAATACATCTGCACCTATTTGAACGATTTACGTGGCTCTAAATCAAATCGAAAGGTCAACTTTTCGTACTACCAGTTTTTCAGTTATTGAACCACCATTGGACATCATCTCGAGGCATGGAGACAATTAGCTGCCAACCAGTCATTCCAAATCACTATTCATAAAGTCGTTTTTCATTTTTTTCCGTCTTTAATAACGATGCGATTGCGTCTACATATATTCGTCTGTACTACTGTACATATTCGTCTGTACTGTTTGTCAGATTTGTACTACTGCCAGATTTGTACTACTGTCAGAATGTCTAGCGTAATTTACCCACTTTATTAGTACTAATTATTAATAGTTTAATGATTTCTAATCTTCATGTTTCTTATTATAATTATTACTAATTATTAGGATGTCATAGTGAATTATATATTTTCCTTAATTACCTATTATGGTCTATCCTATACTAATGTACCACTTATCTTCAACATGTAGGACTACAACTGTTGCCTATTTTATAATCTAGATTAAATGAATTGGTTTTGAAGAGTGTAAAACATTGGTCAACAAGGTAAATCAAATTTTGAGTAATTGAACATACAAAATACAAAATTTAGATGTTCATTGAGAAACTATATATTCTTTTCAATTCATGGGGTTGCAAAGGAATTGACAATCCTTTCGAAGTTCGATGCTCGAATGATAATCTGGTGAAACCCTGTTGCTATAAACGATCCAATCAACGGTCCAAGTATAAAGACCCACTGTAAAATATAATTAACAGCAACAAAAATCAATAAGTAGGTAAAAAAATGGATAGTTCTTACAAGGACAAAGCTGTAACTTGATAAAAGGTAAATTTATTATGTGGGATAAGTTTTTTTCGGTTAAAAGATGAAAAAGACCACACATTAAGTTGGTTGAAGTTTTTTTCTACAACTCATATCCTGAACGTACATTTTATAAAGATACGTAGAATCAACATGAGATAGGTAAAGTAGAAAATATAAAATGAAAATAATATGTGTAAGTTTTAAAATTAGAGGGCAAATGCTTTTCTATAAAAAAAAGAAAAAAAAAGAAAGGGTTGAAGAGATGTACATACAAGTTCAGTCCAAGCCTTGTGGTTATTATAAATAACAGCCGCCCCAAAGCTCCTAGCCGGATTAATGCCCGTTCCTCCAATAGTAATCGTCCCTAAGTGCACCATGAAGACGGCAAATCCTATAACCAATGGTGCGAGGATCGGGACGTGAGAGTCTCTGGCTTTTCTCTTGGGATCAGTCGCGGAGAAAACAGTGAAAACCAGAAGGAAAGTTCCCAGAATCTCTACTCCTAGTGCAGAACCTTTAGTGTATCCAGATGATATGGAATTAGTAGCTCCTCCTACCTAAGTGTAGTTGTCTGATCCAGAGATGGCTTTGGCAAAGCCAACCCCACAAACTGCACCGAGAAACTGTGCCGCCATGTACATGACGGCACGTGGAAGAGATAATTTCCGTGCGATGAGCATTCCGAAGGTAACTGCTGGATTGAGATGACCTCCGGAGATACCAGCGGTGCAATAGACTAGTACGAAAATCATGCCTCCGAACACCCATGCGATTCCAAGCAGACTTATGCTGTTGCATTTGTCTGGTTCGTTTTTGTACCCGATCAATGCAGTGACAGAGATGTATAGGAAAAATAATGTTGCTACAAACTCGGCGATTATGGCTCGGTAAAAAGACCGACGACGAAATTCACTTACATCGATCAACGGAGTTGCTTCAGGATCACTATAGTCGTCTTTCTCCATATCGTCTACTTTGATGAATGAGGATTTTCTATGAACTGTTGTATTCTGCTATCCTATCTGTCTGGTGCGATAATTATTGTGAAATTTTGGATATTTATAGAAGATTCATTCTGTTTTATTCTATAATAAATAATAATTAAATCTACAATTCAAATACATCTGCACCTGTCATTTAATTATTAATTACCACCAAGTATCATGATCAATATCCAACTCAACCCAGATAATTTCAAAAGATATTGAAGAAGTTGATAAGTGGTCGCAGGGGTTTGGAGGAGCACAATGAACAGTCGCGATAGTTGGGGAGAATCCAAGGGTATTTTTATTATTTATTTAGATGTGTCCCACACATCTGCTGAATTTGCAAAGATCCAGGATGATGATAGAGTAATTCAGTTTCTATTGGATCTGAATGAAAATTATATTAATATCAGGGAACAAATACTTTCTACTGCCAAATTTGGGAAGAGCTTATGCATTGGTTTGTCAGGAGGAAGATCAGAAGGGTGAACTCAAAGAAAGACCAATGGGATTATTGTCAAGAAGAATGTTAACAAGCAAGGAAGGAAAGAAAGGATTACTGTCAGTAAAAATAGGAAGCAATTGGACACAAGTGTTTTCTGTAACCATTGTTAATATGTATGGACATACCAAGGAGAATTGTTACAGGTTGATTGGATTTTCAAACAAAACTGAGAAAGTACATAAAATTAACTAAGCTTCTACTAGTGGTGGTGATGGAAATCATGGAGAAAGGAAAATTCAAGGAGGATTCATTGCAGAGCAGTTCAAGAACCCTGCAAGATCTAATGGGAAAATGCCCTTTAGGTATGTTTAATTCAGGAGCAGCTTTTTGCAATAATATGTCAAAATTCAAAAACAAACACAACTGAATTTATCAGAACCACATGACAGAAGACTATAGTCTCTTAGTAAACAAAATTGGTGACTCTAATTTTAAAAAGAGTTTTTTATGTTCAATTTTTTTAGTCTTATTTACTAAAAAATGTTGTGAATTCCAGAAAGATGATTGGAAAGACCATAGATTGCTTAATTATACTTCATTAGGACTAATTAAGCTTAATCATACTTCTGTTTATGTATTGTATTTTATTGGATTCAAAGCCCATACATTTTATGGGCCCAATACTCAATTTGTTAATAATAATACAACATCTAGGAAAACCCTAGACGTCACTCTTCCAAACTTCTTTTACCTCTTTCTCTTCCAAAAACCCTGTTCTAGGGTTTTTCAAAGTGGAGTTGTTGGTACAATGAGCTCTGTAAATCGTTAAATTAAATATTTAGATTATAACTAACATAAAAATCCATATCTATAACGACTAACGACAAATCGCCAATGAATGGTGGATGCATTCTTGTCAACGACAGTGACGCGTGTGAGTGTCAGAAGTGACCACGTGAACAATTACTTCATCACTTGCATACAAAAATAAACCAAGTCAAATTTCCGACCATGACGTGTTTTGTCCTTTTCCGGTCTCTTACGAATCAATCGCTGTAGCTTCTGAAAATCTCTGTACAAACCTCTGTTCCATCGTCTGTAACACCACTGTTCTTATATTCTCTATTCCGAGAAGACGGAGGAGAGATTGGCTGATGGGACTCTACGAAGTCACTGCTGTACTGTGTTGTGCTGTGCTGTAATGATGTGTGATGTCTGAGAACCCCATTAAAACACCATATTAAAGAAGCTAGCTTTTTGGCTCACCGGAAAGAGAGATAGATAGAGAGAGATGTCGATCATCCCCAAGTTTCTTCTGCTCGTCGCTTTTCTAAACCTCACCCACATTTGCAATGGAGGTGGAGATGGTAAGTGGGTTCTCTGAACAAGTAAGTCTTCATCTTCCTTGGTATGATAACTAAGCCTACCTTCTCGGTCTCCTTCAGGGAGAGCGCTTGTGCAGATCAAGAACCAATTTAACGACTTGAGTAATGTTTTGTATGACTGGGGAACTTCGTCGGATTACTGTTCATGGAAGGGTGTCATCTGCAACAACACAACCTTTAATGTTGTTTCTCTGTACGTACAGAAAAGATTCTATCTACTCTTCTTCTGTTCTCTTCTTCACGTGTTTTACTTCACAGGAACATGTCTGGGTTTAATCTGAACGGAGGCATTTCGCCTGCAATCGGTGACTTAAAAAACCTTAAATCCATGTATGTATATTATGACTTATGATCACATTATTACACCAGCTTCTTATTTATTATTTGTGATTTCTCCCTCCAGTGATCTGAGCAAGAACATGGTCTCTGGAAGCATCCCAGATGAAATCTGTGGCTGTTCCTTACTGGAAACCTTGTAAGTTGCTGCTTCTCTTTTTCTCTTTTTTTTTACAGATAGATGATTTTATAGATCTGTTGGGGTTCTGTAGGGATTTATCTTTCAACAATATCCATGGGTATATACCACAGTCAATTTCAAAATTGAAACAGTTGGAAAACCTGTGAGTTTCTTATCATAACTCAACCTGTGAGTTTCCACTGCACATTTTCCATTTCGAATTTAATCGGTGATATATTAGGCGACTCTGTTTGTTCTGATCTTTCCAGGTTTTTGAGGAATAACATGTTGATTGGACAAATTCCACCAACACTGTCTCAAATCCCAGACCTAAGCTACTTGTGAGTGTTGAATACTTGGATCTTGATAACAAAAAAAAAATCTGAGTTCTTACATCTTTTAGATATCTTAGTTGAGAAATGGGGATATTAAAAAATATAATTTTGTTGAACTTGTCATTTTCTTTACCATTCATCTGGATGAAAGGAATTAACCATGAAATATGATTCTCATATTTTAGAATCATTTTCAATTTACAGAGATTTAGCACACAACAATTTGAGTGGAGAAATACCTAGCCATCTTTATTCAAATCAAGCTTTGCAGTACTTGTAAGCATCAACCAATCTTGTCATATGTATTGAGTAATTACATTCTTGTTATCGTTGTTGATCTTCTGTTGTTCTTTAAAGAGGATTGCGAGGTAACAACTTGGAAGGTTCGCTTTCGCCTGAAATGTGCCAGCTTACCGGTGCATGGTTCTTGTGAGTCATTTAACTAGAATATCTATTTGGGCAACACGCTTTCTGTGAGATACTCAAAATGAGACATCTCGTGAGATATTGGTAGATCCACCATTCATATGACATCCTACGGTTATCACATTTTGAGATCAGAGCAGTATCATATCTCAAGGAGAACAGACGTCCAGGATCAAATATCTCACGAGATATCTCATTTCGATATCTCACCTGAAGCTAATCTTATCTATTTGATCCCAACTAACCAGAACTATTTTACAGTGATGTTAGTAACAATAGTCTGACCGGAACTATTCCTGTTAATATTGGTAACTGTACCAGCTTTCAGGTTTTGTATGTATACACCCAACCAACCTTTTCTGAATTTTCATTCAAAAAACGGTAACTGTTGATTTAAATCCTCTGACCAAAATCCTTTGATAATTCCTAGGGACCTTTCCCACAATCAACTCTTTGGAAATATTCCGAAAAACATCGGATTTCTACAAGTCGCCACATTGTACGTCCCGTTAAACATTAACTTCTTTGTTGGATTCCATTTGAATGTCATGTACATTTGCTTAAATATCAGGTCATTACAAGGCAACATGTTTCAGGGAAGTATACCGTCTGTTATTGGATTGATGCAAGCGATTACTGTCTTGTCAGTTTGCGAAACCTTAATTACTCGTTATTAGTCTTAGTCATCATCATTTGACTTTTTTCTTCTGTAGGGATCTGTCATACAATTTACTATCTGGACCGATTCCGTCAATTTTGGGGAATTTGACATACACCCAGAAAGTGTAAGTAAGCTTTGCTTAATACTTCTCTGGAAAAGTGAATCGATATTTTTTATTCTTCAAAATATCAGGTATCTACATGGTAATAATTTCAATGGATCCATTCCTCCGGAGCTGGGGGACATGCTAAGCTTGAATTACTTGTAAGTGAGCTTGAATTCTATAATTTTATGTCGGAGTTTTTAATTTGTATGATCGCAGGGAGCTCGGTGACAATAATCTTACAGGACATATTCCTTCGGAACTTGGAAATCTTGTAAACCTGTTTCACTTGTAAGTTCTGATTTGAAGTTTTGAACTGAATTATCCGTGTATCGAAATTAATTATCTCTTCATCATATTACAGAAATCTTGCAAATAACCATCTCGAAGGACCTATACCAAAGACTTTGAGCTCATGTGTAAATCTTAATAGTCTGTGAGTATTGTATTTCTTTTTTTTCTTTGGATTTCTTTAAAGGAAGTTCCTCTGATCTGAATATTTGATTATTTGAAATTTTGATCAGAAATGCTCATGGAAATAAGCTTTATGGATCGATTTCTCATGCGTTTGATGGTCTCAAAAGCATGACATACCTGTAAGTTATTCAAGATCTTTCGCGTTTAAAATACAAATGCAAGTACAAATTTTCTACAATGATTTGCAGAAATCTATCATCAAACATTTTAAATGGGAACATCCCTGTTGAGTTATCAGATATTGGCAATCTGGACACACTGTAAGTACAAAAATCGTACAAGTTTCAGAAATGTTACCAAATAATCTGACTTCTTTTTTCTTTTCCAAAGGGATATTTCTTCGAACAAATTTACAGGTTCTATCCCATCTAAGATTGGTGATCTAGAACATCTCCTTACACTGTAAGTTTCCAGTTTCAGTTTTTTTCCTTTGGTGCACCTTCATTAACATGTCTTTTTCAGAAATTTGAGCAACAATTTTCTAGTTGGTCACATTCCTGCCGAGTTTGGCAAGTTAAGGAGTATTTTGGAACTGTAAGGATTTTTTTTACCTTTTTATTTTATTTTTGGTAATTCTGTTGACAAGAAATTGTTAATTATTACAGAGATCTGTCGAACAATCTTCTCTCCGGTCCAATTCCTAAAGAACTTGGTCTTCTCCAAAATCTAATTTCAATGTTAGTTTCGAATGCCGCTTCTCCATTGTGTTTTCAGTATTTTTCATTATTTTTTTGCTCTTTTTTTTATAGAAAAGCCGAAAATAATAGTTTGACTGGCGATTTATTCCCATTGACCAACTGCCTTAGTCTTTCATTCATGTAAGAAGTAGAAGCAGGAGCATCTCAATTATTGAAAATCTTCATCTGACAAATTAACTAACAGTCATGAACCTTGACAGGAATTTATCATATAACAAACTTGCAGGTGAAATTCCCAACATCGGAAATTTCACACGATTTTCGCCTGACAGCTTCATTGGAAACCCCAGTTTATGTGGGTACTGGCTCCCAACTTCTTGTGCTAGATCACATTCCCCAAGAAGGGGCTCAATATTCAAACAGGGAGGTATGATTGCCATCATCAGCGTAGGTGGTTTGGGATTTATGGTGATTGTCGCAGCAATGCTATTTATGATATTGAAGCATCACAAAGTAGCAGGACATGTAGACAAATCTCCTGATCAGCACCTAATTGAATATACAACTCCAACACTTGTGATACTTAACATGAACATGTCTCTCCATATGTATGAGGATATCATGAGGATGACGGAGAATTTGAGTGCGAAATACATAATTGGGCGTGGCACATCAAGCACGGTTTATAAATGCATGCTAAAGAATTGCAAATCAGTAGCAATAAAAAAATTACACAGTCAATGTCCATACAGCTTGGAGGAATTTCAGACTGAGTTAAATACGGTTGGGAGCATTAAACACAGGAACTTAGTTAGCCTTCATGCTTATTCATTATCATCTTCTGCCAACCTTTTATTTTACGACTACATGGAGAATGGAAGTCTTTGGGACGTTCTACATGGTAAGTACAGTTACTATACTTAAATCAGTTAATCTTGTTAAAAAAATTGGTTTAAAATTTTCAGGATCTTCCAAGGAGAAAAGACTCAACTGGGATGATCGGATACAGATTGCATTGGGCACGGCACATGGACTGGCGTACCTTCACCATGAATGTAACCCTCGGATTATTCATCGAGATGTGAAGTCATCCAATATACTTCTGGATAGGGATTATGTGGCTCATCTTACGGATTTCGGCATTGCCAAGAGTTTATCTGGTTCAAGAATAGACACTTCTACATATATCATGGGCACCATTGGCTATATAGATCCTGAGTATGCCCGCACGTTTCGAGTTAATGAAAAATCTGATGTTTATAGCTATGGTATTGTCTTTCTTGAGCTCCTCACAGGGAGAAAAGCGGTTGTCAATGAATCCAACCTCCATCAATGGGTAAATAAAATCAATGCTTGCCAAATGAATCCAATTAGTTCCTGAACTTACTGACTGATTTTTCATTTCCAGATTATGGAAAAAGCTGCAAAGAATGCATTGATGGAGACCGTTGACCCAGAGATTGTAGAAACTTGCAAGGATCTTGGTATTGTGAAGAAGGCTTTTCAATTGGCAGTTTTGTGCACCAAGAAACAACCACATGACCGGCCGACAATGTATGAGGTGATTAGAGTTCTCCACTTCTTAGCAGAAGAGCCAGTTCAACTAGATGAACAAGCAAAGAACCAGATAACAACAAACAACTATATTGATGAGTATGGGTTTGGTACATTCAACCCCACCTCCATTTCCTCCTCCTTCGGTGGATCGGACAGTGAGCTGTTCGTGAAGTTCAGTCAAATTATGTCTAAGAACTCTGAGTAGGATGATATTATTTTGGATCATTTTAAGATTCGAACTTAATGTTCAATCTATCACCCAATGAATAAAACTCAAGTTATTACACATCCTACATCAAACTGAAGAAGAAAAATTGAGCAATTTTGCGTTTATTATTTTACTTCAATCTATCGACACAAAATGTAGAAAACAAAAATATCAACATAACATCCAACAAATCAAATTACATCTAAATGGAAATCAATTCTAACATCAATTTGTTAATTAATGTATTGACTGAAAATCTAAAATAAAATAATCTCTTTTCTTTAAAGTTTAAATACATCGATATTTTATAACTCAAACACAAGTACACAACTAATTCTAATACGTTCAAATATTTGGACCAAAATCCACTGTCAATAATATGAAAAAGGCAGAGAGCTAGGTAAAAAATGGTGTCTATTTGTTGCATTTAAAGGCACTGGTTTTTCTCTTCAAAGAACGAACCAAAGAAGATAACTCATCCTTGTTCTTTGATGATGTAGTATCATCGTTATCAGGTTGCAGTTCATCAGGTGGCTGGTCATCCCTTTGGGTTTTGTTTTGCATGGTAGTAGTTCCTTGTTTTTTCTGTTTCTGCAACATCTGTCTTGCATAAGTTGCACTCCTGCATGATGATTAATTCGTTAAACAATAGGATTGAGTTAAATAGCGGTAATGTAAAAAATACCCCTCCTCTCGGAGTTGGGGGCAGAAGAAAAGTAGCAAACCTTTTGAATTGAGAATCAGTGGGATCCAGTGCATAATGATGAGAATTAAAGAGTTCCTTGAACCGAGGATCATCTTTGTAATCTTCTTTAGGAAGCTTATCCTCAGTTCGTTGTTTCTTTATTTTCTTCTTTCCCTTGCCCTTTTCATGTCTACTGCCATCTGCAATGGGCAGGATTTCTGCCTTATTACTGTTACTAGTACACAATAATTCCAACTCTGCTTGACTTGCTTCCTGTTCTTTATTTTCATCTTCAGATTGTGCTTTCGCCTTGGAAGCTTTGATTTTGGTGTTAGATGTATCCTTGTTTCCTTTTTTACGAACTTTAGCATCTACTTCGCAAGATTCTTCAGCAAAGAAATCATCAGGTTGGCCAGGATCATTCACACAAACAGCTTCATCATAATCAGAAACACTTTCATCATCAGAGGAGGAATACTTAGCATGTTTCTTTCTTGCGATCTTTTTCTCCTTTCGCTTCCGAAGATATGATTGCCACACTGATTCTGAATTGCTTCCCTTTCTATCTTGAACACGCTTAGCTATATCCTCAAGACCAGTATTGAAAGTGATTTCCATATCCTGACCATCATCGTCATCTTCCGCATCAGAATGATCAGATGGCTCAAGCAGGGCAATGTATTTCTCTTTTTTTACAGGTTTTCTCACATGACCATTAGTCACGCCTGAAGTTTCCTCATCATCACTTTCTTCTCCATCAGAAGCCATCAAACTATCAGACTCAATTTCTTCAAGCTTCAGTAAAGAACATAAATAAACATAATTAAACAGTATTCCAGATGTATGGTATGTCAAATATCAAGAAAAAACAGAGAATCATAATAAACAAAACAATTATATTTTTCTCATATTTTGTTCATAAGGTATAAAAATACAAATGCATTAAATATTTAGGATTTCAATTCCTAAACAAATATGACAGTACAAACAGAAAAGTTAGGAAGGTGACAAACCTGTTTGGTATTAAATTTTCGTTTTAAAATTCTCTTGCGATCTGGTTCATCTTCTTCCCATGTAAGTTTCACATTACTATGCTGCAAAGCCCGGGTTTGAAAATCCGGTGGGGTATAGTTTATCGGAGCCTGTGATTGAAAACGATATTTGACAATTTGAATATATAATCGCTTAAATAAACAGGTTAAGAATATCACAAAAGAGACAATTTAATAGCATCAAATTTAGAGCATTATTTTTATACCTCTGTTGTAGTTTCACGTGGAGGATGATTAAATTCCATTGAATCTGGAATGAATCGGAGATCAAACACATTTGATGTTTTTAAAAGCTCAGTTCTATCAAGTTCCTCATAAAGATAATTTGCAGTCTTACTAGAATCGCAGTCCACCACAGCATAATAGTATCTAAAATGAATATTATCGAATATACTTATCAGATATGGTTTTATTAGCACTAAAAAATATTCTACTGCCTATAAAAAGAATTTTCTAAAGTCTAAACTCTAAAGTAACAAATCATACACCTCAAAAGATGGAAACAGCAAAGAACTGTAAATGTTCATAAAAGATAACAGCATTAAGATCAGAATAATATTTATATATTTACCAATTACCATAATGATTAATTTTTTTTTATAATAGAGGCAGGAAGCATCGATAATGTAAATAAAAAAATGTACAGTGTACAACCAAATACTCAATAGTCAATACTACTAGTGAATGATCATTTTATGTGTATCAATTAGTGAATGTTCATTGGTATATCAATGCAAGTTTTAAAAGTTCATTTTAAAGAAAGGTATGTTGTTAAACAGAAAAAATTACCTTAGCTTGTTCAACTCATACAATCGCAGTTTTTCATTTTCTTCGGCTTCGTCATAATCATCTTCACTCTCATCGGAATCATAATCATCATCGCTGTCATTTATTTTTTTATCATTTCCATAAATGAGACTAGATGGACCTTGAGTTGCTTCAATTTCCATGCATTCACGTCCAAATTCGGAAGGATATACATTAACTGACACAACATGACCATCTTTTGGGAGTGATGAGGTCATTGTTACATATATATCAACAGCCTGCAAAAAAATTACAGGGTAATTATTGAATGTTAAATGTTTAACTTGTGTTGCCAAAGGAAGAACAAACAAAAAATAGAATGATAAGATTGATTTGTAATTTTGTATATTATATATTTGTAATTCAGTACAGAAAATGATATAGAAATTTCTTGATATATGAATTAATATATGGAAGAACAAAGTCACTGGATTAGTAGTTAACTGTATACTATATTCTCTCGATGTACAATATGGTTAAAAAACAGGACTAGTACAATCGGTTCTGAAATAGTAGAAGCACAAATTTTCAAGATGTTGGATTAGTTTAAAAGAAAATTAACTCATTTTTTGGAGTTACTAATATTCAAATACCTTAATACGATCCCAGTCCATGTTAACAACAGCAAGTCTATGTGTTGGTTCTTCAGTTCGAGATGTGCTTTCATGATCTGCCATCATGTAGTGAGCAACGTCGCTATTAATGGACTGCTGCAAATAAAAAGAATTGCACAACAAAGTAACATTAGAATTTAGAAATACTACTCTTGCTAAGATGACATCCGAAATTTCCAGCTGAAATATAAATAAATTGAGAAGATACCGAAAAACTCATTCTTTTTAAATAATCATAGAAGCAAACCTCATCGTAATCATCTTCATCTGATGAAGTACTTGAAGAAGATCCATTAGATTTTCCATCCTCATTGACATCCTCATCCTCATCGTCTAATAACGTTGCATCAAATTCGTTCAATCGATTACTTTCCCCAGATTTCAAAGGATCGTTTTGGTTAATATAGTAATTGAGAAGAGGATTTGGTGACTTTCCTTTCCGGGATTTCCCCCTTTTATCAACAGGAGCGGATGACGATGCAAAACTCTTATCCGTGAACATGCCTTCGAAACGTTTATCAATGGTGACCTTCGATTGTTGCTTCGGCACAGACTGAAACTTCGGGTCATAATGAAGAGATTCAAATCGACGATCTGTGACGACTTCACGGTTCTTCCGGGATGTAATTTTCGATTGCATTTCTCCAAAAACATCGTTGTTTTCCTCATCATTCGTCTTCTTCTTTTTCTTATCCAACTTTGGTTTAAAATTTCCATCGATCTGTGCGTCTTTGTCCAGATGATGTTCCGAGATATCCTGCTTCTTGACGGTCTTATTTTTCTTTTTCCCACCGGAAATTTTGGCACTTGGCTGCTGTCTATTCTTCCCTTTCTTCTCCTCCGACGGCGACATTGATAGAAGCTGTGAAAAGAAAGATAGAGAGAGGTAGGGTTTTGGGTGGTTTATTTGGTTCGGTTTTAAATTGTCTGAAGGTCCGAACAAATGGCATTTGAGTAAATAGAGGCCGACCAAATGACTTCTAAAAATTTAAGAATTTTTAAAACCTAAATGTAGGGGTGCACGGGTCGCAGCCTTGGTCCAGGACCCGCCCCGGTTTATGAAGATATTTGGTTTAATCGTTATTAATATGAAGGATAAGGGCATTTTGATTTGGATATATCAGTGAATTGAACACTACATCCATTATTCCTTCCATCTGCTGTACAAATCTAGATCAGAGTCCGAGATTCATCGTTCACCACCGCTGCCGTCTTTTTCTGTGCAGTGTTGTTGACCTCTGGTGACTGCTGTTGTAGGTGTATTGCGAATCAGGGAATGGGAAAGTCTCTGTTGTTTGTCCCAAGAATGTGGACGCAACTGGAGAAGCACCGACACATCTTTGCCAAAATTTTCGTATCCATCATCTTCGCCGGCATCACGTACCGTCTCTTCTTCAATCGTTCCCTAACATTCTCAGATCCAGGCTCCGAATCTCATCAATTACAGGCATCTCCTTCAAGCAATCCATACCAGCTCGACAGATCCCCATACGCCGACACCCAGAACAACGGCAAGCTCTCTGATTCCTGTTTCCACCGAGATCTGGAGTTGCTTGATTTCTCGATTTGAACTAAAACCTATTTTTGGTGCATATTAGATAATCAAGCATCATCAGATAATGAAGGTCGTGGGAAAATTGAACCAGACGACAAGATGGAAGAACAGAAGAGTGGTGCTCAAACACAAACCGGTAGGTAGTCGTGAATTATTATTTTCCCAATTGTTTATCGATTGATAAAACCCTAATCAACGAGGATCAAATCGAACAAACCCGAAATTGGGAAAAGTGCAGAGAAATGCAATCTTTTTAGCGGCAAATGGATTCCTAACCCGTCAGAGCCAATATACAACAATGTGAGTTGCCCAATTGTTCAAGGGCACCAAAATTGCATGAAGAATGGGAGACCGGATTCAGGATATCTCTACTGGAGATGGAAACCCAGAGATTGCGAGTTACCTTCTTTCAATCCGAACAAATTTCTCAATTCCATGCGCAACAAAGCTCTGGCTTTCATCGGCGATTCCATCTCCCGCAATCAAGTGGAGTCTTTAGTCTGCCTACTCTCGGTGGAAGCAGCGGCAATCGAGTATTACCATGACGAGGAATACAAATCGAAGAAATGGATGTTCTCACCCTACAATTTCACACTGGCAGTGATCTGGTCTCCATTCCTACTCCATGCCGAAATAAACGAGGATCAGAACGGCGTTTCCAAATCTATCATCCAGTTGCACCTCGACGTTCTTGACAAGAAATGGACTGATGAGTACCGAAACTTCGACTACATAGTGACGTCAGGTGGGAAATGGTTTCTCAAAGCGGCAATATACAGGGAGAAAAACGCCCAAGTCGGATGCCATCACTGTCAAAGAAAAGACCTAACGGAATTTGGAATCGAATACGCCTACCGTAAAGCCCTTCGCGCGACGTTCGATTTCTTTAACAGATCTGATTACAAAGGCATGTTGATTCTCAGAACTTCAACACCCGACCATTTCGAGAATGGAGAATGGTCCAATGGTGGGATCTGCAAACGAACTGTACCCTTCAGAGAAGGCGAGGTTTCTTTGATCGATGTTGACAGGACCTTACGCAACATCGAGTTGGAAGAATTCCAAATAGCAGCAAACTTTTCCAAATACGAATTGAAACTTCTTGACACGACGCATCTTTCGTTGCTGAGACCTGATGGTCATCCAGGACCTTACAGACAATTCCATCCTTTTGCACAGGATAAAAATGCCAAAGTTCAGAATGATTGCCTGCATTGGTGCTTGCCAGGTCCTATAGATTCCTGGAACGACATACTTATGAAGATGATTCTAGATCGATGAAACTAAATACGATTGTCAGTTTGTGGTATCTGCTGAATGAGGTCTGTTTCTTTTCTTTCTCTCGTTGTATCATATATATTCTTCTTCTTCTTCTTCTTTTAAGTTCCAAACTGCCAAAACTCAAATTATTGCTGCTGATTGGAATTTAAAACCTGAAAAATTATATGTTTCAAATTCTAAACATGCCCAAAATATCATAGTTACATTGTAAAAACCGAAAGTCGCTCAGGAGCGTTTAGAATTTGATGTTGTGGTAGTTGGAGAGGCAGTGGGAGGAGATCCTTCTTCTTTCACTTGTTCGACCACAGGCCTAAGAGAAGGAATCGGATTCTCTCCCTTTATAACCCATCCAAGAGCGAAGAACGAAAGTCCGGCCAGTATTGCAGAGCCCCAAGCCGAAGAGTACCACCTGCTGTACATCCGTCTGGCGTACCTCAATTGCTCTCGCAGCGTTGCTGAATCCGGGTTAATTGCATCCGGTGGGTTAGGGTACTTGCTCTTATTCTTCAAAGGGGGAAACCCATTCTCCGGTGGATTTTTCGGCGACGCCATTGTGAAACAGTGAAATTCACTGCGTTTGGATTCTGAAAAAAGAAGTTAAGCGGTGGATCTGTGCCTTCCGTCAATCCGTGTTAGTTTTATAAACATTATGATAAATTTGTATTAGTGCCAAAATTAAAGCATAATCGGGTATCTTATGCTCGCCCGATTAAAGAATATAAATCATAGACGGGAAGGCGGGAACCTCTTGTAGCACCAGTTTCACAAACTCCAATTAGGCTCACCAACAACATCCCAACCTCTCTCAGAAGCCATCACGGCCAGACCAGCTTCAGACACACGTTTGGAAAGATCGTTAACAGTCTTGAACTCAAGTTTCTCCTTATAAGGCAACTTGGCATCTGACTTGAACAGAACTTCCACATCATCAGGCAGCAACTTCGTCACATTAGGTGACCCACGATAAGCATCATACCAAACGAGTGTACGTCGTTGATAATACCCCTGGTCTATTAGACTAGACCCGCTCAAGAATAGGAACAACATGCCCAATCAACCATACAAGATAAGTCGAGTTGGACCCGGACGAATCGGATTTTAGCCCTAACTAGGTAGGCTTGAACATATGGGTCGGGTAAAATGTAACCCAATAAGAGCCCTGTCCAGTAGGAAAATATATAAATACCCTCAGGGGTTCATCGTCACAAGGGGAGATTGTCATATAGATTTGATACTAAACCATCAGTCTTCTTTCCTCCTCCATCTTGGCTATTCTCTCAATCCGAGCTTCTTCAGCCTATTGAGACCAAATATCTGAAAAGGAATAGAAAAAGAACAACAATGTAACAATCAAAGGTATTAGCAGAAACAATACAATCAGACAACCCTTATTTTTTAGGAGGAGGAGATAACCCGACTCTTCAGATGACTGAGATAAAGATGAATGGGGACAACTACAAGATCTAGGCAGCCCACATGAGGAGAGTCCTATCAAGCAAAAACAAATTGGGCTTTAGTGGGAGCCAAAATTAGAAGACCCAATGTACAATTCACGGAAGAGATGCAATGACCTTGTCATTGCATGGATCACAAAGAGCTTGGAACCAAACATTGCCCTGAATTACCATTTCCAAACTCAAGCAACAAGTCACTGAAATACCCTAAAGAGCATGTATGAAACATCAAGTCGATTGACTTCACACCGGACTAGAAACTGCAAGCTTGCATTGTGCAAGCAATTAAGGTGAAGACAAAATAGTAGATTATTACAGTAGGTTGCAGAGTACGTATCTTGGATGAACTGCATGACATTAAAGGAGTCTCATGTGATGGTTGTGTCTGTGTTGCTGAAGAAGAGGATATAAAGTAACAGAACTATTTGGGGGACAGTTTAGGAGTAACATCCTCTTGCAGACACTACCGCCAAATATGGACAAAGTGTATCAGCTACTGATACAAGAAGAACAACACAGAGGGATGGGAACACAACAGAATCAGCTGTAATGAAGGCCCAAAGGAAGATATTTTATAACAAAACAACCAGACCAACACCAGCACCAGGAGACAAAGTCTGCACAGGATATAAGAAAATAGACCATCTGGTCGATAACTGCTTCTTCATTAATGGATTCCTGGAGGGTCACCGGCCCACTACATGGAAGGAAATTCAACACCAAAAAGGAGTACGAAAATAAAGCACCAGAAAAAGGGAAGAGCTATCACACTACAACCACAGAAGAGAAGGAGGATACCAAGCATATTGAAGGCAATGATAAACATATAGTGATGACTCAAAGCCAACACAACAATCTGATAGACTGATAGAAATGTCTTTTTAGAACAAAACTATAAAAGGCATATTGTGATGCTGATTGGGCATTTTGTACACTAACCAAAAGATATTGTGTTTTATTGGGAGAAACATTAATTCCTGAAAATCCAAAAAATAAAAGATTATCTCAAAGTCATCTGTTGAAGCGGAATATGTACATATCATTAACAATTACACAGTAAAATGAACCGAGGAAGGCAACCATAATTTTTTATGATAATCAATCAGCAATCTACATTGTCAAAAACCTAATATACCATGAGAGAACCAAACACGCAAATCGAGCTTGATTGTCATTTTACAAGAGAAAAACTCATAGAAAGAATTATAAAATTAATTTTCTTAATTAGGAACTAAAAGACAAACTAGCAAACATTTTCACCAAACTAGTTGGTGAAAATGAAATGAGTTATGTTTTAGTCAATTTGGGTATTAAAGATATTTACTCCCCAGCTTAAAGGGGGAGTATTAGTCAATCGATGATTAGGGAGTAGAGATGAAATTGCTACTACCCTGTTGTTTCTGAAGTTGCGACAACTGCTTGGAAGGATCTTCAAGATCGATACAAAATAGCCA
The DNA here is from genome assembly GCA_001185155.1 of Zostera marina. Lineage (NCBI taxonomy): Eukaryota > Viridiplantae > Streptophyta > Magnoliopsida > Alismatales > Zosteraceae > Zostera > Zostera marina. The sequence continues at coordinate 95,689 of LFYR01000963.1, read as the reverse complement.
ACGCGTCCCAAATATTTCAGATGAAGTATAATCTGTTGCTTTTGTCGCAAGATAATGATACTGTGAGGGTGTATTTTCAGAGATTGGAATCACTTTGGGACCAACTAGACTCATGTATAGTAGTGAAGGCAGTATGTTCTTGAATGGGTGTATCTGTAACATCTCAAAAAAATTAGCTGAGAGAAAAGGAGAGGATAGAACAATCCAGTTTCTTCTCGGTCTTAATGAGAATTTTATTGACGTCAGAGAGCAAGTACTCTCATCTGGAGAAATGCTCAATTTAGGAAAAGTTTATGCTATCGTTTCACAAAAGGATAAACGGAAAAGTATAAATAAAAGGAAAACTGGAGAATCAACGACATTCTATTCACAGTCTAAGAACAAGAAGTACAATGAAGGAGAAACATATGAGGCGGCTAAGGAGGACAAGCCTTATTTCATGTATAGTAGAACTGGCAAGATGCTCAATATGGACGTATATTGTGAGCATTGCAAAAGGTATGGGCATGTGAAGGACACATGTTACAAAATTCATGGGTACCCCAATCCTCAAAAAGGAAGGGAAGGATGATAAAGGAAAAAGAGTTAAAAGGGGGGTCAATGCAGTAATAATATCAGATGAGGGGATTTACACCAGATCAAGTCAAGATAATACAAAGCATGACAGGTGCTAAATCACCCTACAATTAATATTTGATCTTGCATGCATGTTCACATAACATGCAACAATGAATGAATGCTCATAAATAATATAACTAGATTTGACTTATTCTTTAATGTTAATTCATTTTCAATCTACTAAAGAAATAATAAATAAATATTATTAATAATTTAATACCTTGAAATATCACGAGTAGGGTGAAAACAGGGCCGGTCGCGGGACGTCTCTACCCCAGTATCCACGGGACGGGTTAAGTATTCTGATCCCCTACCCGATGACCGAGCCACGGAACGAGACGACCCGTTTGAAATTATATTAAAAAAATTAAAAAAAAGTCTAAAATTTAAAATAGGTAAACTTTTTATCATAATTTTTAAAAGTAAAAGCAAAAAGTAAATATAAAATAGACATAAGGTTTAAGGGTTTAAGGGTAAATATAAAATATCACCATTTAGATGGGTAACTAATGGCATGCGACAAATCGAGGGGAGTGACTATACAGACACGTTTAGCCCGGTAGTGAAGGCAACATCAGTCCGTCTTGTACTCACGATTGCAATATCTAGGGATTGGTCACTTATGCAAATTGATATATCGATTGCGTTTCTTCATGGGACTCTGGATGAAAGAATCGTTGTCACTCAACCATTTGGATTCGAGGATCCAGATCAACCTAATCACATGTGTCTTCTAAAGAAGGCGTTGTATGGGTTGAAACAGGCACCCCGGATGTGGTATAGAAGGTTGAAAGAACACTTGGTAATCTTAGGTTTCAAAGAAAGCTATTGTGATCCTTCGTTGTTTATAAGAAAAAGGGGTAAGAACATCACAATACTATTTGCCTATGTCGATGATATAGTAGTAACAGGGTCATCAAAACAAGAAATAGAGGATACAATTCAAGATCTAAAGAAAGAATTCGCCTTGAGAAAATTAGGTGAATTAAGGATTTTCTTAGGCATACAACTACAACGATCGAGGAAAGCATTATTTTTAACGCAACAACAATATCTCATTAACTTATTAAAAAGCTGTGATATAACCAACGTAAAGCCATCGGTGACTCCTATGATAGCACAACAGGATTTGAGTTCAGATGAGGAACCTATTGCAGATGTAAAAGAATATAGAAGGATAATAGGGTCCCTTCAATATTTGACTCTTACGAGACCAGATATTCAATATGCGGTCAATAAACTAGCCCAATTCATGTCTTCACCAACACAGTTGCATTGGACCACGGTAAAGAAGGTGTTGCGATATCTATCCGGCATACTAACGTTTGGGATAACACTCTTCAAGGTATACAGGTTTTTGCGATGCAGATTGAGGGGGAGATATGGTTGATCGAAAAAGTCAGACGGGTATGCTTATTTACTTAGGTGATACCTTAGTAAGTTGGTCTTCAAAGAAACAGGTAACTCTAGCCCGCTCGAGCATAGAGGCCGAGTACCGGGCAATTGCATCAACAGTAAAAGAAATGGAATCAATTCGAGCTCAACTAAACGAGTTAGATATAAAAATTTCAGTTCCAATGAAACTATTCAGTGATAATCAGGGTGCAACTTTCGTGGCTAATAATCCAATATGCCATACCAAGCTTCGACATGTCGCAATGGATCTCCACTTTGTAAGAGAGAAAACAGAGAATGGGACATTAGTGATAAAGCATATCCCAGGCTCGCAACAAAGAGCGGATATCTTAACCAAGGCTCTTAAGCCTAAAGTATTCATAGAGCTATATTCCAAACTCGTCAAAGAAACTCTTCCGGTTTGAGGGGGCGTGTGAATAATATCTACAACCGTTAACTAACTCTAGGTTAGTTGACTAACTAATATGTTAGTTAGGGTAAAGAAGTGTAGTAGTTTGTATAAACCATTGTACTATAAATGGTGATATTAATCAATTGATAAATACAAGTTCTCTTGATGATAGTTTTGTATTCTAGTGATAAACTTCCAATCTTGATAGTTAAAGTTAAAGTTTAAAAATATAATAAATTTCTAATCCTAATAATCCTATATATAATATACACTCCGGTTCACAGATGTTCCGGGGGCGTCAATATACACTCCGGACCGTCGCGAGTTCCAGGGGGCGTCTGTTAACCGGGGCGTCAATTCGACGGAACCGTAGTGTATATATATAGAAATAAAAATTTCCTTCAATTCCCACCTGACCGACAAGCCAAAGTCAATGGTCTTGAGAGGTGATTCTTCTGTCTGGTTTACGAAAAGGAAATTCTCAGGTTTGAGATCACGATGCATCACTCCTAAAGAATGACAAGCTTCGATTACGACCATAATCACTCTGGAAAGCACCGCGGCTTTTCTCTCCGTGTAATGCCCTCTCTGAATGATCCTATCGAAGAGCTCACCTCCGGTGCAGAGCTCCATGACCACGTGAACGGACACGACGTCTTCGTACGAACCGATTATCGTGATGATATTGGGATGACCGGCTAAGTGGTGCATTATCTGAATCTCCCTCTTCACATCTTCAACGTCCTCGAGGGTGGTCAGTTTCCGTTTTGCAATTGACTTGCAGGCAAATTCCTTACCTGTAGCTTTCTCCACGCACAGATGCAGTCACTCCAAATTGCCCTCTTCCGAGCTTTCTTCCCTGACAATAAACAACATTCAGATCGCCAGTTTTACGATTCAGAACTGAAGTCAGCCCAGTTTTACGATCGCTAGTTTTCTTCCTGCTGCCGAACCAGCTGAATACGACGTGACTCCCCTTGCGGCTTCGTTATTGGAACAGTAGGAAGAGGGACCGAAACAGGGGTCACTGCCATTGCCATGTTCGGAGAAGTTGCAGGTACTTCGATCCTAACATGTTGCGGTGGGACGGTTAAAGCTGCAGTTTGGTGGGTTGGTTGGAAAGTAGAATCTTCGACATTTTGGGACGGACATTTTTGGGGAACTCGCGATGAGTTCCGGAACTGCAATCGAGTTCTGGGGAACTGGCGATGGGTTCCAGGAACTCGATTGCAGTTCTGAGAATGTATTTTGAGGGTTCCAGGAACTTGGCCAGGAAAAAAATTGAGGATGAACGGCTGGATTTGATGTCTGCAAAAAGTACCTTAGCAAAAAATGTCCGTCCCAAAATCGCGACCATATAATATAATTTATTAAGATTTTTAAAAAAAACCGAGACAATCAGCCCGGGTTCCGCCTTGTCCCGAGACCCGTCCCATAATATGACCGGGCAACGTACGGAGCATGGGGGCAACGAGTCAAAAAAAATAAAACGGACAGCATATCTACCCTGACTTCGGTTACTACCAGGCATGGGACAAGACGGTACTGGACGACCCGTCCCGTTCTCACCCTTAATCACAAGATAATTTGACAGTTTATTTTTAATTAAATAAGAAACGGTTCTACTTAGATATGGTTAGTGAGATGCCTGTGATATTATTCTTGATTATTATTTTATTGTTGGAACTATTGTTCTACATTTATATAAAAAATAGAGGTAAAAACATTATATGGATAAGTGTCAAAAGTACCCATCTAAAATACTGGGTGGTCAAAACTAACTACTAAGCCAAGGTCTTACGTGGTTAAGAGTTGTTAGAAAATAATTTTTCCCTCATTAGATTAGTTAATTGTATTACCCGTTGGTATAACCTTAACCCGGTAACTCGTTACGATGAGCCGATATTCGTTGGTACACATCTCCTCATTATGTAGAATCTCGCTCGCTGTTCCTTCACAAGCGAAGCACACTTTCTGGTGAAAGATCTCCTCGCCGTTTTCGAGTTCGTCGGCTTTATCAGAGACTGATTCTTTCCTCCTCCTCTTCCAGTGGCTACTCTCCTGCTCGTTTTCTTCGACAGCTTTCAGTTTTCGTCCACGTACACCATTCCCGGTGGTTTGCTAGCTCAATCTCCTCCTTTTCCTCCTCTCTCTGCTCAGTGAATGGGTTTGGATGTCTATGTGTATATGTCTGACTGATTGCCTGTGTTTGTTTGTTTATAGAGAAAATGTGGGTTAGAGGAGGGAGGCAGGAGGACGATGGATAATTTTTCTCTCCAAAAAATTTATCGGTTTTCTTTTTAATGACAATGACACATCTTCGAAAATTTGAATTAATTGTAAGGGTAAAATGCAAAAAAAAATATAAGTAGTTATTTTTAACTCCATAACAATCTTAGGTAGTTACATTTGACAATTTTCCTTTATATATCTGAGAATAAAAAAAGGCACTGAAATCTAGTACTATTGAAATAGTCAATTAGAATTTCGGATTTTGAAATATTTTTTTGACATGAACTAAGATTGATCTGAACTCGAAGTCTCTAACCTTAAACATAATTCTAATCCTAATTTTAACTCTCGTAACTCTAACTGTAAAAAAATCAAGATTTCAGATCTCGAGAGTAAATAAATGACCAGAATTCTAGATTTTTATGGTCAATAGGTTAATTGTAGTATGTTGAAAGATAGGCGATTTAGTACTTATTTGTGTCACAGCGGAGGTTGAGATGGAGATTGAGATAGAGAAGAAGATGGCAAAAGACATCTCCGACGAGATCCTTGCGGCGGCCGAGGAGAAGTATGAGACGAATAAATCCGCCATATGGGATTGCGAGAGCACTCTGTATGATTCTTACGAGCTCAACTCCTTTAAACGCCAACTCGAGTCTGCTATCTCCTCATCCAGAAGTAGACTCTCAATGGATTCAGTAGCACACGCGCCGAAGCCAATAAGCAGGATCCCAAAGTCGTTTCGGGAGCTACTCCGGACAATTTTCAAGCCGAAAACAAAACTTGAGGGACTCGAGGAGGAGCCTCCTTCCTCACCGTTAATGGACTTATACTACAGAGGGTATCTTGAGACGATACCGGAAGAGAAGATCGAACATCATGAGTCCGACGGTGAGGAGACTAAATCCAATCGTGCCGTCAGGAGGACTGTTTCGGAGCGCTGGTTCGCCGGAAGGCGTGTGGGTATGATATGCCGTTGATCATCGTTAACAAATTGAATCTGAATTCTGTGAATTGTGTCGTCCGATCTCTCATCTGTTTGTCAAATTACGATATTTTCGATTGAAATTGAATTGAATTGACAGTTGGTTAGTTATTTACGTCAACTGTTTCCAGTAAATCTGTAAATTGAGCGATGGTTGACAAATGACAAGTGATAACTATAAATAATTATATATATGGGCTGTTATTGGGCTGGGCCGTAAAACATTCAATTCCTTCCCGTCAGAGTTTCCGTTCTATTTTCTGAACAACACTGTAACCGGCGGCAGGATCAAAGCCTCAGAGAGTCGGAGGTAGTGTGTCGAGATGCATAAATGGTTGGAGACGTTGGATAAGGGTGTTGTATGCTGTGGGTGGAACTACTGTGGTCAGAGATTGGTGGCGGGGTACATCGATGGTTTCGTCTCGATTCATGATTCCACCGATCCTATTTCTGTCCCATCCCTAATCCAATCCTTCAGATGGAAGGTATTTTTTTTTCTCTAATCGATTTCGTCGACAGATATATTCTCCCCGAATGATATAGGTAGCTTGTATCTGTTTATTCTGTTGGGTTTGTTTTATATTATTTGATTTTTTTTTTACAGGCAAGTGAGGATGTTATCAGTAATGTGATTTGGGTTCCACCGGAATACGGTGATGCTATTGCTTGTGTCTGTATTGATGGAACTGTGTCGTTATGGGAGGAGGTTCGAACAGGTGTCATTACTTTTCATCATTGATCAAATTCAAATATTGGTCTATTGATGATTTTTCTTCTTCTCTCATTAACATTTTCACTAGTTTTTTCGGTTAAATTTTCTATAAAATATCAGATGACGAACCTCTTTCCTGGAAATTATGTTTGCAACTTGAAGCCAGTAACGTTCAAGTACTTGATCTTCAATTAGGAGTTTCTTCGACGTCTCTTTTGAAGATGGTTAGTTTTGTTCCACATTGCAAATACCATTTTTCTAAACTTATCTATCTTAGGTTCAGATTTATTTTTAGAAAAATGACAATAATTTGCTAATAGTTTTGACTTTTGTGTCTAATTAATTCAAGATTATTGCATACTCTGATGGCCATGTGAAGATCTACGAATTCTTGGATCCTTTGGACTTAAAAAAAGCACAGCTTCAGGTATGTTTACTTAATTACTTATAAATGCTTTATTATTTGCCTTGTAAATCATAGAACGATGTTATTTTGATATCGAAATAAAGTCATGTACATTTGATTACAAATACTTTCCCTCACTATTTAAGAAATATCAGTATTGTTTATTTTGTTCTATATTTCCATTATTTTATTTTTATTCATACATGGCATATCTTTATAGTTATTTACAACATCTAATTCATCGTTTTCTTTTCTTTTGCAGGCTGAATTTCCAAATGTAATTGATTCAGTATCTAACATCAGAAAAGCATCATGTGTGTCAGCTTCAATTGCATGGAATCCTAGAAGAGACGAAATCCAGCACTCGACTTTTGTTTTAGGTTTTAGTGCAGATCTTCCTCAATTCAACTCAGCCAAGGTATATATATTAAGCATTTAATCTAGGTTATCCTATGTTAAGTTATGTTGCGTATGTGTATCGAAAAAATGACCTTAAAAGTTTAAAAAGAAATTGTATTGATAATCGCATTCGTTGTTGAATGAATCCCATTCTTTTATTCAGATATGGGAATTTGACGAGGCTCATCAAAGATGGTTGCCGGTTGCAGAGTTGGCCTTACCTGAAGACAAAGGTGACAAGGTGCAGTCTTTGGCTTGGGCACCCAATATTGGAAGGTATCTTTAATGTTTCCTTTGGAAATTCTTGAAAGTTGATTGTTGCATCAATGGATCATTCATGATTAAAGTTGTGAATTCTGCAATCTCCCAGGCCCTATGAAATCATTGCTGTTGCTACATGGAAGGGAATTGCAATATGGCATGTGAATATGAGCTCAGATTCAAGCAGTGGACATAATTCTAGTAAAAAGGTAGCTCTACTTTCCGATCACGACAGCGAGGTATGCAAATTTCTATATTCACTATCGTGTGGAATTATACGTCACAATTCACAACACAATAGCCTAAATTATCCTGCACTTTGTTTTGATTAATTATAGGCTTGATTCAATTGCAGGTATGGCAATTGGAGTGGGACATGAGTGGCATGACTCTGGCATCCACCGGAGGTGATGGTATGGTTAGATTATGGCAGTCGAATTTAAATGGTGTTTGGCACGAACAAGCCGCTATTGACTGTGGCGCGGTTCAGCATTGATGTTAGTAGGTCACCCTAATTTGGTTAGTTTCTTGGTTTTGTACAAAGTGACATTTATTTGCATCTGAACTTCTGAAGACAAATTATATTAGTTTCAAATATCGAAAAGACGAAAATTAAAACTTTCTTCTGAATTCTCTTCATCATTCACATGAACAGGGATCCCTAATCAAACAATCTAGTGGTTTTGCTATTTAAGCTGGAAAATGACACTCTAAGCTGTTTATAAGGGTATAATTGTCATTTACTCAGTTATGTTATCCAAAAATCCAGAACTGTTGTGAAGCAAGTACAAGTAATCTACTCAACAGTTTAAAACTTAAAATAGATTAAGGGCTTTTATTTCTCGACGTCCTGCCGGAAAAACAATGTCGGTCATGGCGTCATCTAATTTCCTGTCCAGTCCTATCTCTATCTTCAGTCCCAACAGAATTTTGCACAACACCAAAACTCCCTTCTTCCCCTTGAATCATAATTGTCGTTCATGTCACGTTGTTGCTTCAGTTGGGGGCATATTTCCAGTGGATCCTTGGGCGCCGGGAATGGTAGTCGATTCTCAAAGTATAGCTTCGGAACTATTTGCTTTCTCACTTTTCCCCTACTTGGGTTTCCTGTACTTGATGACCAAATCGAAGTCGGCGCCTAATCTTACTCTCTTTGGGTTCTATTTCTTGCTCGCATTCGTCGGAGCCACTGGTTAATTATCCAACTTTATCTGGATCTAGTTTTTGTTTTATTTTGATAGTATTTTGGGATATGTGTTCTGATTACTCTTTTGTTGCTGTTTTGTGATTCTCGAACCAGTCCCGGCAGGAATTTATGGTACATCGTTCTTGTTCATTTTGTGTTGTTGGATAAATCAAAATGTTTTTCTGACAAGTTTTTGATTTTGATTTTGGGCAGCAAAAGTGCACTACGGAACTTCACTATCCAACATCGATTGGCTACACGGCGGCGCGGAGTCTCTTCTCACCGTGACCAATCTGTTCATAGTATTAGGATTGATGGACGGTCTTAGGAAAATCAAATCCTCCGACGCTAATACATTGGATGAAGAAAAGAAGCAGTAAACTATCTGCAGTCTGCCTTAGTTAATGTAAGTAACATTTTAATTTTCCACATTCGTTTTCCAATATTTTAGAGCCGAAGTCTTACTAGTGGGCATGGGTCAGGTCGAATCCGAACATATCGGGTTCAGGTGGATGTTTTCGGTCATGAAATCCGATATCAAGAATCTGAATTTTTTTCACCTGATTTTTTCGGATCGGATTCGAGTAAAGTAAAAATCTGAACCAAACCTGACTCACTCGAAACCTGAATCTTTTTATAAAAAAAACCTTAAAATAAAAATTTAATTTACATATTTAATAAATTTTCTTCTTCTTTTAAAATATAAATCATAACATTATTATCATTTTCCTCTCCTCTTCTATTTTCATCTTCCCTCTCTTCGTCATTGTCGTCGGATCCATCTTCACATTTGAGTATTTGATTAAAAATTATTTGATGTTTTATCTTATTTAAACCTAAGGTTCGGGTCATGATAAACCCAAGTCAAACCTAAGTGAAACCCGACCCATGTTCATTCTTAGTCACCGACTAAGAATATCTTAGCACAATAACATATTAGCACAATGTTTGGATTTTGAGTTAATAAATCATTATTTGAGTTACCGTTGGATATCCTTTGAAGGGTGGATTTATCAATATCTTTCGAAAAAACATTTCTTTAGATATTTTATTTTAAATATCTCCAAAGGAATCGTCTCTCTAATAAATATACGTACTCATTATTCAATATTCTTAATATCTTTTGAAAATCATTATATTTGGTAATGTATTTCTTATGTAATACCCCTGAATTACTAATTTAAGTTTATTCGATGCTATTCAGGGGCGGATCAGTAAGACACTACTTTAGGCCATGGACTATGGTCCAATTATGGAAATCCATGTTTTTTTTTTAACTTGGAACTTCATGAATATTTTAACTTTGGGACTGAGATCATGTGGAATTAATTATTAAAAGATTTTGAGGATTTATAAAAAAAACATCATATAAAAGATTAAAAAACCCAATTCTTAAAATTTGACTTTGGGTGGTTTCAAAGATCTCCACTGATGCTATTATAATAATTCAAAAAATATCAGTTGAGAACCTCTCATTTGGATTCTCACATGCGAACTTAATCACAACCTTTCATTTTCTTTCAACCTATCCAGACCGTCCGTTAGTGACTTGTTACTACTGGTTTTTCTTTCTTTTTGTACCCTCTTGTCAATTAATTAATTAATTAATTCCAAATAAGCAATCCCTTTCTCATGTAATCTTCATGTCAATACTGAAATATATTTTCTATTTTCTACCCTCCTTCTCGTACTCTTCCTTCGTACATGTCAGTGTTTGAATTTCTCTTTTTTTTCCCATCGTCTACAACTGTTTTTTCTTCCTCCCTCCCTACGTCGTCTCTCCCTCCCCTGCCGGATTCTGTTCTATTTTCTTCCTCCGTCCGTCCTTGGATAATCATTTTTTCCTTCTATCCTTTATACCTTTCATCTCATACTGTTTATCGATTTTTTCTTCTAATTTTTTTTCCTGCCTTCCTTTGTTTCCATGGGTTCTTCTTCTCTACCTGTTACACTCTTTCTCTTTCCCTTCATTTTAAATTTTTTCCGTCTTCTTCTGTCAAAATTTCTTTAGTTGTACTTTTTTTTTTTTTACTTCTAATTCCTTTTTAGTTTTGTCATATCTCCTTACTTTTCTTTTTCATTGTACTCCCCTACCTCTGCTACTGGCGACAATCGAATTCTTGTCTTTTATATCTTGGCATTATTTGTCATCCCATCCAATCAATATATTTTCAAATCTTTTTTTCTATGTACACTAACATGTTCCTATAATATTTCGACATTCACTGCTATTTCATAGCTATCTTCTGGGAAAATATTTTTATTTGATGACGACCTAATCATTCTCTATCCAAATCGGTTTTGCCACATTGTACTTTCTTACTGTCCATCTGTCAATACTTGGTTTTGCCACATTGTCCAATCGTCCTATGTTTCTTATCTTTGTTTTTTTCCCTCAACGTCTTCTTCTTCACTCTCCTAACTGTTCATCATTTTCTTTCTCTATCATTTCGAGTTCTTCCAACCCATCCTTTGGTTTCATTTAGTTTCCACTCTGAATAGAAGGTTAGTGTTCTATTGTTTACAATTTTTGTTTTCATACATTGAATGCTTATTTTCTTCCCCCATAGCATATAATGACTTTTCCACTATCATTTGGGAATGAACATCGATCTCCCAGCCTGCAAGTTTCTCCCAACACTAATTCAATTTTCGTGACCCCTCTTCCATATCGTTTACAACAGTTTACATATGATCACACAAATACATCTTACAACGTTAGCCTGAAATTTCATTTCAATTCTCATCAATGACAGACCAATGACAATACTATAGCTTCCAAAGTAGATTTTTCGACCTCCTTAGATCCTGGTGCCGCAACTAGTACCATTTTTCAGTCAGATTTCGTCCAATGCACCTCTGCTGAGATTAGGGGATCCTCCGCTAATATGAGTTATGGAACTGCTAAAACACCAAATAGTTTGAATTTCCAATTCAATTCCCCTCATTGTCAGACCAATGTTAATCCTACAGCTTCTAATGTCAATGTTTCTACCTCCTTGGATCCTGATGTCGTATGTAACACATTTTTTGATTCAGAATATGTCCAATCTACCTCTGCTGATATTAGGGAATCCTCTGTTAAAATTTGGGCTACCTCCGCTAATGTGAGTTGCGGAACTGCTAAAACCCCTGACAATCATTTTAAATGAAAATCTTCCTCTCCTGGTCAATATCCAACATCTCCTGATCATGAAAATGGTTCTTCTAGTTACAGTCAATCCAATAAACCCTGTCCTATTGTAGGTCAGGTTTTTCCTTCGTATGAAATGACTGTTCAATCCTACTACGATTTTGCATCCGTTATGGGATTTTCTGTTTGTTTAGGATCGACGAAGAATATATTGGACAAAGAAAGTGCTCAAAAAATTGTAGTAATGAAAATGTTGTTATGTTCTAAACAAGGCAGTCCAATTCTAATACTTCCACCGACCAACGGCACTAGACGGAAGAATGGTGTTTCTAGATGTAGTTGCCTGGCATGTATCAAATTTAAAAGAATAGACAGATTTGATAATTGGGTCACTGATTCTGTAAATTTTGATCATAATCACTCATTTACGCCCCCCTCAAAAATTCGATACCTTCCAATAAATCGGTCAATATCTCAAACCTCCAAATTACTCTTTTCCTCACTAGTTGAAGTTAATGTTCCAGTATCACAACATGCTGCCTATTTCTCTAATCAACTTGGTGGAGTGCAAAATATGGGCTGCATGACATTGAACATTAACAATATGGTTCGTGATGATCGCATAGATCTGAAAAATTATGACGTCGATTTGATTGTAGAGGAATTCGAAATTAAGAAGTTAGAAAATAAGGACTTCTTTTATAATCTTGTCAAAGATGATGAAGGTCATTTGAAATACCTTTTTTGAGTCAATCCTACTATAATTGAAAATTATAAGTTATTTGGAGACTCCGTTACTTTCGACACGACCTATAAGACCAATGTTTATTCCATGGTGTTCGGCATGTTTTGCGGTGTTAACCACCACCGGAAGACTACAATATTCGGTAGTGCATTTTAAGGTATTTCGTTTATACATTTATTTTAACATTCTCATTTTCTTTCACCTTTAATCCTATATTTTTGCATTAAATTATATTCTTTTATTTCTGTTAATATGTGTAGTAACGAAAATGTAGATGTCTTTACGTGGCTATTCAATACGTTTAAACAATGTATGAGACACCCTCCTCAATCAATTATTACTGATCAAGATTTGGCGATGAAAGGTGTAATATCTCGTGCTTTTCCTGAATCCTTTCATCGTTTGTGTCGTTGGTCCCAACAGTATGCCAGAATACCAACAAGTTGTCTACCAAGGTCCCAACATTATGTCAGAATACCAATTCTCTAAACACGTTCTACAAAATTATTAAATTTTCAGAGACTCCAAAAGATTTTGAAGAGTCATGGTTTCTTTGGATCATAGAGAATAATGTGTCTTTCAATGTGTGGTTGAAAAGTTTATACGACATCCGGAATTCCTTGAGCCCATGTTTGATGTGTTCTCATTTCTTTGCTGGAATGCATTCTACTCAAAGGAGCGAAGGCATGAATTCTTTCCTTAAGACCAAAGTAACAGTCAAGAACCTACTGTTTAGCTTCGTTCGACGATATCAAAATATGATAAATACCATTCGCGAGTCCGAGAATTTGGATAATCACAAAGATACTTTCTGGCACCAGATTTATTACATCTATGGACATTGAGAAAGACGCTATGAGTTTCTTTACAACTGCTATTTTCTTTCTTTTTCAAAAAGAGATGCGGAAAAACTTCTTCTACCATATATTACCACCGAATGACCAGTCCTCCGAGGTATGTCAACTTATTTTGCCTATCATTGTTCCAAAATTAATTTCAATTTTTTCCCAACAATGTTTTTTTAATAATTTCTTGTTTATTCCTACAGAATATTAAATATCTACCTGTTTTTTCTTTAGAAAGACAGACCGTGTTATTCAAACTCACTCTTACGAAAGGTAATTCTACACCGACTTGCACATGCCATTGATTTGAATACAGCGGGGTTCCATGCTCTCATCTTATACATTATCTTATTGTCAACGGTTACCGAAGTTTACCAAACGTTCTGAAAATGCCTAGGTGGAATAAACTATACCAGACTAACAGAATTGCTCCATCTCTTTCATAACCTGACAATCTTTTATCTAAGTATGCAGTAATGTCGCAGACAATGATGAATTATGCGAAGATGGGACAACCTCAACTTGATAGACTGCTCAAATATGGTGAAGAGGTTCTTCAGAAACTGAGTGACACTGTAGTTGTTCCAAATTTATATTCTAGAACATCAATCACAAGAACTAAGAAACCGAACAATACACCAATGTTGATTGGTCCTCCGGCGAAAGTTAAAACAAAGGGTAGTGGTAAGAGCAGAATACCGACCAAAATTGATGCAGCGCGAATGAAGATCGCAAAAGAAATATATTGCGATCCAGCTGCTAAGAAGAAATGATCTATCTTTTCTTCTGTTTTTCATAAACAATTTATTTTATCATTCCGAAACATACCAATTTTAATGATTTACGTCGTTATCTTTTTTTGGAACTCGCATAATATCTATTGTGCCTCTGCTAATATCTTTTCTTAACGAGCTCATGCGCTTCTGCTAATATGTAGTTTTCCTATTATGATATTCTCAACTGATATTTTTTAGTGTGCATCTGCTATTATCAGTACTAAGACCAACATCTATTTCTACACATTCTTATACTATGTAGTATTCTTTTGCTATTATGGTGTTTACGCTACTTTGTAGTGTGCATCTGCTATTATCATTCTTTAGACCAACATCTACTTCCAACCCTTCCTATACTTTGTAGTGTGCATCTGCTATTATCATTCCTTAGACCAACATCTACTTCCAACCCTTCCTATACTTTGTAGTATGCCTCTGCTATTTCGATGTTTACTCTACTTTGTAATGTGCTTCTGCTATTATCAGTCCTTAGACCAACATCTACTTCCACCCCTTCCTATACTTTGTAGTATGTCTCTGTTATTACGGTGTTACGCTATTTTGTAGTGTGCTTCTGTTAATATCAGTACTTAGACCAACATCTACTTCCAGTGCTTCCTATAATATGTAAAATTCTTCTGCTATTATGTGATTTACGCTACTGTGTAGTGAGCCAATGTTAGTTCATTGGTTTAATAATTAAAAACTTTTTTTTGAACTTCATTTTATCTTCACTTTTCTTCTTCTACATGATGTTCTTCAAGGTTTTGCTTGGTGACTTCAATGAGAGGTTGGTATGTACAAATACTTTCCTTATATAGAGGAGTTTTATGGTTAGCTAGAGTTTTACTTACTTATTTACCGGCCTACATAGATGGTACCTAACTTGTTAACGAAAGATATGATGATGGGAGGAGAGAAATGGACAAGGGTGGAGTTGAGGAGTTATATGGGATAGAAGCAACTGTCATGGAATGTAGAGATCGAAGAGGATGCCTATGGATTTCATTTCTCCGGAGAGGGTTGGAGAAAGTTTATAGAAGAGCATGAAAGATCTTCGGTATGCCTACTTCTTGCTATTCAAATATTACAGTAGAGAGAAGAGCTTCTTCGTCGTAATTAGCAGAAGTACATGATAGTCTAAGTATTGATATTACATAATAGTATAACTACATTACACATTATAAGATGGGACAGAAGTACATGATAGTCTAAGTATTGATATCAGCAGCAGAAGACCAACATCTATTTCTAAACATTCCTATATTATGTAATATTCTTCTGCTATTAAGGTGTTTACACTACTTTGTAGGGCGCATCTGCTATTATCATTCTTTAGACCAACATCTACTTCCAACTCTTCCTATACTTTGTAGTATGTCTCTGCTATTTCGATGTTTACTCTACTTTGTAGTGTGCATTTTCTATTATCATTACTTAGACCAATATCTACTTCCACCCCTTCCTATACTATATAGTATTCTTCTGCTATTATGGTGATTACGCTACTTTGTAGTGTGCATCTGCTATTATCAGTCCTTAGACCAACATCGACTTCTGCACATTCATATACTTATGCTAACATATGCTATTATCACTACTTAGGCTAACATCTACCTCCACCCCTTCCCATACTATGTAGTATTCCTCTGCTATTATGTTATTTATGCTACTTTGTAGTGTGCATCTGCTAATATCTTTCCTTAGACCAACATGTATTTCCACCCCTTTCT
This sequence comes from Zostera marina, assembly GCA_001185155.1. Taxonomy (NCBI): domain Eukaryota; kingdom Viridiplantae; phylum Streptophyta; class Magnoliopsida; order Alismatales; family Zosteraceae; genus Zostera; species Zostera marina. Next base: position 79,851 of record LFYR01000963.1, on the reverse strand, counting down.
ATACTTTGGTTTACGTTACTTTGGTTTTTTCCTTTCTATTATCAGTCCTTCGACCAACATCTATTTCCACCCCTACCTATACTTTGCAGTAAGCCTCTGCTATTACGGTGCTTACGCTACTTTGCAGTGTTCATCTTTTATTATCAGTACTTAGATCATCATCTACTTCCACTCCTTCTTATACTGTGTTGTATATTTCTGCTATTATGTCGTTATGCTACTTTGTTGTTTGCCTCTGCTATTATTTCCACTCATTCCTATACTTCGTAGTAGGCCTCTGCTATTACGGTGTTTATGCTACTCTGCAGTGTGCATCTGCTATTATCAGTACTTAGACTGACATCTACTTCCAACCCTTACTATAGTGTAAATTGTAGTTCTGCTATTATGTGATTAAGCTACTGTGTAGTGTTCTTCTGATAATATCAGTACTTAGACCATTATCTACTTATACCCCATCCTATACAGTCTAGTATACTTTCGCTATTATGTAGTGTATTTCTGCTAATATCAGCACCTAGCCCAACATGCTATTATGTTTCTGCCAATATTTTTTGTTTCAATCAGTACTTCGACTCATGTGTTACTAGCACTGCATAACCAAACAATATATATAGTTTTTGCAAAAAGTATATGAGTACTTAGATTAATAATGTAAAGTAATATGGATATTTTATACTCTAATTATACTTGAAAATATAATTGTTAAATATATGAGCGTCTCGTAACGCCGCGCGCAGTATGTCGTGGATAATTTTCTCCCTGATGTTGGCAACGTCCTTCTTTCTCCAAAGTACTGGTTCACCAAGACATATGCATTCCATGGCGGCCATTACGTATATCTCTGTATCTTCAGGATTTTTTAGGAATGCCTGTGGAAAATAAGGAGGTGATTCACAAACCCAAGTGGACTAGTTGTGGTCTGAATAAATCTCACAGACATAGTGATCCAACCACAGACACTGCAAAAAATGATACGACGTAGTATTACATTCTTACACCGTTCGATTTAAAACATTTATCAACCTAGTGTGTATTCAGTTACCATATATTTGTGTTTGCTTGATCATGTCCTCGTTGTCTTTGTAAGGAGAACAGCGGATGTACTTCTTCTTTGTTATGTCTAACCAGTGGCGTATCCAGGATTCCCCGGCAGGGGGGGCAAGATTCGCCGAAGGCGAAAAATTTTTTTTGTACTAATTAAAAAACCTATACAAATTTTGGCATGACCTATTCATATAATTGATTATAAAAACCTATAAAAAATCAATACATTCATTATATAATTAATATTCAATACATTAATTAATATTCAAATTAAAAATAAATACATTCATTTAATTAACAATAAAAATTTCAAATACATTTTACATTACTTCAATGTCCTACGACGAAAACACATATCATTAAATATTTTTAAAATAACTTCGTTGTCTATAGTTTTAAAAATATCTTTCTCGATATATGTTGCTAAACAATCATTCATCAAACTATCACCAAGGCGATTTCTGAGATGAGTTTTAATGTGAGAATCACATTAAAGAAATAAATAAAATGGTTTCTCTTTAATTAATTAAAGAAAGAAATAAAATTCACATGGATATTTAATCAATTTAGGTCCCTGTTTTCAAAAATCACATGGAATGATGAAAATTCATATTTTTTCAGGTTGATGATAGTTCAATTCAATTTTTTGCAAATGGTTCATTTTCCTGTTTTAAAATGGTACATTTTTTTCCGGATCAAGCTAGGTTAAACACAAACGGATCAAGAATTCAAGATAGACGGACATACCTAGAGCCTAAAGGCTAGAGAGTAGCGGAGACTGGACTCTGGAGAGTGGAGACGAACTGAAGGCAGTGAAATCCGATGGTGGTGGTGTCCTGTGGGCTGTGGCACAATAACTGAATCTCGATAGGTCAGAACGTGAGAGCTTGACCGATTGACCCTGAGATGATCGTGAGGTGGATGGGAGGAGGAGAGATTGGGGGAAGTCGTGAGTTTTGGGGAAGAAGATTGGGGGAAACAAGATTGAAGGAAATTAGATGGGGGGAAACGAGATTGGAGGATGGGGGGAAAATGAGATTGGGGAAATAATATTGGCGAAAGAATATTGGGGAGATTTTTGGAGAAATCGTGGGTTTTGGGGATATTGGGGAAATTTGGAGGATATTGGGGAAATATCGTGGGTTTTGGGTTTGGGGGAGAGGTTTAGGGATTTAGAAATTTGGAGGAGAGGTTTAAGGATTTAGAAAATTTGGGGAGAGGTTTAGGGATTAAGAAGATTTGGGGGAGAAATTTAGGGATATTTAAGTTTTTAGGGATATATATGTAATTAAACTTAAAATTACATATATTGTAAAATTTATATAGTATATAAATATTGTGAAATTTATATATTAACCCTTAAAAAATATTAATATATTGTGAAAATTACAATTAACCCCCTATAAAAAATTTAATTACATATAGGTCCTCGGATATTTTCCAAATTTTAGGGGGGGCAATTGCCCTCCCTTGCCCCCCCTGGATACGCCCCTATATCAAATGCCAATAACCGTACACTTCAATGGACGCTAATATCGTATGAATCATGTCCCATTTGTCTACTTTTTCGCTCAAAATGTTCCTAAGCTCGACAAATTCCATCATGTTCAAGTTTCTGTTAGAAGCCATCCCTTTGATTTTTTTCTAATTACACGAAATACCAGAGTCATGCAAAATTTTGTAATTATCTTAAAAAACTACATGAACAAAAAATTATTACCAATTTTATTGGGTCAATGAACTTGACTGAATGAGCGAAAAATTGCCTATTTGCCATTTTCCGACGGAGAACTCTTATGAAAAGTGAGATGCACTGCAAATACGAACATTCATATTAATGTTAGTAATGTTAAATATATATAAAAATTTTATAACGTACGTGGCTGCGGACAGGAGTTTTAGCGAGTAATCCAATCACCCAGGTTGAATCACATCGAACGACACTTATTTCCAACAGACCTTCTTTCGCTGCAATTTCCTGTAATTTACCACTCTCCTTAACGTCCCATATATTCATCCCAGCCCTGGTTACGTGGTTCTTCTACATCTTCTCTTTCATTATCCTTTCCATCCTAGCCTTCCTCACGTCTTCCTGTAACATTGATTAATAATTTTGCAACATAACTGGCATGTAGGTCGAAAAACAATGAAACTTACATGTCTTTCTATGATCCTTTTGACAAAAGAACTAGGTTTGTGTTTGTTCATCTGAACGGATATGGGTTCATTATCCAACCTCTCTTCTTCTACAGATAAATCGATTATCTTCCTCGGTGTACTAAAAGTTTCTTCATTTCTCACTTGACGACATGCTTGAGACGCTAAGCGACACGCCTCTTCTATAAATATAGGGTCCCTTTGAGAAGACAGAACATACTCAGACACAATTTTTTTTGCACCTATAACAATGTTTCAGAGCACATTAGGTATATTGATTGTTATTTTGTTCATTTTTTACGGATAATTACCGCTAGTTGAAGCTATATTAACCGCCTCATTCACAACTTCAGGTACATCGATATCCAAATCAGGAAAATCGAAAGAGAGTTTCATAGGGGAACCTACAAAAGACTTCCTTGTATTGAAAGTATCTGAATACGGACAAAATTCTTGTTAGTTTTTTAGTTGTAAATGAATTCAGAAAAATTTAAATACAAATAATACCATCATCAGTTAGGTCTATGGGCTTCTCCGTGAAATCCTCGGTATAACCCTTCCACTTTTACTCTTCACTTTCACAAACTTATACTCAGATATTATCGAATTTGAGTATAGATATTCGACCTCCTCCGAGCTCTCGCTTTCGTCTCTGCTAATTACATTTTTTTGCATCATTATTAATATTCCTAAGGAACTTGTACAAATACTAATTTTACGAAATGGACACTACTTGTACAATTTATCGTTATCTTGAATAACTAGCACATCTTTCTCATTTTCATCTGAGGATACTATTCCTTTCATTTTCTTATCAGTAACTACAGAATCTGGAAAAAAAATGTGCATGTTCGTGTTAGATAGTTTGTGTCGTAGGTATTGATGAAGAAAAACATTTACAATATAAACATGTTCGTCTAATACAATTACAGGATAATGTTCAATATTTAGCAGTAAGGCGTAGTACATTATCATACTGACATATTATGTTAACAGATTATATTAGAATACTATCAATTATAAGATACAGTTGATGTAATAGCAGAACGTTCTTTTATTTTAGCAAGGATACCTATTCAATTACCAGATTACCTAGCATACCATCATCTAACAATTAACAATTTCAAATATTTGCCATCATTTCGAACACATTTTTCTACATGAAGAATTGTATTATAGGACATAATTATCGTAATAGCATACTATTAGAATATTCTAGCAGAGCGTAGTATTGTAATAACGGATATGTAAATAATTATCATGCATATTGTTTCGCATGTCATTTTCTAATGCTTTTTTTTGGGTTGATTAACATTTCTTGTCATCTGTGCGCCGCGTACCTGCAACGGTCTTCACCTCTACTGGACTAGTAGTCTTCTTCACACCATTCTTCTCATCGTCTTTGTGTCCGACGTTTAGGTTTTCATCTGAAATAAAAGTTCTCGATTAAACAAAATTTTCAGTTTCATTCACTATAAGTAATTTCCTAAAAAATTATTTCATACCTACAACAGTTCCGTCGCGTTTCGCAGAAGTTTCACCTACATGTAGCATATCGGGAAATAACCCTCTCTCTATTTCCCATGCTTCGTAGAACTCTTGTTTGACTTGAACATTAGCCTTTTCTCGGGATGGTGGCTTGTACCCGACGTAAGTAACCTTACAATCTTCATCATTGAGTATATCGGTGTCGGGCATTCTTGGCTGATGTTTAGATTAAATGTTGGGAATACGAAATTATTCTCTTCTATTGTATTAGACTTCTTTTCAGCATCTTCAACTACATCATCATCAATTTTTTTTACCATTTCGGACTTTCTCTGATTGTCCTCTGCTTCGGAGACCACGGCCTGACTTGGTTCTGCAGTTGAAACCTCTGAACAAATTTTAGCAGAACCATCAGCTTCTTCAGCAAGACTATCTTCTCTTATATCAGATAAAGGACTATCTTCAGCAGGACTATCAGTCAAAGACCGATCTTCATTGCCGACTTCTTTCGCTGGGCTTGTTTGAGCACTCTTGACCTCATCCATTTCTCCAATACTGTTCTTCAGATTTAATGAAACTTCTGCTGGATCTTCAACTAGCCGAAGTTTTTTGTTGCTCACCTCCATAACTATAACATATTTTTCAAGCAATTTCATATTGTTTCCCTCAAAATCTGAAATGTATAATTAGAAAAAATGTATAAAAACAATCAAATTCACTTATTAGATTTACTTACTCTCAGGAGACAGTCCAGTGGAGGTTCCACTAGTGGTCGATAACCTACTGCTACGGCGTAACATGGCGGACTCCTTCGGTGATTTCTTTTTCTTCGGCTTCATACATTTTTTGGCCCTGACAGGTTTACCAAAAATTTCCTCGTACTTTGCTTCGACCTCGGCCTTCTATTTCTCTCTTCTATCAAGCGCAATGTTCTTTTTCGCAGAAGAATGCCGTGATAATGTTTTCTTCTTTGAATCATCTATTATTACTGCATTTCCCTTCAACCTCCTCCTTCTAGCAGATTCTTCGAGTTCGCTCTCTTCTGACCTCATTTCCTCTTCCACCGATTTCGACTCAGATCCAGTACCATGATTACTTGTTGATGAACTCGAACCAGTTCCTGATAAACCATCTGATTTTTGTCTTTACTCAGTCAAATTCATTCTCTTCTCAAAAGAAATACCGTCTACAAAAATCTAAGACATGAAGAATATAAAATGAAAAAATTCTTCAGAAATTCACCAAAGGGTTTATTGATGACCAATATATAGCTAGATTAGTTTCTTATTGGGGAAGTATCAAAATATTAAATTTTGTAGAAGCAAATATGATTACAATTACTTACCTCGAGAAGGTCAAGCTTCTCTTTCAAGTAAACAATTTGACCCCCCCACTTCTTGTAATATGGTTCGTTGTCGATATACAATTTGTATGGCGAGACCACCATCGTGTGCTTGAATAACCAGACCTGCGAAGAAAAAATTTATCAAACCATGATAATAAAATAACCTATATTAACATTATGCAAAGAAGAATTTCTTTTCAATATATACCATTAGGCACATCACACAACCATCTATGTACAGTTTCGATGGCTCATTTGTCCGTTTCCGGTGGAGCACGCTGTCCCTGTACTTCTCCATACGTTCGAAGAGCACACCGGGTAGGAATTCCGCCTAATTAAACTCGTCAAAATATCCTATGTTTGAAACGTAATCCAAATTTTTTCGTCCAATACGGTAACTGTTTTTGCAACACAGTACTGTAATAAATAAATAAATTATCCAAAAACTTATCAAATCATCCTCATCAGTCTTTGACAATGATTCAATCGCAGCCTTCTTGTTGATTGTTGTAATGGCCTGGATCACCACATCTCTTCTAATGTCACAATCTGAACTAAAATGCCTCAGGGACCAATTAGAAGTACTCTTGGCCTTCTTCTTCATTATCACGGCAAGGCCCGATGATGGAATGCCGAGGATTTCACCAAACTCTTTCACAGAAAATTCTAGCCTTCGACCGTTAATAACAAAAATATTTTTGCCAACATACCTGCCTATCAGATCGTCTAGGAGACGAGCCCTGATTTTGAAATCAGGGATAGCAAAGAACTGACCAAAACAGCAAGACTTTATTCTTTTGGTGACAGTATCGGAGAACTGTATACATCCGGTCAGCGCAGCCTCATTATAAGTTGGTATTCCAGATCGATGACAAATCAAGTGGTTGACTATATTTCAAAAATTAAAATGAATGAACAAGTCATAACTCATAATATGTCAATTTTAAAGTAATTAATGCTTAACTGTTCGTCTCCTCCGGCTCGCACTTGGCAGTCCTTGCTTTCTTCTTCTTCCTCACTTGCAGATATAGGAAGCTTTTTAGCAGACCTAGAACATTTCTTCTTCTTAGCAAATGCTTCCTTTTCTCTGCTTGAGTCAGTTGTAATCCTTCCCTTCTTTTTCGATACTTGTTGTCTTTCATCAGATGATTGAGAGAATTTATCAGAAGAACAAAAAATTTTAGCAGAAGTTTTACCTTTCTTCATCTTAGCAGAACCTTCCTTTTCATTACGGGACTCAGTTAGAATTTTAGCATGTTCTTCTTCTTCTTCTTCTTCCTCTTCATCAACGTTTTCAACTACCTTCACTTTCTTTTTCCTCACAACCTTCATCTTCCTTTTCATCCTTGGGGGGGACTTCACGACATGACTAGCACACTTCTTGCCGTTTAATCTCTTTTGATCGTCCGCCATCAACTTCCGTAGCGTCGAGTCGTAGTCCATCTCCTTATATTTTTTCGGAGATTTCTCCGGAATTTGACCTAAAAAATAAAAATAATCCAATGATCAAACTTAGCAACCACCTGAAATATATTCTAAACTATGAAAGAGGTACTTACTCCCCTTCCTCTTTGAAAGGATGAACTGATCGGCATCTGGTGAAGATTCCCTTTCAGATTTCGACAGATTGCAGTCGATGTCTTCAATTAAACTCTCGACGACGTAATTGGTGCGCTGGACATCTCGCACTGCATTTTTACACAATAAAAAAAATCCGAGAACTGAAATTCTAATCAAACACATATTTACCTGTCGATTCATTATTTTTCATTTCTTGCTCCTTACCAGAAGACATTATGAGGACTACAAAAAAAATTATGTCAACAAAATCTTCTTTTGCAGTACATCGAAACAAATTAGCAGAAATGATTAGTTCTTTTACAGAACATGAAACATATCATATCAAGAAACTATTCCCATTACAAAACATAAGAACAATGTATATAAACAAATGAAATACAACAAACATATATAATGAGACGAATATATCACGAAAGAAGATAGAGTGGAAATGATTCGGTCAATGTTCTTTAAAAAAAACGAAAACATAGAAAAAAAACTATGACAAACATAGATACATGGGAACAGAGAATACCTTGGTCTTCCCTAAGAATAATGACTCAAAAAACATCATGTACTGATGAAACATCCGTTTTTATATAGGTTGAAATGGAGTTATAGTTGTAAGAACGATTACTCATTTGTCTATAACCGACGGATTTAAATATACGTATTAAACTACATATAAAAATGGTTACTTTTTCTTGTGAATTGCTGCTTACTATTTTTTGAGCGAAAATCAGCAGTTGAGGAGAATGGGGGCTGCTATGCGTTCAATGCTAAGAAATGTCTACTGGGGGGGGCGATCGGCGGAAATATTATCAGTAGAAAAATAGAAGAAGGCATTTGCAAAGGAAAAAGATTTAGAACTAGGGATATGCCTACCGAGAAATCGAGGTAAAGAACGACGTTGGTAGTCGTTGTAACGCTGGTCGGTGGAAAGACGGAATACATACGCGGTCGACGAGAAAGCTTACCGGCGAATGGACTAAACCAATGACGAATGCACAGTCGAGGTCGGCGGAAAAAAATCGCTAGGGGTTTTTCGTTGGGGATCGGAGACGGTAGAGACGATGGGTTTGGGGGTTTGGGAATTCAAAATAAAAAATTTACCCTGCCACTGATGGAACAGTGCATACTCCTACTGCATGCCTACTACTAAGCTACATAGCTAGTACGATCATAGTACCTTCCATGTCAGTCTACTCCTTTTTTGTTTTTTTCTTCTACCGGTTACATGCAACCGGTAACTAATTTAGCAGGTTGGTAGGAAAAAAATCGACGGCCAAGAATGCTCCTTAAAACGGACGGACGAGATGATGAGGGGTTCTCATAAGAACTGTTCTTAACTGATATGGACCGTATACTAATTTACCATATATGAGAATCCCTCCCTAATTCATCATTACTGACTAGGATCGTAATTCGAAGCCAAGGGTTGGGGTTATGACATCTTTTCACGAAATCTCATATTAGAACGGAAAGTACCTGAGATTAAAAGTTAGAGTAGCTAGATAATATAATTTATCTTGATTAAATTTTAAATAATTGTTTAGATTAAGGTCTTTAATTTGTACGTACTTTCAAATTTAACCATAGTATATGAATACTAAGTTAAGTTATCAATATAAAATATAAAAATATAAACTTAATCTAAATCAAATTATTTGTATAAAAAGATCTGCAAAAAAATAACATTAATCAAATTACTAGATATCTGAATGAAGGATAGATAGAAAAGTAGTTAACTTCAATCTTTAAATCAGATAATTGAATGAGAGATCTCATTTTTAAATTTTTAACTGTGTTATTTATTAATTGATTTTAAGTTATCTAACTATAAAATACTAAACAAAGGATTTTATATTGGTTCACTCAAACAAGGGATAATCAAGTTTTGATGAAACATGAAAATTACTGACCTCAAATTAAAGATATTGGCAAAACCTTGTGTATGCTTTTCTGCTTACAACGTTTACGAATCCAATTCTTTACATGTGGAATCACACCTAAGAGTTAGTAGGTAACTTTATAAAACCTCTTAAGCTTTTGAAGATAAACTTGTCACCTTAAAGTATTACAGAATATTTAAATTTTTTTAAATCTTTACAGGTAGATTCAACTTAAGAGTTTTTATCAGAAACTTTATAAAAAATCAACAAGAGTTTTATGCTTCAATTCTAACAACCTCGCAAGTTGTTGATCTTGATTCTTAAGAGAATCCTCTCGATCACAACAACGATCTCATAACACTTGAAATTAATGGTGTAAAAAGTTTGGTGGCTAAATCTTCTTACTCACTGGCTAAAGATGTAGAAAGGAAGAAGAAATTTGAGAACTTGAACACAACTTCCTTGAAAATGAACACTCGAGAAGACTTTGAAGAACTTAAAGAACTTTGAGAGCAAGAGAGAAAAAGAAAAAGAAAAAGAAAAAGAAAAAGAAAAAGAAAAAGAAAAAGAAAAAGAAAAAGAAAAAGACAAACTGACAGAAAGAAAGAAAGAGAGAGAGAGAGAAAAGAAAGAAAGAAAGAAAGAAAGAGAAAAAGAAATAAAAAGAAAGAGACAAACAGAAGAAAAAAGACAAACAAAAAAAACAGACAGACAAAAATAAATAGACAGGCAAAAAGAAAGAAAAATACAGACAGAGAGAGCCGGACAGAAAAAAGATAGAAATAAAGAGAAAGAAAGAGACAGAAAGAAAAGACAAATATAAGGAAACATACAGACAAAAAGAAATAGACAGGCAAAAAGAAAAAAAGAAAGAGACAGACAGACAGACAAAAAGAAAAAAAGAAAGAGACAGACAGACAGACAATTGGAGAAAATACGCATCATACGCAATTGGAGAAAATACGCTCGCTGATATGCTTCCGTCTTCTTCTTGTGATTTCTCGATCCGTCTGATTTCTTGATCATTCGAATTCGCGAGTTCTTGCAATCGATTTTCGTCTGATTGCGATTGCTCGCCGATTTCCGTCTGATTACTTTCGATTTCCGTGCTCGCCGATTTTGCGATCTCGATTTTGCACATTGACGATTCCAGTTCGTGTGGATTTCTTGCTGTTCGCGTGGATCTCGATTTTGCAACTCACTAGTTCGCGTGGTTCTCGATTTCTTGCGTGGATCCGTTGCATACTTTTGCAACTCACTGGACTGTATTGTTGCTGGATTTTTTTTTTCTTAGTTCAACTTGGAGACGTCAAGGATTCGTGCTTGTGTTATCATCCTATTTTCTTTTTTCCTTATAATTTGATTGTATCAAATGGCAGAAAGGGATACTTCTTCCACTTCCGCTATTGATGGTGTTAGCGTCTCATTGATTCCTGACATTTACAAATGTAAGTCTCACATTTCATCCGGACTCCTTTAGAGAAGGGAGACACCTATCTGTTCTGGAAAGAACAGATGGAAAATCTCTTCAGAATACATCGGGTCTCGGACATTGTACGCGCAGCGTAGATCAAGTTATTCCACCGGAAAGAAATAATGATGGGTCACCGAATCCTGAGCACCAAAGTTAGTTACAAAAGAATTGGATCGTTCTTGGCTGGATTCAGTTGTCAGTTGCTTCTCCAATGTTCTCTTTGGTGATGGGTCATTCTACAACATATGATTGTTGGAACAAACTAGAAATGCATCTCTCACCAAGGAAGACGATTCATACCCAAAGTATCCGGGATAAGTTGAGGCATCTGAAGAAAACTGAAGAACAATCTATGAGTGAGTTTGTGATTCAAGTTAGGGATCTGACAGATAATCTTTCCGCTGCTGGAGATAGAGTATCTGATCGAGATATAATTGATTTTGTTGGGGATGGTTTGGGGAAAGAATTTCGACCATTCATGTGTTCCATTCATTCTCAATCAAAGATTCTTTTTGAAGAATTCTTTCATCTGATTATCAAGGAAGACTTCTATTTGAAAAGACATTCAGACGACATGCCTCAATCCTCTGATTTTGCTGCTAAGTCAAAGAAGTTCTGTACTCAAGAATCAAGATAAACGCAGAAATGATTCTAAATCACAGAAAAACAATAATTGGAAAAGAACTTCAAAGTCTTCAAATTCTATAGTGTGTCAATTGTGTGATAAGGCTGGTCATTCAGCCAAGACTTGTAGAAGAGGACTAAAGGCGTTTGCGGCTATGGAAGCTTCTGAACAGCGATCTGAAGGTCATTGGCTTCTTGATTCTAGTGCTTCAAATCATATGACTCCTGATTTGAAAGCTTTATCCGACACACAGGAGTACTCAGGTAAAAATAAAATTATTATAGAGAATGGACTTGACTTGTCTATTTCTCATATTGGCACGACCAAATTAAAGTCAGAACGTGGAGTTCTGAATTTAAGGAATACACTTTGTATACCTCAACTTAAAATGAATTTACTTTCCATTCAAGCTATGTCTAATGATTTAAATTGTACTTTTAATTTGAATGGTAATGGTTTTAAAGTAGTTGATAATACTAGTGGTGTTAGATTGATTCATGAAAGTAGTTCAGGTGGACTTTACCATCTCAACACTACTAATAAATTTGTTAATTCTTCTTTAGCTTCTGTTTCTAAACAAAGCTATCCCAAACAACTTTGACATAGGAGGTTTGGACATCCGGCCTTCCTCCTTAATTTTATCAAAACTATTAAAATTAAATAATCTTTCTTATTCAAATGTTTGTGATAAATGTTTAATTTGCCCTCTAGGTAAACTAAAGAAGAAACCATTCTCTTCTAGAAGTAGCTATAGTAAAACCCTACTTAAAATTCTACACATAAATGTTTGGGGACCTACCCCAATTCCATCAATTCATGGATTCAAATATTATTTTTTGATAGTAGATGAATTCTCTAGATTTTCATGGCACTTTCCTTTAATATCCAAAGATCAAGTTTTTGATACTTCTAAAGATTTTCAGATTATGATTGAGAAATCATTAAATATGACTATTAAAACTATTCAATCAGATTGTGGTAGTAAATTTTAAAATAGATTTTTTACTTCCCATTTTAAAAAATCAGGAATAATACAAAGATTTTTCAGCCCCACACACCAGAACAAAGTGGATTGGTGAAAAGGAAGCATGTGTACATCATCTCTACCGTGTGATGTTTTATGTTTCAATCCGATATTCTCAAAAATTATTGGGTAGAGGCTTGCTCCACTGCAGTTTATTCCATAAATAGGTTACCTACGAAAATATTAAAATTTTCTTCACCTTATTCTTCTCTCTATGAGAAGAAACCAGATATTAGTGAATTTCTCTATGAAAAAAGAAAGAAAGAGACAGAAAAAAAGAGACAGAAAGAACGAACGAAAGTTTATCTCTGCTGCATGAGTCTCGAATATCTTAGAATTCTTCAACTCTCATATCTTATGAGAGGAGTTGGAAAGGAACTCTTTGTATATCAATAGTTTATTATTAAGTAGCTAGTTTGGCTCTCTATCTATAAATAGAGTTAGTTTCACATGCGTCGTCGTGTGTCGATTACATCCACACCTGTCTCGTCGATCCATCGAACGTCAAACTGTCATACACAGAATAATAATTCATGTACGATGTCTGACGCGTATCTCGAAACGTTCCGACTAACAAACAACACTATCACCCAACCTTCTCTTTGCACGTTGTGTAATACAACTAACTACTTTTACTATATATTAGTATCTGACGGGCGAAGTAATTGAAAAAAGAAAACCACATTTATAATAATCTTTTTATTCCCTCTGTTCTGTCGCTCATGAATGGGATGATATACTGCAAATGTTGTCGTCTACTGTATGCTATAGGCTACGTTTCACACAATATACGACGTAATACTCAAATCACGCACGACTCTAGGCAGTCACGACCGAACGACGACATCGGAAAGGAATCATCGTCTGGCACACTGTGAAGAGATACGTGATTGAAGAAAGCTACGATGAGAGGGTGATGGATGAAAACAAGCTTTTACAGGCGATTGCCTTCATGCGCTAGGTCATTAACCGGATCCGCCTAACCCATTTACCCAATAAATTATATAAAAATAAGGGAATAGGGTTTTAAAACTCTAACACCCTCATTTTTCTCTCATTTTCTTCTCCTTTCCCCCAAATTTTCAGCCACCTTCCCACCTCCTTTTCAGGCCATTTCCTCCACCTTCGGCGACTCCACCTCCGATGATCGGCTAGAACAGGTGACGACCACCTTCGGCGACCTCCGGCGAACGTCAAAGGTGATTCCGACCAGCTCTAGTGAGCTCATTTATGCGATGCTTAGGCAACCTAGGTGTCCATCGTATGAACGTCTATTCGTATGTAAAACCTTGAATGAAAAGGCAATTGACAAAATTTAATATCTAGATTTTTAATTTAATTTAATACAAGACATCTTAATACCCAATAGGTACGGTATTGGTGTATTGCATATCGTACAATTAATATTTTTAGACAAACAACCAAAATCTAATTATAAATATACAATGTATTTCTCTAATACATTTATTCTAGTTTACTCGTTATGCAACCCCTCTTTCTTGAAGTCTGACCTAACTTGCGACCTTCATTAAGGGACTCTCACCGGCGTGATTCTGATCGATCAACTGCCACTACAAAAAATCAGCGTAGTTCTGACGGCAATCTCCTGGTGGCCAGGCCGCGGTAGATAGGACCGGCGGCTTGACCGTCGGCAGACTACACTAGTCCGTCGACATAATTTTCCCTCGGAACGCGTTGCCTTTTTTTTAAGTTACTGGCCAGTATCCTAAATCCCTTAACGGTCGGGGGAAAAATAGTCGCCATAATTTTCCCGTTTGGTTTTTTCATTAGTTGGCGGCCTGGCCGCCAGGATATTCGGAAACCCTAAAATTTACAACTTGTGCCACCGTGGTCCCTCATACAGTCAACCACAGTCAACTCAAACTTAAGTATTTCCTGGTGGCCAGACCCCCAAGAATTTTTTATATATATGGAAAAAATTCAGATTCTTTTCATTTCTCCCAACTTCTCCCCACTCCTCCCAAACTGCCCTCTGGCGGTTTGAGCACCTCCGGTCATCTTTCCAAGGTTATTTTATCCCCTTCTTCTTCATCTTCCTCTTCTTCTTCTCCATCTTCTTCTTCTTGTCCTCTTATTTTTCATCTCATGCATATTTTCTTCTTCTTCTTCTTCTTCTACATTTTATCTTTTTATCTTTATCTTTTTATTTTGTTCTTCATTTGATGTATGGGTATTTAATTTAATTAGGGGTTTACATATTTGGGGGTTTATGTATTTGAAGGTTTATGTATTTAGTAATGGGGGTTTATATATGTATTTGGGGGTTTGATTTTAGGGTTAGATGTTAGGTTTTTGAAAGTAAGGTTAGATGTTAGGGTTTTATTTTGGTTGATTTATTGTTTTTAATAAGTAGTTTTTAATAAGTAGTTTTAAAAATAGAAATTAATTTTGAAATGGATGTTTGTTTAAAATTAGATCTAGTGTTTTGAAATGAATGTTTTTTAGAAGTAGATTTACTGTTTTGAAATTAAGATTTATATTTTTGTTTTTAAAAATTATATTATGATTAGTTTAGTTTATGTATGGATGTTTTTAAGAAGTAGATTTACTGTTTTGAAATTATGATTTATATTTTTGTTTTTAAAAATTATATTAGGATGTATAATTTGTTAAGTTTATGTATGTATAATTATATAGGAAGCGTATTCCATGCGGACGTCCGCAGTGATGGCTTCGTGCGGAAGAGGCTCGGATTGACGCCATTGTCAATCCGACGGCAATGGCCTTATTCTCTCTTCACTTCGACAACTAACACCTCCTTAGATACTGGAAATACTTCAGCGGCTACAACTAATCTCCCTTTCCTACCTCTTTCCAGTCTGATTTCATTCTCGCTCTTATTCACAACAAACTTCCTGCTCCCTCCGCCACCGCTGGCCAAAGCTTCCATCCTTGATATCACCTCGTTGGCAGGCTCCCTCGTCGCGAATCGCATCCCTTCGTCTTCCTTCCCCCTTTTCTTGTCGTCGAATAACGGAGACAGGTTGAACCCTTCCGATAGTGATATTATGTGGAACGCGTTCAGAACCTCGAGTTTGTCCTTCCCCCACCGCCCTAGCCGAAGAGATTCTCCGCTCTGTCCTTGTCCTGTTTCTTCTGCTTTGTTCTTGAACCACGGACTGTCGATGATCTTTGGAATGGTCAACCGAGTGTTGGGTTTAGGGTCAACCGCACGAAGCCATCACTGCGGACGTCCGCATGTGATGTGTGGTGTAATTATATATGTTGATTTATGTATGTTATGTATTTGAGGGTTTATGTATTTGGGGGGTTTTGTATTTAGTATTAGGGGGGTTATATATGTATTTGGGGGGTTTGATTTTAGGGTTAGATGTTAGGTTTTTAAAAGTAGGGTTAGATGTTAGGGTTTTATTTTGGTTGATTTACTTAGGGTTGATTTATTATTTTTAATAAGTAGTTATAAATAATTCGTTTTAAAAATAGAAATTAATTTTGAAATGAATGTTAGTTTAAAATTAGATTTAGTGTTTTGAAATGAATGTTTTTAAGAAGTAGATTTACTGTTTTAAATATTAGGATGTAAATTTTTATTTTTAAAAATTATATTATGATTAGTTAAGTTTATGTATGGATGTTTTTAAGAAGTAGATTTACTATTTTGAAATTAAGATTTATATTTTTGTTTTTATAATTATATTAGGATGTATAATTTTTTAAGTTTATGTATATATAATTATATATGTTGATTTATGTATGTTTATGTATGTTATGTATTTGAGGGTTTATGTATTTGGGGTTTATGTATTTGAGGGTTTATGTATTTGGGGGGTTTTTGTATTTGGGGGTTTATATATGTATTTGGGGGGTTTGATTTTAGGGTTAGATGTTAGGTTTTTGAAAGTAGGGTTAGATGTTAGGGTTTTATTTTGGTTGATTTACTTAGGGTTGATTTATTGTTTTTAATAAATAGTTTTAAATAATTGGTTTTAAAAATAGAAATTAGTTTTGAAATGAATGTTAGTTTAAAATTAGATTTAGTGTTTTGAAAAGAATGTTTTTAAAAAGTAGATTTACTGTTTTGAAATTAGGATTTATATTTTTGTTTTTAAAAATCATATTATGATTAGTTAAGTTTATGTATGGATGTTTTTAAGAAGTAGATTTACTGTTTTGAAATTATGATTTATATTTTTGTTTTTAAAAATTATATTAGGATGTATAATTAGTTAAGTTTATCTATGCATAATTATATATGTTGATTTATGTATGTTTATTTATGTTATGTATATTTTTGTATGGTGATACAATAGATTGATTTATTTAGTTTAAGTTTATGTTTAAGTTTATTTAGTTAGTTTAAGTTTTATTTATTTAGTTTTACTTTTACTGTTTTATTTATTTAGTTTTACTGTTTGTCTTTATTTAATTACAGATTTACTTAATTAATTTAATTAAATTGGGGTTTTAATTATTGGTGAGACATGCCTGATTACGGCAGTCACTCCCAGCAACGTCTTTCAGCAAGGACTAGGGTTCCGTCGCTTTGGCCGGACCCCCAGAGAGCTCCCACGGTGCGGAACACGTTCATCGTCCAGATCGCCGAGTTAGCCCGTAAGTCGCCGATTGGACTACCAAGTCGCCGACATTAGGGATAAGTCGCCGAGTTAGGACCAAGATCGGCAGTATGGTAGACTGCACATCTTGCCCCTGGAAACTCGGCCAGTTAGCCCTAACTAGGCGACTTCCATACCTGAATCGCCGACTTACGACCGTTACTCGCCGCCAGCCAACGTCATAAATGTTACCATATATGACCATAGACGCGATGTCCGCCTTTGATTGCGTCCCCCGAGACCCTATAAAAAGGGTCTCAAGGGGACACTCAAAGGCATAACACAAGTTCCTCTCTCACACCAGAGCATCACTAAGAAACTCGGCGAGTCTCACTAGAATCGCCTAGTTTCTACTTGCAGGTATTTGACGTAGAGCGCGCGTCGTGGACTCCAGAGCCTCCGGCATCACCTCGCACCACCGCGAGCCCTGGTAGCAGATTCAGTGCTTCATCAATTATATTATTCAAATTATTTTGTTTTAGGTTGGATCGTCTTCGTCGCCGGTCATCGATCTCTCCGCCGAACTGTTTTTCGTGGGAAATCTCCCGGCTGAAGGTTTATATAATTTAAGTGTTATATATGTGTTATTTGTGTGTTGTATCTTGTATGTGTTATATGTGTGTTGTATCTTGTATGTGTTATATGTTTTATTTATATTGTATGTGTTATATGTTTTATTCATATTGTATGTGTTATATGTGTTATTAATATTTTTTGTGTTATATGTGTTGATATTTGTTGTAGGTTTACCGAATTATTGAAATTAGCAGAGGAGCAGACTCCACAAGGTCGTGGAAGAAGACCAATTATTTTTTCAACATCCTAATTACGAAAGATGCTCGCGTTTAAAAAGAAAAAGAAGAAGAAGAACAATAACGACAAGCGACAAAAAAAAATTAAGATAGTAATTATGCTTTTAAAGACTTAGAATTTCGTTTTGTCGTATTTTAATTATTGTATATTTTTATTATCAAATATTTTATTAAAATTTCATTTCATACCATTTCTATAAAAAAAAATTATTTCATAATAATTTAAATAAAATTATTTATTTAATTAAATATTATTTCTTTAAATAAATAATTTTTTTAAAAAAAAGAAATTCCTGGGGGCCAGGCCGCCAACAATTTGTTCCTGGGGTAATTTTTTTCTACCGCGAAATTCATATCAACGGCTTGACCGCCAGCAATTTTTTTGTAAATATATCATACCGGCAGATTATTCAAAAAAAATTTTCGTACCAACGGCCAAGCCGCCAGTCTCATTTCCTTTTTAATCGGAATCCAAAAATTATTGTCGGCGGCCTAGCCGCCAGGATATTACAAATCTGGCGACATTACCTCTGGCGATGACATGCTGGCGTCTTGGCCGCCAGGACACTGATGAAGATAGAACAGACGAAGAGGGGCTTATAACAGAATTGAAGGCGAACCTGTTGCAGAGCGCGGAGGACGACGAGGCTGGAGAAGAGACCGGCGCAAGATCGACTGAAGCAGAACCGGCCGGCCATCGTCGATCTGTTCGGAATCGGATTCCGCCTGCCCGATTCCAAGACTACACCCGACCCTAATAAATCTCTTAAAGGGGGGTTAGTTTAGAGTAAAGTGTGACCCTGTCACAACTTATCAGTATTGTTTCTTAAGTATAAATTGGTACAATTGTGGAATGTTATTTTTTATCAAACTTTTCAATTAAAAATTGCTAACGCAACAAAACGGGTTGAAGCAACCTAGGGTTTCAAGTTTACTGTTTCATTGCCTCCGTGTAATAACCATAATTTTTCCTTAATTTAAAACTTAAATGTTACCCTCAAATTTAACTTAACAATCAACAAGATCCATAAGTGTAATAACCATAATTTTTCCTTAATTTAAAACTTAAATGTTACCCTCAAATTTAACTTAACAATCAACAAGATCCATATGCCCGAGTGGCATACACCGAAAACAAAACAAAATCAAGTGCTAGCGGAAATCAAATAAATCTCTAATTTGATTCATATCCTTGGATCCCATTCATGTGTGAATCCCTCGGTCCAGTCCATCCTATGCTATCGCTTATCCTGAAAAAAATATCATTCGTGGTAAGTTTCAAAACTTAGTACGTGGATATCTATTAAATCTTTTAGTTCATAAATTCTTCCTTTTCCTTTACATGGATCATCGGTTAACCCTCCCCATGCCGTCAAACCCCGTCGGGTCATATAGCCTCGTCAGGCCCGTTAAGTTCCATTCGTTCCTTGTATCGTCAAATCCCTAAGGATCCGTAAATTTGTATAATGGCATAAAAGAGATGGGAGATCGCATGGTCTAATAAAAACCCAAAATGCACAAAAAAACCAAAGGTGATGTAAAACCTTAAATAATAAAATAGTCAGACCCCTATCGATTTTATTGATTAAAATCGATTCGATGAGCGTCCCATGTAGGTGTCTGAGCCTTAAGCAAGTGCTTCTATAGCCCTAGGGCAGCGTGAATCCTGAACTTGGGATCTTATGGAGTAAAATCCACGATTTTGGTCCCGTGTTCTTAAGGATTCGTTGCTGTCCAGCAGCTCTTATATGCCTGAAATTAACATGGAAACTAGAGCATCAAACATGCATAACCCAGGAGAAAAAAAAGAACTTGCAACTTCGTTGCTGTCCAGCAGCGTTTGTGCGCCTGAAAACAACACAAAATGGATTATAAAACCAACATCCATCCGGAATAAAGACTAGCAACTACGTTGCTGTTCAGTAGCATTTATGCGCCTGAATCAAAACAGAAAATAGCGACGAAAATCCGCAATAATCAGAAATAAAAACTTGTAAATTCGCTGCTGTCCAGCCACATTTATGCGTATGAAAACTGCACGAAAATAGAGCATAGACCAGCATCAATCAGGAATAAAGACAAACAATTCTGTTACTGTCCAGCAGCATTTATGCACCTGATTCAAACCAGAAAGCAGAGACGAAAACTCGCAATAATCCGGAATAAAATTTATAAAGTCATGGCTGTCTAGCCGTATTTATGCGCTTGGAATCATCACAAAAACAGAGCATAAAACCAACATCAAACGAGAATAAAGACTTGCAACTCCGTTACTTTCCATCAACATTTATGCGCCCGGATCAAAACAAAATAGAGTAACACCGTAATAAAAATACTAGCGAAAAACTAAAATCGGGAATAAAGACTAGCATTTAATATTGTGAAGATCCTCTTCACCCCTAAGCCTAGGAATGTTAACACGACTACAAATATTAAACCGTGGGACACCAAAGACTAGCACAACAACAACAAAAATGTTACCTTCTTGCACCATTTCACCTCATCTCTATAACATGACCTTTCACTACATATACTAATAAAAGAATCTTATACCCGCGTACCTTGATCACTTCTTTAACCTTTTCTCTTCCCCTTCCAAGCCCTATCCGAGATCCTTCCCTTCCTCCTCCTTCAATTTTCGTTTCCCTCTTCTCTTCTTTTTCTTTTTCCCTTTTCTCTTCTTTTTCTTTTTCCCTCTTCTCTTCCCCCCAACGTATTCTCTTAAATCCTAATTCCTCTCCTCCAACCGTTCCCCCTCTTTCCTTTTTCTCCTCCTCAATTAATTCTGAAAATACAGAATATTCTCCCCTTTTTATTTGACTCAATTGCCCCTAATTCAAAATATTTATATTCTGAATTTTTTTGACTTAATTGCCCCCAATTTCAAATCCTATTTCCAAATTTCAAATCCTATTTCCAAATTCCAAATTTAAAGTTTCCAATTCCCATTGACTAAATTACCCTTAATTTGAAATCCTATTTATTTTCTTGTTTAATTAACCTTAACCCCTAGTCGACTAGCATACTTGACTAGCCTAATTGATCTTAACCCAACCGGTTAGACCGAGTTGCCTTATTTTTTTGTTAATTTTTTTCCCCAAGGCTGCTCCTGTCGTTAGGGTTTCCTTTTCCTATTAAGACCCCAATTTTCAGAATATTACACTCCGTCTCCTTCCTTTTTCAGACGTATTACTGGTGCTTTCAATGATCTCCTGCCGGCGTGCGTTGCTCTGAGTAAGGTCACCGGGATAAGCATCAAGGATCTTCAAGGATTTGTATTCCTGCAAAAAAAAATACAAACTCTTATCAAAGCATGTTCTGTGCTTAACAGATCCTTACTAGGGACGTATCTAATCTCAACTACAACTCATTATTCTGTTACTAAGTTGTTGTGTATCGCAGATCTAAAAAAAAAGAGGAATTTTTTTTTTTTAGAGCCGGATATTGAAGAAGGACTGGTATCCCTATAATATACCAAACAACTATCCAAGGCGTGTTCTGTGCTTGACAGAACCGTATCAGGGACGTATCTTACCCCTAAATCTCATCAATTATCCGTTCATTAAAGCTCTTTAATTTTTTTTTTCCAGTAATTGAAATCTATAAGAAGAATGAGTGAATCAATGGAAACTCAACTAAAAAGATTACAGATTAAGCAAGATGTGGAAAGTGAAAGAATGAAAAAGATGGAGCAGACCTTGGCTCAAATGAGTGAGTCACTATGTCTACTTAGCAAAATAGGAAGTCAAGAAACTGGACAGAGATCAAACAACTCAGACTTCAAATCCAAATCTGTGAGATCCGAAATGCCTAAGTTCGATGGAGACAATGTGCAAGGTTGGGTCTACAAAGCCAACAAATATTTGAGATACCACAATGTTCCAGATGAGGAGAGGATCACAGTAGCGACCTTCAATATGGAAGGTGAGGCTTTAGAATGGTTACTATGGGCTGATAGAAATAATCAAATAAAGTCATGGTATGACTTTGTGGAGGATATCACTAAAAGATTTGGCACCTCTGCGTATGAGATTCCGGCTGGAAGACTTAGCAAAGTAATGCAAATCACTACTGTCAAGGAGTATCAACAGAGATTCGAGAGCCTAGCAAATAAAGTAACTGATATAAATCCTAGAGTTCTTAAAGAAATATTTATGGCAGGATTAAAAAATGAAGTACAAAAGGACGTGATAAAAGCCAGACCTGAAACACTAGTTGAGGCTTTTGCGCTAACACAATTATATGAAAGGGAGGATTTCTCAACTGATATAGTCAGATACTGTCCCCAACAAGCTATAGTTCCTTACAGTCCTGCAACAACAAATCAGAATTTGAGTTCTTATATTCCACCTCATAAGAGACTACTAGCATCACCAAGCAATTCCATTGTGAAACAACCAATTATTAGACAGAAATTAACACCTACAGAAATGAGAATCAAAAGATCTAAGAATGAATGTTTCAACTGTACGGAAAAGTGGGAAAAAGGGCACAAATGCAAAGAAAGACTATTTCTATTATCTGAGGATGGACAGAATTTCAGTGAATATACTGACCCGAAAGAAGAAGATGATATATTTCTAGATACTGTGGAAGAAATAAGAGCTGAGCCAACACATATCAGTTATCACTCTCTACAAGGCCAAGCAAGCCCAAGGACCTTGAGGTTGACTGCTGCAATAAAAAATTGCAAAGTATCAGTGCTGCTGGATTCTGGATCCACTCACAATTTTTTACAAGGTGATATTGCTGAATATCTAAGGCTGCCTATCTATCCTATTCCATCATTCTTAGTATCCACTGGTAGCGGGACAGATTTGAAGTGTGACAAAATGTGCAAGCAAGTGCAGATAGATATACAGGGCACTAAAATAGTAATTGGTCTGTTTATTTTAGAATTAGTGGGAGCTAATCTGGTTCTAGGTATACAATGGTTTAAAACTGTGGGGTCAGTTCTTTCTGATTATGTAAACATGTCTATCCAGTTTAACTAGATGGGAAAGAAAATAAATTGGGTGGGAGAAACCATATTATCTGATGATAGCTTTTCTACTCATGAATTGAAAAACCTAGCAATGTCTACTGCTAGTGCATATTTCTGCAGATTTGAGTTTGTTGAACAGAAAAATGTCACAAATCAGAAACAAGAGAAGGATAAATCAGATCAAGATGACAAGTTAAAAGAAATATTACAGGAATTCAGAGATGTGTTTGAGGAACCAACTAGCCTTCCTCCAGTAAGGTCACAGTTCCACAATATACATTTGGAACCTTCTGCAACACCTATTAATATCAGACCATATAAACAAGCTCAATTTCAAAAAGATGAAATACAGAGAATTGTGCAAGAAATGCTGAAACAGAAAATAGTGCAAGAGAGTATTAGTCCTTATTCTTCACCAATGTTGTTGGTGAAAAAGAAAGATGGCAGTTGGAGACTTTGTGTTGATTACAGAGCCTTAAATAAAATCACCATAAGAGATAGGTTTCCTATACCCACTGTGGATGAAATCTTAGCCGAACTGAAAGGGTCTGTGGTGTACTCAAAATTAGATTTAAGATCCGGGTATCACCAAATTTTGGTTAATCCTAAAGACATAGAAAAAACTGCTTTCAGAACACATCAAGGCCACTACGAATTTATGGTTATGCCATTCGGATTATCTAACGCGCCATCTACCTTCCAAGCTATGATGAACATAATTTTCACCCCTATTTTAAGAAAGTTTGTTCTGGTCTTTTTCGATGATATTCTAATATTCAGCAATTCAAAAAAAATACATCTACAACATCTGGCAGAGGTATTAACTATTTTGAGAGACAACCAATTATATGCCAAAGAGTCTAAGTGTTTATTTTATCAGAATGAAATTCAATTCTTGGGACACATAATTTCAGGGGAAGGATTAAAACCAGATCCTGAGAAGTTAGTGGCAATCCAAGATTGGCCATAACCAACCACAATTAAAGGGTTAAGAGGATTTTTAGGGCTCTCAGGTTATTACAGAAAATTTGTAAAAAATTATGCTAGTATTGCAGCTCCACTAACTGATCTACTCAAGAAGGATAATTTTAGTTGGAATGAGGCAGCACTACTAGTTTAGAGAAACTAAAAAAGGCACTCATGGGAGCTCCTGTTTTACACCATCCAGATTTTGAAAAACCGTTTGATATTGAAACTGATGCATGTCAAGGAGGTGTAGGGGCTGTTTTGAGCCAGGAAGGTCATCCTCTAGCCTTCCACAGTTCTAAAATATCGGGAAGGATGCTACTGGCCTCCACTTATGCCAAAGAAATGCATGCCATTACCCAAGCCATTGGAAAATGGAGACACTATCTACTGGGTCACAAATTCACCATCCACACTGATCATCAAAGTATCAAAAATATGTTAACACAGTTGATACAAACCCCCGACCAACAGAAATTCTTATGCAAGCTATTAGGGTTCGATTATACCATCAAATATAAGCCGAGAAAAGAGAATAGAGCAGCAGATGCACTATCAAGAAGAGGGTGAAGATGAAATCAGAAGTGCCATTCCTACGGGATCGCTCTTAAGCCTTACTAAATTAGTGAGCAACTTAGTGATAGAGTTGAATGAAGAACAAAAACAAAAACAAAAACAAAAACAGGAGTTATGCAGTTTGAAAGAAAGAGTGAGATTGGGAATAGAAAAGAATCCTAAATGGAAGATCGATGGTGAAATGCTATTATATGATGGGAGATATGTTGTATCTCAAGAATCTGAATTAATCAAGGATATTCTCAAAGAGTACCATGACAGCCCTATTGGGGGCCATTCAGGAGTGGAAAGAACTATTAAAAGAATCAAGCTATTATTCTGGTGGAAGGGAATGTCCAAAGGAATAAAAAAATATGTTGAAGAATGCTTAGTATGTCAGAAAATAAAATCAGACAACAAGAAACCGTAAGGATTGTTAATGCCTTTACCCACATCTAATGCGGTTTGGAAGGACATCTCTACAGACTTCATCACAAGTCAGCCCAAGGTTAAAGGTAAAACAGTAATAATAGTGGTGGTGGACAGACTTTCAAAATTTTGTCATTTGGGAGCTTTGCCGACTGATTTCACAACAAAGATGGTGGCAACATTTTTTGTGGAAAATAATATTAAACTTCATGGTATTCCAGCTTCGATAGTATCTGACAGGGATAAGGTATTCACAATTTCCTTTTGGAGGGAATTGAATAGGCTAAGTGGTACTACACTAAAATTATCTTCAGCCTATCACCCCGAAACTGATGGGCAAACCGAGGTGACTAATAGAGGGATCGAGATGTTCCTAAGATCTTTAGTTCATGATCAACCTAAGAGATGGCTTGAAATGTTACCGTGGGCAGAATTATGGCACAATTCAACATTTAATGTGTCTATTGGTATGTCACCATTCCTAGCACTATATGGGAGGGAAGCTGCATCATTCATTGAATTTCACAATGATGGATCAAACAATCTACTAGTGGAGGAAGAAATACTAAGAAGACAAGAAGTAATCGAGACAGTAAAAATAAACATGGATAAAACCAAGGATTACATGAAAAACAGAGCAGACAGAAACAGAGTTGACATTGCATTTAGTGAGGGAGATTGGGCGTTCATCAAGCTAAAACCATACCGGCAAATGTCCATAGTTCACAGGCTACATCATAAGTTATCTCCCCGATTTTTTGGAGCATACCAAATCAAGAAGAAGATCAGCAGGGTAGCCTATAAGGTACAATTACCTGTAAACAGTTTAATTCATAATACTTTTCATATTTCGTTGCTAAGAAAGTATAAAGGAGAAATACCACCACCATCAAAAGAAAACCTACCGGGAGTGGAAGTGGGAAATTAACCCGTGCTGTACCTGATCAAAATAACAGACCGTCGGACAATCTTGGCGAGTGGAAGAGCTATTGATGAAGTGAAGATCGTCTGGAAAGGGCTTACTGAATCAGAAGCTTCCTGGGAAAAAAAATCAAAGATAGGGGAGCTTTACCCCTCTTTCAACCTTGAGGACAAGGTCAATGTTATGGAAGTAGGAGATGATGAAGATAGAACAGACGAAGAGGGGCTTATAACAGAATTGAAGGTGAACCTATTGCAGAGAGTGGAGGACAACGAGGCTGGAGAAGAGACCGGTGCAAGATTGACTGAAGCAGAACCGGCCGGCCATCGTCGATCTGTTCGAAATCGGATTCCGCCTGCCTGATTCCAAGACTACACCCGACCCTAATAAATCTCTTAAAGGGGGGTTAGTTTAGAGTAAAGTGTGACCCTGTCACAACTTATCAGTATTGTTTCTTAAGTATAAATTGGTACAATTGTGGAATGTTATTTTTTATCAAACTTTTCAATTAAAAATTACTAACGTAGCAAAACGGGATGAAGCAACCTAGGGTTTCGAGCTTACTGTTTCATTGCCTCCGTCTCCTTCCTTTTTCATACGTATTACACATCAATTTAAAGATGACATTTCTGGATTGAAACCTCAGCATGCGCGACTGGTTTGCAGCAACAAGAGTAAAGAAAAAAATCGACGAGAATAATAATAAAAAATCTATGCTCCAATCGATTTCTCCAGACTTTACGATTTGCTTTTCAGACGCAATTCAGTAACTTTGCGATTTGCTTTCCTATGATTTCCGTCAACAACTTTGTGATTTGGAAACTTGCAGCAACATGATTCAACAACGACGTGGATGAAAATGTGATCTGAGCAACAACGAACAATGCGATCTGGGCAGCAACGTGGGCAGTAGCAGACGACGCGTTCTGGGAAGTAACACGGGCAGCAACAGGCGATGCGATCTAGGCAGCAGTAGCGTGCGATTTTTTTTTCCTTCACCAGGCAGAAACGTGATTTGTAGATTGCAGACCCTCTTTAACTGATACCATCTGAGAGTCTAAAAACTATAAACGATATTGTATTTTCAATCAATCAATTATCAACATATACTCTACTTATATACTACAACCCAACACTAATAATCAGTTAACTAACTAACTCAACCAACAACAGTTTAAACTAATTTTTAATTTTTTATCCTTCTCATAATTTCATGGTCACATTGACGGCGAGGTGAAAGACCATGTGGATTTGCAAACACATTTGCAAAGTCGTTGAGGATAAGCTAAACCACGAGGTCGGCAGATTGGATCGGAATAGGGGACTCTTGGAGTTGATTTCTCTCCGTATCGACAAGGTCCATGCAGAGGAAGAATGAATCATGCTCCTTAGCCGAGGAGAAACCCTGGTACATGATGCTTGGTGTAACTTATTATAGTTGCGGTTTTATTCCTGTGATCTGAACCTGTCGATACTGATGGGTGAAAGATAATGTTCGATTGTTAAAAATAAAGGAAACATCCTTGAGCCAATTAACTCCCAAGACGATATCAGCTTCATGAAATGGAATTACATGGAGGTTGACTCGGATCGGTAGAGAGTCTAAGAGTAGGCGAACATTGTGGCAAACACCTTGGAAAGTCATCGTGTTACCGTTACCAACGATCACCTGGAATCTTCGGATGTAGTGTACTAGAAGCTCTAGTTGTTGTGCTAACTTCCCATGAATAAAGTTAAGATTTTCTCCTGAATCTATTAGCACCTTGACTCGTTCTCTTTTGATCTCACAGGCAATGTGAAGCGAGTGGATGAATTTCCCGTAATGGAATGGAGCTCAACCGGAGTATGCTCTTCTTCTTGTATTGTCTCATTATTCCCGATTTCAACATAATGAACGATGTTAATTTTGTCATCGTCGTCGTCCAATGAGAGAGTTTTCATGAGAAGGATAGGAGAAGGTTTTTTGCAAATGTGACCACGAGTGTATTTCTCGTCACTGTTGAAGAATAGACTGGCAATGAAGCTTCTTAGAATATTCGTTGGAGTTTGTGGAAGATTTATTTGAATGATCGATCATCTTCCACAATCCGTTGTACTTGTCATCGTGTAGGAGTGCATGGTTCTTTGCTTCTAGCACCGTAGGAGGGTGATAGGAGAGTACTTTTCTTTTGAGTTCTGGTTTGAGACCGGAAATGAATGTATCAAGGCGAAAACGTGAGGACTATTAGAATTTTATGGGACTTTCAGAATTTTATTCGTCAAATGGCTCATGGGACTTTCAGAATTTTATTCGTCAAATCGATCTATTAACAACGAGCAAAAATCCGACCATCTACGAATGGTAGCTTCGGTTTGTTGCCATTTGATCCACTTGAAAGCCTCGCCATCTACGTTGAACGATACTATGTGAAATCTTCTCGTCGGTGGTGTTTGATGAAAATCGAAGAAAAGTTCACACCGATGAATCCATGCATGGGGATATTTGCCTGTGAAACATGGAAAATCGAAACTGACAGAAGCTAGAGTTGGAGGCTCGGTCGAATATTCATTGTCATATTCCCGTTCGTTGTAGTGATCATAATGATGATTTGATAAGGAAGAGTTCGCGAAACGACGACGATCTCGATGTCGGTTGCGGCCACGTTCGAACTCGATCTCACGATCTTGGTTATAGCTTGCTTCGGCTTCGTCGATTGGGCTTTTATCCCAGTCTTTTGAAAGGAGTTCAAGAGTGCAGCTTGAATCTTTGAGACTTCGGTTCGTGAAGCAGCGAGCTCCACCGCTTGTAATTGGTTTATACCGTTGAAGCCATTGTTTCTGATTTGTTTAAAATCGTTGTTCCTCAAATGGTCTCAACCAATGGTCCTAAAATGTTTTCAAACAATGGTCCTAAAATATTGAAACCGTTGTTCCTCAATTGATACCATTGTTTCTCAAATGAGGAATCGAGATTTCTCAATTTGGGGCGACGATAACTGATGACAGGGTACATCTTGCCCATGTAGGAGGCATCTACTTGACTTCTCCTTTCCTCTATGAATCTCTGGATGAAAATAGGGATGACATCATAATATATTTTAGAAATTAGTAAATGCAATTAAATGGTAATTAACAAAAAATGACGTTGATTTTTTAAAATTGTAATTGGAAGAAGAAGAAGAAGAAAAGAAATGAGAAAAAATTAGTTAGAGGAATGCTTGACACTTACTACTACTTTTTAGTTGTCACTTCTCTCCTCCTCCTGTTATGCTTTCCTCTTACGCCTCTCCACCTCTCTCTCCCATTTACGGTTCCAATGGATGGATGTTGGGTGGACACATGCGATCTCACCTTGATACTCATTTGTTCAATTCCTCGTCATCGTAGTCTGCATTTGACAAGGAAGATCCCAACCTGGAACGGTATGAAACGATCGGTTTTGTAAGTTACGGATTGAGGGAGAATCCAAGAAAAAGTTTCAGGCTTGTCGATCTCTAGTTCAATATCTCCCGCCAATTGTTGTCCGGAGTTGTATTATATGGTGAGAGTGAGACGGATTCTTTCCGGAGATCTACTAATAATACTGCTACTGCTGTATCTTTTGTTTCCGTTTCTGCTGCTACGTCGACGACAACTTCTACGGCGACGGTTAGCTGTACCTCTGATGTGACTACCAGTTCTGACATCGATATTGTTTTTCTCCTCATCGATTCTCATTCTTTTGAATAATTGATGAAGACTCCCATCTCCTGGTAGATACACGATGAGGAGGTAGAAGATAAAGAGAGTGATGAGACGTTGACATCAAATACTCACTGTTTTGAAAGTAGGTCGGTCGGTCAATACACCATCGTGAGAGAACGAAGGAGATGGCTCTGATGGAGAACGATGGGGAACGATGAAGATGGCGACAACGGAGACGGTGATGGTAATGGAGCTGTAGAGAAGCGGTGTGGCTACGAGAAGAATGAAGAAACGACAACGGTAGTGTGAGAAGAATGAAATGAAAAAATGAGAAAAAAATCAAATATATGATCGTACATGGGGTGAGGGTGTGGGTGGGAAAAAGAGATGGAACAGTGCTTTTTATAATTGGAAGGGTGGCAGTTGCAGAGTGGAACAGTGTAGAGGGGTGGCAATTGTCAAACAATCGTTCTTTTCATATCTTAATAAGTACGATTAAACCATTTCTCAGTGTACTATTAGAGATGCTTATGTTAAATAGTATATTTGTTGAAAGTCAGTTAGGATTAGTAGTTAGTGGTGGTTACTTAGAGCTCTTTATAAGCTCTTGTAATATACAGATTATTCAATCAATCAAGTTTCATTTTTCCTAAATAAGTTTTGCTTTCACAGATCTTTGAGATTCCAAGATGGTATCAGATGATTCTCTTCTGTGAAGGTGAAAACAACGAAATATCTTTCCAACGATTTCTGTGAAGAACGACGTGTCCAGATTGCGACTTCATCCAGATCACAACATTATTTTCAGACGTGCTTCCTCCAGATCGCCGCGAGTTTTTTTTTACGAGTCAGACACGCTTCTGTGAATGGCCTCAGAGGAACAACGCACATCGTGATCGAACTCATCGATGACAAGGTCAAGACTTTCTCCGAGGCCATATACCGAGCCCAGGGAGCCATGAATGTAGAGGAATTTTTGGCCCCAAAGTTTAAACAGGTACTGAAAAAACAGAAGAGAAGGGTCGGCAAACAAGGCTCTGGACAGGGTAGGGCAGTAGGGGCAACCTCCTACGAGGAAACCCCCAACCTAAGTCACAAAACAAGG
Source organism: Zostera marina (assembly GCA_001185155.1). Lineage (NCBI taxonomy): Eukaryota > Viridiplantae > Streptophyta > Magnoliopsida > Alismatales > Zosteraceae > Zostera > Zostera marina. The sequence goes on along the minus strand of LFYR01000963.1, from coordinate 49,208 downwards.
GGAGAGCCCCGTACGAATGAGCCCAGAAGCCAACGGAACACGTTCAAAACCAAAGAGAAGTCTTCCTAGCACTAAAAGGAGTAGGCACCCTCCTAGTAGTACGACTGATGAGAGTCGAATCGTCCGCATACCACGAAAATGAAAAATACTGTGAGTATCACCAGTAATCGGGTCACAAAACAGTAAAATGTAGGAACCTGGCCAAGGCCATCGGCCAAATAAACACTTTGGCAAAAGGCCCCTGCTCAGCATCGGCCCTAAGACTGGCAGTCATACCTACCGTCCATAGGACCCCTACGATGGAGCCGAGCGAACCTGAGGTGGGGAATATATTTTTCATATATGGGGGGGAGATCTCGCGGGTCCAGGACTTTACGGAGGCCCATCTTTACACCACTGTCACAACAAGAGCGACCCCACGGAAAAAGAGGAAGCCCACGGAGGAGATATCATTCACGGATGCAGACCTCTTGGGCATAGCAACACCGCACCATGATCTGCTGGTCATCACGCCGACTCTCAGAAGAAAGAACGACGGTCATACTAGGCTGCACGGAGTACTAGTTGACATTGGCACCTCAGTGGACAAATTATACTGGAATGCCTTCGTACAACTCAGGCTAGGCAATCAAGACCTAAGCCCATGTCGTATCCTCGTGTGGGTATTCAACTAGATAGAGGTCCCGGTGGTGTGTACAGTCATGATCCCCGTAACACTGGGGAAAGAGGGCCGGGCAACGATAGTGTAAGTAAAGTTCACCGTTGTACCAATGAAATCTGGATACAACGCCATACTGGGAAGAGTTACCTAGATAGCATGCTTTTCGAGCAATTATGTCATCCTGGCACTAATGCCTGAATTTCCCAACGACGGCGGTGGTTTGTACAATGAAAGGGTCACAAAGAACAGGTCGGGAATGCTACATGAGCTCAACCGCAGAGGTCTTGGCGGACTCTAGAGAAAGAGATGATGGGCTCCCCCACACCTCAAAGGAGAAGGTACGCAAGCCGAAACCGGCGTCCCCTACGGCGGAAATCAGCTTGGGCAATATAGCCATAAGGATAGGGACCTAGCTTTATCCAGAACTAGGGGAAGGTTTGATAGAATTGTTCAGGAAAAACAAGGACATATTTGCGGGCATGTTAAAATACATCAAAGGGATAGCCCACACTTCAGCCGAACACAAGCTCGAAGTAGCCCCGGGAGGGCACCTGGTAAGACAGAAAATGCGCCCTCTCCGGGCCGAATGGAAGGAGGCAGCTAACGCCAATGTCGAAAAATTACTCAGGGATCAGTTCATACGTCTAGTATGATACCCGACATAGCTTTCTAATGTAGTCATGGTCAAAAAGGCTAACTCAATGTGGAAAATGTGCGTTGATTTCACAAATTTTCATAAGGCGTCCCCGAAGGACAGATACCCCGTCCTATCGGTAGACCACCTAGTAGATAAGAGTTCGGGGTCAGTGCTACTAAACCTCATGGATGCACACTCCAGATACCCATGGTCAGGGAGGATGAGGAAAAGACATCATTCATAACGGAACGGCGACCGTTCTTCTTTCGTGTAATGCCCTTCGGACTCCGGAACGTTGGAGAAACGTTTCAAAGATTCATGATTCAGACATTCGCGAACCAGATAGGAAGAAACCCGGAGGTGCGTAGACGATATTCTGGTCCGGTCTAAGAAAGAGCAAACCCACGTATCCGAACTCGAAGAAACCTTCACAAACGTCTGGAGGGTGGGCTTACGACTGAAGGCCAAGAAGTACTCGTTCGGAGTAACCGAAGGCCATTTCCTTGGCTATAAGATTACGCTCGAGAGAATCAAACCTCAGATCGAAAAGATAGAAGTGGTCCTAGCGATGGTCCCAACAAAAACCGATGCGGACCTGGTATGATCTTATTCTCCCCCAACAGGTGAGAGAATAGACTGTGAGTATTGTAAAGAATGAAACAATCGAATTGAATCTGAGAAATATAAGGTTTATTTATTATAAATGAAGCTTAACTAATTTCAACCACTATCAAGTAATCTAACTACTAACTTCAATCACTCATTAACTAATTATCACTCATACTTCTCCTCAAGGTGAATGAAGTATTTACATACTGAAACCTTAGATACATCAACTCTCTACAAGCTTGACTTCTTCCTGAGTAAATAATTGAGAAAAAGGTAGGGGAGAAAACCTAGCTGAGATCCATAATTTTGCTCCTGTTATTCTATTAACTTTATTAGGAAACACTTCCTTTACATCACATACTCCTCAATGCTAGAATTGTAAACAATCCTATAATTTTACACTTGTTTCCTGATTCAGCATCATCCCTTCATATTTCTTGATGATATACATTTAACATCACAAAAACATAGTGCATTTTAAGAATTCAGTAGTTAATATGATGCATTTTCAAGGATAGAAACTTAGCTTTGTTTGTAAACTGAGTGTAACGAGCAACTATTCCTTATCTGCAGTTTTTCATTTTTGACCTACAAAAACACACAACTAGTATATACAAACACACAGTACTAAACAATTCCAATGATAATCTTTATTATCCTGTTTCCATAAAACCTTCTCTACTTTTCCCTCTGCCTGACCTGTACAGACAGCAAGATAAACTAGAGCAGAAACTAACTCAAGAAATAAGATCATCACATATTTTAATTGCTTAGAGCAACAAGAAGAAAGAAAGAAAGAAAAAAACATTATCCATTTTCTTTATACGAATTATCTAATTTTCTATACACTCCTATTTTAATTTTCCTACTTAGCTCTATGAACCTATCAGTTCCTAATGCTTTTGTGCAAAGATCTGCTAATTGATTGCTAGTATTAATGCTATCCTATTGATGATTTCTCTCACAAAATGAAAATCTACATCCTAATGAACACTAAGATCTATAGTTGTATATCCTAATGACCTATATTATGCTTCAGCACTAGGTCTAGATATTGTAGCCTACTTTTTGGACGACCACATTATTAAATTTCCTCCCAGGAATATAGAAATTCCTGTTACTGATCTCCTGTCATTAGGATCTCCTGCAAAATCTGAATCACAGAAACCCACTAGATTAAAAGACCTTGTCTTAGTAAATCTAATTCCATTCATAATTGATCCTTTTACAAGTATTCTCTTTGCAGCTGCCATATGGGAAGTTCTAGGTGTTTGTAAAAACTGAGAAACTTGATTTACATAATATGACATTTCTTGTCTAGTAATTGCAAGGTATTGTAGTGACTCTACTAATGCCCTGAAAGAAGTTGGATTCTCAAAAATCTCTCCTTCATTACGAAGCAATTTAGAACCAATGGATGTTGGAGACCTACAAGGTTTACATAAACTCATATTAAATTTTAGTAAAAGATCAGTTGCATATATGGTATGATTTAGCATTAATTATCCATCATCTTCACTAACCACATCTATCCCTAGAAATGATTTCACAACTCCCAAATCTCTGCATATAAATTCATTACACATCATTTTGATCACATTCTCTACTACCTTAGTATTACTACCAGTTACAATTAAATCATCTACATATACTAATATCCAAATATAATACCCAAATTTATTATATACAAATAAGGATGTATCAGCCAGACTATTTTTAAAAACAATATGTATACCAACCTCTAGGTGCTTGTTTTAGACCATAGATTGCCTTATTTAGCTTACATATATGACTAGGATATTTCTCATTTTCATATCCTGGAGGTTGTTTCATGAATACTAGTTCAGATAATTTTCCTTGTAAGAAGGCATTTTTTACATCTAATTGCCTCAAAATGAGACCTTTAGATAAAGCTATAGACATAACTATACGAATAGTTGGTGATTTTATTACTGGACTATATACCAAATTGAAGTCTACCCCTTCTGTCTGTTTATATCCTTGTGCCACTAATCTGGCCTTATGTCTTTCAATAGATCCATCATTTTTCTTGTTTATTTTATACACCCATCTACAACCAACCAGATTCATTGATTTATCAAATGGTACTAAATCCCAAGTTTCTCTTCTCTTCTTAGAAATGGTATTTTATGCATTTTATTGATTAAATATGTTTCACAATCATTACATTTATTGAATTTAAAATTGTACCTATTAGCAAATTTTCTTATTACTGAATCATTAGCATGACATAATCTACCATGCCATAGATCATCTATATTTCTAATTATACTACAAGCTACTAATCATGTAGCTCCATTATCTCCTTCTTGAAGTCCAGGCCTTAGATGATACAAGCCTCCAGTACAAGCTACAAATTCGGATAGTAAACAAACCGAATTCGAATATCCGGATATTAAACGAATTCGAATTCGGATATGATGTAATTCAGTTCGAATTCGAATCATTTACAAGCCTACGAACATGGTTACTACACCAGCAACTAGGGCTTCGGATAGCCCAAGGTGAATGGAGATACCCGTATAGGTTGGGAGAGGTTTCAAGTCGACTTTTTCAGAGATCGACTTTTCAGAAGTCGCCCAGGTTAAAGTCGACCTCTAGAAAAGTCGAATCCAGAAAGTCCACTTGGAACAAGATCTGAGCAGTTAGACGGTTACGACCCTAATGATCAGATTTCCCTATTGAGCAAAGGGTCAGTCCTATTCATTTGGGTAGGTTGAATTTCAGAGAGATGTTTCAGTGAAGCAGAGTCAAAGAAACTGAATAGTTCGAACTGATTTTCCTGAGGAGTTTCCAGCTTGGCGCTTGTTCAAAACATCGTCGAGCACTGATTAGATTCCACCCTCATCACAAATATAAACATGATTGGGTAATAACATTCATTTCCATCTTTATTTGTTTCAAATGTAGACTCAACAACATAAGTTATCCATCCATTCTTTATAAAACAAAAATATCTGAATATTTGATATTCTTCCAAATTTAAACAGATTAAATTTAAATATATTCTGTTATTTTCTGTTTGTATCATTCAGATTTAGACGTCGATAAAAACATGTGATCCGCTCCCCATATGGCGGCCATATATAAAAACCAAAATTTCACATGTTTCCAGTCAATGTAGACGTTAATATTTATGATATTGAAATCTGTTTATGAAGTTTGATATCATTTTCTATTTTTATCCTAAACTTATTTTTTTTACAAATAGATTAATCAAATTAAATTTATATATAGTAGTTATTTATAAATGCATCCATGAGATATTGACTGAGATATCATTTATTTTATCGTTAATTTTTCATCGTTATTTCTACGGATCTATTTTATGTATTGGTTTAGCGTAGGAGTCGCCTCGGTCCCGTCCCATTCCGTTCCGCGCTCCGGTGGTAACCGGGGGTGGGCCAGAATATCTGCCCTGGTTTTCCTTTCTTCCCCCGTTGCCCCGATCATATTCAGGGGCGGGTCTCGGGGCAATGCGAAACCCGGGAGGGTCGCCCCGGTTTGAAAAAATTAATTTTTATTATTTTAAATTATATTATATTAGATATAGGATTATTAAAATTAAAATTTTTAAGAATTAAAGTAAAAAAGTTTACCCATTTTAAATTTATCCACCCACCCGTGACCCGCCTTATTTTCACCTTTGTTTTAGCCACACAAAAAATAGCTAATAAATAAATATCTATCTTTTCTATTTCTCATATCTTACAATATATATATTCTCTCTCGGCCCGACTTTAAATTATTGCTTACAATGTCTTCATCGTCATCTACCGAATCTTCAATTGTAACCAGGTTTTCTTCAACAGATGAGGAAAATGTGAGATTCGAAGACTCTTCAATGTTTATAAAGTCGTCATCTACCGAATCTTCAATTGCAAGCAGATTTTCTTCAACAGATGAGGAAGAAGGGAGATTCGAGGAATCTTCGACGTTTATAACGTCGTCATCTACCGAATCTTCAATTGCAACCAGGTTTTCTTCAACAGATGAGGAAAGAGTGAGTTCCGAGTACTCTTCAACATTTACAACGTCGTCATCTATGGAATCATCAATGGAAACCAGATTTTCTTCGTCGTCGAAAAGAAAAGATGGGATGGAAAATCCTTTAAGGAAGGACAAACCAGTATTATCTTTGGACTCAATGACAAAATCACGAAAAGCTGTGATTGATTCAAAATCTTCTGATGAAGAAGATGATGAAGATACTGCAACTTCACGGTAAAATGAAATTGAAGAAGAATGAACGTTTTTATTAAGTGTTTAATTTTTTTTCAAAATAAATACACATATTTAATTACAAATTTAGTCCCACGAAGCCTCCCACCAGAGTATCGGTGCCAGATGGATCTATATAAATTCACATCCTCAATTTAGGAAAGTTTATATTATTATTTTTATTTTACAAATAATATAAGGATACTTCATACTTATATAAAACTTCTACATTTTATATAATTTCAGATTTTCGGTATTTTTTAATAAATACTTTTATCTATCTAAATAAAATTATTTTTCAAGTAAGCTCAGCATATGGTAAGTTCAAAAACACTCACCCTTGCTGAGCCATTGGATATTGTACCTCTTCATCCCAACCATCCTTCGTTTTAAGAGTTTTTTGTTGTTTTATTTTAATACGCTTCGTATCAGAGAAAATACGTTTTGGTATTTTAATTACGTCAGTCACTCCCAGCAACGCCCTTCAACAAAGACTAAGGTTTCGTCGCTTTATGCCGGACCCCCGGAAGGCTCCCACGGTGCAGAACACGTTCTAGACAACGTGATCAGCCCACATGAGGATCCACTAGTAATACAAGTGGATATCGGGGATGATTTAAGTCTGAACAAAGTAATGGTGGACAATGGCAACTCAATAGATATACTATACCTAGCTGCGTTCGAAAAAATGGGCTACAAAGTGGATCAGCTAACCCCGGCCAAGGAAGCCATTTATGGGTTCACAAACACAAAGGCCCCAGTAGTAGGAGCCATCGATCTACAAATATCCCTAGGAAAAAGAAACGGAAGAGTATCATGCACAGCACACTTCATCGTGGTCAATATAGACTCTCCGTTCAATGGGATCTTGGGCAGACCAAGCATTCACGGTTTCAAGGCAATACCGTCATCTTACCACCAATGCTTCAGGTACCCAGGAAAAGATGGCAAAATGGCAACAGTTTTTGGAGAACAAAAAGACTCCAGAAACTCGTACAGGAAGGCAACTAAAATAGCAAAACCTATAACCCTGTACATCCAAGAAAGAGAGGAGGAAGAAGACACAACCTCATCTAATCAACTTGAGGAGGTCAAACTCTCAAAAGGAGGAGTCCTGATAGGCACATCTTTATCCTCCGAGCTGAAAAAATCACTACTGCAACTGTTAGAAACCCATGTGTGCAAATTTGTATGGGAAGGGGAAGCACCCTCACAGGTACAGCGTACTATAACGTGCCATGAACTCAACATAAACAGTAGCTTTACTCCTGTGCGGCAGAAACGAAGAATACTCGCAGCCGAAAGGAAGGAGGCAGCACAGGCTGAAATTGGAAAATTAATCAAAGTTGGGCACATCCGGGAAGTTAAATATCCAAAGTGGTTAGCAAACCCAGTCATGGTTAAAAAATCTAATGGGAAGTGGAGGATGTGCGTAGACTTCACAGATCTCAACAAAGCATGTCCAAAAGACAGCTACCCACTCCCATCCATCGACAGATTAGTAGATGCAGCATCAGGAAATGAGTTGCTGTCTATGATGGATGCACATTCAGGGTACAACCAGATCCTAATGAAAGAAGATGATGAAGAGGCCACATCGTTCATCACAGAATGGGGGACATATTGCTACAAAGTCATGCCTTTCGGCCTACGAAATGCAGGAGCAACTTTCCAAAGGCTGATGGACAAGGTTTTCAAAAAGCAGGAACCAACGTCCGGGCATATGTAGATGACATTCTGGTGAAATCCAAGAAAGCAGATGAACACCCAAATGATTTGAAAGAGACCCTGGAAACTCTGCAGAATTACGGGATGAGGTTAAACCCTGCCAAATGCAGTTTCGGAGTACAAGAAGGAAAATTTCTTGGATTCTATGTAGGGCAGAAAGGGATAAAACCAAATCCAGATAAAATTGCAGCAATATTAGAAACAGCACCACCTCGAACAATAAAGGAAGTACAAAAGCTGAATGGAAAAATCAATGCCTTAAGTCGGTTCATTTCCAAAACAGCAGACAAGTGCAAACCCTTTTTCCAACTGTTAAAAACTAGTCAAAAAGGGGCAATAACATGGACCACAGAGTGTGATGAGGCATTTCAACAACTCAAAACACATCTGGCTTCTCTACCACACCTAACTTCACCAAAGATAGGGGAGGAATTGTACGTCTATGTAGAGCTTCAGAAGAGGCTATCAGTGCAGTTCTAATATGTCAAAGGGACAGTGAACAGATCCCGATATATTATCACTCAAAAAGGCTACAAGGGGCAGAAACAAAATATCCTCCAGTGGAAAAAATAGTCATGGCAGTAGTACATGCAGCACGCAGATTCAGAGCATACTTTCTGGCTCATACAATTAAAGTCTTAACAGAACATCCACTCCGCAGAATCCTCCACAGGCCA